>JACTOM010000844.1:781542-834672 GCA_015832385.1 Elymnias hypermnestra
CTCATGCGCCTAAAGAAGTTTCACTTCAAAAGTATTCTTTTAAATTTAATTCGATTTCAGAAACCACATTGTACTAGCACTACTCTAGAGTCCTAGGCGTCCAAAGTTATGCGAGGCTCACTGCCATAGCCGAGGCTACAACAGGCCTGAAACACAACCCGTATCACCCAAAACAACTACAGTAACTTTGATTGTCTGCCGTCAAGGTGGAGCGAGGCTCGCTGTAACACAATGGCCACAGGCCTGAAACCCCGCCCTAACGACGAACAGCCTGGGGAAGCCCTTGAGCGAGGCTCGCTATAAAGATCGAAATCAATACAGGCCTGAAACCCAAGACGACCCCAGTACGCACCAAAGTAATATTCAGTACGATGTCTTACACTACTTCATAGAGTCACCTCCATAAAGTATCATTTAAGACACCATAATAAGCTGGAGTCGAACCCCAACCTCTCCTAGTGAAAGGTAGGATCGCAACACCAACTGTAGGCATGCCGAAGCACGCTCGTTCGAAATAGTCAAGATAAACTCAACTAATATGTGTATCGCCCCAGTAGTAATGTATGACATTTATTATTTTATTTATAATATTTAATTATAATTTAAATATTGTTTTAATATTTAAATTCGGTCCCTCTATTCGCTAGGCGCATAATCTCATACAATACATGCAGTCATACATTCGCGACATCTCCGTGCCGCATCGCTTCGCGCCGCTCACCACTCCCTATATATGCGCGGAGGCTGTCGTGACGATCCGCGCGGTTCAATACACGAACGCGCCCCGTCTATACGTGAATCCGACTTTGATAATATTTTGTAATTATTTGCTTATTTAATCTTCTTAATATATTAATTTTATTTTATGATTAATAAATAATATATTTTTATACTCTTTTTTATATATGTATGAAAGTATGAACAATCTATAAATATAATTATTTATGTACGGACGAGTCCGTTACAATGTCAAGAATATGAATTAAGTTGTCTATAATTTGTATAGAATAGATTAGAATACTATGCTCGATAACCTCAGCAGAGTTCTCAACAGGTGGGCCTGAAAATGAACATGGATAAGACGATAATTATGTCTAATATCCATTTACCGTCTCACCCAGTCATCATTGAGAACTCAGATCTCGAAATTGTTGACGAGTACACATACCTGGGACATATAGTCCAGCTAGGTAGATCCAATTACGAGAAGGAGGTCAACTGCCAATTCCAACTCGGTTGGGCTGCGTTCGGGAAGTTACGCCAGATATTTTCGTCCGATAACCCTCAGGGCCTGAAGACCAAAGTCTTAGAACAGTGCATATTGCCAGTGATGACATACGGTTCTAAGACGTGGTCGCACTCAGCGTGCGATGGAGAGGGCCATTCTCGGAGTTTCTCTACGTAATCGAATTAGAAATGAAGAGATCCGTAGCAGAACCAAAGTCACCGACATAGTTCTACGAATCGCGAACCTGAAGTGGCAATGGGCGGGGCACTTAGTGCGAAGGACCGATGAACGTTGGGGTCCGAAGGTGCTGGAGTGGCGATTCCGCACCGGAAGGCGCAGTGTAGGCAGACCCCCCACAAGATGAACCAATGATATAAAGAGGGTCGCCGGTAGCCGTTGGAGCCAGGCGGCGCAAGATCGGGTCTTGTGGACGTTATTACGTGAGACCTATGTCCAGCAGTGAACGTCCATCGGTTGAAAGGACGACGACGACGAGATTAGAATAAATTATTTGTTCCAAAACATTTGATATTTTAGGAGGTAAAATTTCGATGATGAAGACAAAATGTTCAGACTGGTAAATGTAAGTAGCAGCCGATTAACAGGCCTCCACACTTATAGGAGAGAGGGTTTTTGGGGTATAGATCCACCACGCTCCACAATGGATTAGCAGGCATAGAACACAAGTGAACTCTCTATTCCTTCACTGTCATAGTCTGATGTAACGGCAATCCGATACTATTGAAACGATATCAGGTTCAGGGCCGACAGTATAACGTGCTCTCCGAGGCAAGGAAGTGGAGCACACCAACAACTACATAACACTGGGCAAAAACTCAATAATGGTAAAATTTTGACGGATGAAACGCGTGGTTAGCGTCACGTAGATTTGCAGCGTTTTTATACTAATTCGTTTGAAGGTTAGATAATATGTCGGAGAATAAGAGAGAAAGGAAGCATGGGGGCGTAGAGTTCTCTGCCGACATTATCATTAATGGCATCCATAATTCAATTTTCCATATTGTAGGCGTTGGTGGGTAATATCAATTTACATAAAATCATTCACAATAATAGCTAAGAACGCGACAGTTTCTATAGTTGACTGCTCCGGCGGACCGTCACCCGAGAACTACCAAGAGACCTGAGCCGGACTGTCATTATTGACTGTGTCCTACGCCGATAGACAGATGGTGCCAGCGCTCCACAGACTCCGACATTTGTATATTTTTTTCATAAAATCTAAAATAAGAATATTTCAGAAATTCTCTTTTCTAATTTTTTTTAATTCAAAAACCAAAATATAATTAATAATTTGTCATATTGACAAAAAAACACGTGGCATTTTTATTAACAATTCGATACGATATTTCAATAACTTAATGACAACTAAATTCATTAAATTCCTCCCATTAAGTCTCGCAAATTTAAACTTTTAGATTTCTATAATCAAAACTTAAAAATCGCTTTGCCATAGAAGTTTCACTTCTGACATGTGTACTTTGTACGCATGCACTCTTTTTTTAATGTGTGATATACAATAATGTATTATATATATATTTATATCCTGTAAACTGCCTCATTCGTCTAGTGGTCATGTTCGACTACAGACATGAAGTCTTGGGTTCGAGTCCCGGGTCGGGCTAATTCATAATTCTATATTGAGTTTTCTAATAAGATTTTATCAATATTTGCTCGAAGTTGGGAAATTGGTGGTGTGATCCACCCCCGTGCCTCGGAGAGCACGTTAAGCCATCGGGTCTGCGCCTGATCTCTCTCTGGTCCTGTCGGATTACGTATAGTCCGATGACTATGAGAGTGAAGGAATAGAGAGTGCACTTGTGTACTATGCCTGCCAATCCGCACTGGAGCAGCGTGGTGGGCCTATGCTCTAAAAACCTTCGCTCCTCGGTACTGAGGAGGCCTGTGCCTAGCAGTGGGACGTCAATGGGCTGCTACTTACTTACTTACTCTATCAGTATGTCTCTGGTGTTATCATCGCTGAACGCTGACATAAACCAGTAGTATTATTGTGAAAGGTAATATATAGCAGTTATGATCAACATGAGTTGTTTTTCTCGTCAGACTGAAGGAAGCACAGGAGAGACAGAGAGCTCTTGTCCAGTTCAAGAGGTTCTCTTTCCACATCTCTAAGTTTCCATGCGGAAATCTTATGGAGTACTAGGGTAGATTGCGTCTGCCAATCCGGAGTGGAGCAGCGTGGTGGGTCTATGCTCTAAAACACTCTCTCGTATGAGTGAGGAGGCCTGTGCTCAGCAGTGGGACGTTAATGGACTGCTACTACTATGTCGTGTATGTGCATTACTGTTTTACATATCGTATTTTAATATCCGTGCAAATATCGCAGAATTAATTGGCAACACCGGGTGGGGTGTCGATAAAAGAGCATTGTAGGAATGCCGTCAAAGCATAGATGAATTTAATTGTCGAGCAATCAATAAGGGCGTTTATCCCTCGACAGGAGCACCGAAGCTTTCGAAGGCGCTCAACCGGCGACCGCTTTGAGCTTTTTATTAATTTCGACCTTAACAACCTTCGTTGATATCCGATTTCAATACCGTTTGCCATTTTTTGTTCAGCCGACACAATTAGAATCCTGTCGCTCCGATATAATTTTAATTTCTATTGGACGTGTACAACAATTGAATACTGACTTACTGTGATAGGGTTCCAAATGTTACATTGTTGTGAAACGTAAGGGACTTTGATAATATTGTATCTGAATTCGATGATCGGATACAATTATGATGATTACGGTAGGCGAAGCGTGATCTTCAACGTGTATTAATTAATTTTGGATGTTTATTACATTTGCTAAGGTTACATTCACGAAACAGATGCTGTATTTTACATTTTGTATGATAAAATGTCTATACAACACAAATATTGTAACATTGACTACGTCTAGTTCAGTTTTTCCGTTTTCCGGGACTGTGAATACTTAAAAATATAGTAAAATAGAGAAAGGACTAACACATTTAACATATAATTTATAAATAATAATACACAAGCATTTGTGGAACGTTGTTTTAAAAGAAACAGAATTTCAAAATTATTTACTGTTGAAAATTGTTTTAAAATAAATGAAAATATGATATTTTAATGTTTTTATTTCTTCCATCTCCTAGTTTTATTAAATATTAACATGAATTTAGTCAAATTTGGTTCATAATTTAACAAATGCAACCTTGTATCACGCAATTTGCTGAAAGTGAAGAGTCTGTTTACTTGGACGCGTTAATCTCAGAAAGTATTTATCCGATTTGAAAAATTCTTTTCGTATTATATAAGTCACTTATCGAAGAAGATATATTCTATATATCATCACGCTAATACTATTAGAACCGATTCACCGCCACCGATTGAAGAATATTTCAAAATCGGGGAGTTTTTACTTTTATGAGCTTCCGCTGCGTTCATTGCGTAAACCGTAAAAGTTTCGCAAAAATCATATGTGACAGAATTGTTCCCCTTTAAAAGTTCTAAAAAAAAGTCCACAACATCGTATATCTATCTTTTAAGGTTAGCTCACTATAAGCTCTTTTATGTTTATAAAATTTCTACTCTCTGTTACGAGACAGACGAAGCCAGAATCAGTAATGTTTTAAATACAATACACTTTTTACCTTCCCAAAGTAATTAAAAAGATAAAAGACAAGTGATTTAGCAAAGCTACCCATATTACATAACCATTCAATAAAGTACTTAGCTATTATTTAAAATAATACGTTTTAACAATTGGAGAATATTTAAAACCTATTGTGAAGGGTACAGAAAGAATGAACTTCCGCAGATTACGGCATTTAAATAGTTACTCAGAAGGCTTACTAGTGTTTAAAAACAATCCGAGCGATTATTTTTAAGTAATATTTCTTCTATTGCATGTATATTGTACTTGTATTTATAATAGCGTCAAGAAAATGTACTCTACTATTTTTTTGACAGACCAAAATTGATATAGCGACAGTTTAAAAATATAATATACTACCCGCACTGCCTTTTGAGGGTGCAATTTCCCAAAATCTTCTTTTGATAGATCCATTATGTCAGAAACTAAATTTCTGACTAAGTTTTACATACCATAAAAGATATAGTTTGTAAATGTGAAGTTTAAATTTTTTTTTATTTAACACCCCCACAACCCCCCTTGCGGGTGGAATTTCGTAAAATTCGTTCTTAGCTGATCTCTACTCGGCAAAAGGAATATTCCTACCAAATTTCGAGTCTCTACGCCTTATGGTTCCAGAGATATCGTGATGAATCAATAGATACCTGGATATCTCTTATTATATCTATATACTAGCTGAACCCGCGACGTCGTCTGCGTTGAATGTTTTTTTCATTGGATTGAATGGGTAGCATTTTCATTAATTTAAGCAAATTGCTGTACAAATTAAAAACATACGTATAAAAACATCAATTAATTGTTTGCTGCGTATTACTGCAAAGAGCTTATTCAGGCTCTAGTTTATCACTGTACCAAATTTCAATCAATTTCGTAAAATCCGTTCTTAGCTGACCTCTATTCGTCAAAAGGAATATTCCTATCAAATTTCGATTCTCTACGCCTTATGGTTCCAGAGATATCGTGATGAGTCAATAGTTAACACCCCCGAAGCCACCTTGCGGGTGGAATTTCGTAAAATCCATTCTTAGCTGACCTCTACTCGTCAAAAGGAATATTCCTAACAAATTTCAAATCTCTACGCCTCATGGCTCCTCAGACATCGTGATGAATCAATAGATATCTGTATGTCTCTTATATACTCGTATACAGATAAAGATATAGATTGCACAAAATGCCAACGGCGGGCTTAAACCTTTACCACCCAGCCAGACTTTCTGGTGTAAGATAAGTCGCTGGTAGATGTAAGGTAGACGTTTTACAGTATAAATGTTAGATTAAAAGTTACAAAATAAAAAGAACAATAATGAATTAAGAAAAGTTGTTCAATTGCAAATGACAGTCGAGATCGATCGAACGGCGATTCACTTCTTGTGGAAGTGCTTTTATGCTTGAGCTTTTAAAGAACGAGTTGATGAAGGCCGTCTTATCTATTGCGTCAGCTCATTTTAGAGACGAAAGGCAAGACTGTAAATGAGTGATGTTTAAAAGTTGTCATCGATCGAACGGTGATTTACTTCTTGAGGAAGTCCTTTCTATGCTGGTGCTTTTAAAGAACTAGTTCATGAAGAATGTCTTATCTGTTGCGTCAATTCATTTTAGAGACGAAAGGCAAGACTGTAACTGAGTCATGTTTAAATCTTGTGAAGTAAGAGGGTACAGACAGCTAGAAGTTCTCAGTAGAACGCATTCTCTTCTATGAATGACTGAGCAAAAACTAAACCTTGCTTTAAGGTAGACAGGCAGCTGCATTATTAAGAATAACAAACAGAGAACTTACAAACGTCATATGCCTAATAATTGCATTTGATTGCAGTTGCATATGAAAGCTAAACACATTGTAACTTACATAAACGTTATTTGAAGGAGTTACTTTTGGGTTTCTTGTTGGTTTCTTCTCAGCAGAAACGACTTTCCGAACCGGTATTAGATTTGTTACCAAACAGACTACTGAAGATGCAAAAATGCTTTTTGAGCCTACTTGAACAAAGAATATTTTGAATTTGATTTTTCATTTTCAGTTGAATTTTAACTTTTACAGGCATTTGGAGATTTGGTATTGCACGCTTTTTTGTAGTTATTAATACGTTCTATAATATTGTAGAAATTTTTTTTGTTCTATCATCAATAGTTTTCGCAGCGCAGTCGATATCTGATTTGTTATGACAAATTTTTTCACACCGTGTGTTACATTAATGCAATTTTATTAGGGATCCCTATTTTTTTCAGAAAGTAATATAGTCTGTGTCGCTCAGTGAAAAAGAAGGTTTCTAATAGTGAAGAAATTTTTCAAATCAGTTCAGTAGTTTTTGTGTAAAACCATTACAAAAACACAAATGTTTCCTCTTTATAATATTAGTTTAGATGTATCTATCTTTGTTAACTACAGTGTCCATGGTGTTATTAATTTACGAATTAACTGCTGTCTATCACTGTCGGTTAAAATAGAGGTTCGTTATTGATTTTATTGTCCATTAAAAGTACATTAATATATAAGAATGGAGAAAGGTATAAGGACGCCTACAATTAGACATTTAATTTGCTGGTAGCAAAGAGCGCTACTTCTAATAGATTTTCTTTTATTCGGCTACCCCATTTTTAAATACTTATTGTAGCATAACAAAAGCTCTTAGAATTGGCTTTTAAATCCTTCTTGTTTAGGTACATTTTAATGTAACTTCGATGCAGTGACTCACAATGGATTTGTTTTTGTCCAAACAACAAACATTAGCCTTTAGATGAATTCATTGAAGTATTCTGTTATTCTGGTTTGTATAAACAGAATATTTTATCTATTTACAAAAAAAGACGCATTAATCTGTTGCATGAGAAACAGATCTTGATTAATTAAAAGTTACATTAGTTGTTAAATTATTTTATAGTATTTATATAAACCTTCCTCAAGAATCATTCTATCTACAGCGTCTTCGCCGGCAAAGACGAGGTCCCCGCTATCTAACGCACCCCGGCCGCGTCCACCAGTCGCGGAGCCATGGGCGTCAAGATTAAGCACCTGTCCGATTGTCTTTTTCAGCAGCAGCAAACGTTGCTCTAAGCCTAGGTCCGAGCCTCGCAGGAGGCGCCCTTAGAGCAACGTTTTCCCCAAACATCAATTAGTAGATAAATTAGTAGATAAGGTAAGATTACAATAAATAAACTAGTTAAGTTAACAACCCTCTCACACCCTCCACGTCGCCATCCCTACCACATCGTCCTACATAAATACTCCCTCATTCCTTAATACATACACATTGTTTTAAACTTAAATTTTCGTGGTTTATTAACATATTACCATACCATGGATCGTGGTCATGACGTGAGTAACGTCGTGACCACGATCCATGCAACTGGGTCGAAATATCGGCAAAATTAAAAAAAAAACGCCATCGTGGTATGTACCCTTTCAAATAGTCAATACATACTCATTCTATATCCAATACTCTTATTTCTAATATTGTTACTCTGTTTCTCATTACTCTGTTTCTTTTAAATCGTAATTAAGTTATTGTTTAGTTTTATTTTAAATTATAAAGTTAAGTGAATAAATAGTTTTTAACAAAAAGGACAAGTGTGTTTAACTGCCGCATAACAAAGGTCTGCCGGTACGCAGGCCCTTACGACCACTTAAGATGGCAACGGCGCTTCGCACTGCTAGGTATATAAAAATGAGATGTACGGATCTGTCCGTTCGTTGATAATTAATTTTACAATATTTATAACATATGTATCTCATAATGTATATCCTAGTATATTTATTCTATTTACATAATACAATAATTTCTCAGTAAAAACAAGGCATAAGATTATTCTACAATGTGAAAGTGTATAAATATAACTATATGTAGTGTTGCCACTACTTCTGCATGAAAATCTGTTCAGTACTTTTTGATTTTATTGAGGACAGATAGAAGAAGAGGACGATTTTTTGAAGCTTACAAAATGTTGCTTACCAAATACGAACGTCTCACCAGAGACACCAAAATTTCTTAATCGATGACGTATCTCTGTACGTAACTTTAATTTTACTGTAAGTTAAAAATATCTTAAAAATACACACCACTTTTGTTGAAAACTCTTCTGCTGTGTTTAGATCAATCGATGCAGGATTTATTTCTGATTGAAATGATAAAATACGATTTCTTGCTTTAGCAGACAGAGTGCTGATCCAAATGGCATGAGGATCTTGAATCTCCAATAGCAGGTGTAATAATGGTGGGAGGAATCAATGCCCACCTGGAGAACGTCGTTGTTCGAAGAAAATCTTTCGCTGGAGAGCATAGTAGGCGTAATGTTCACCAGCGAAAGGCAGTGGCTTTTTTCTGCGAGATTGTGTTTACGTTGAAGGAAGCAAATGAGAGGCAGAGAGCGGACTCTGTAGACACTCCTTTACTCCGGCATAATGATAATGATGTTGGAAGAAAGAGAGAGAATACGTTTTGAGAAACGAAATTGAGAAAGCTATGCTTAGATGGTTTGGGCATGTAGAAAGTATAAGTGAAAGGAGACTTACAAAAAGGATTTATGAGTCAAGAGTGAATGGGAAAGTTGGAAGGGGAAGACCAAAGCGAACGTTCCTGGACGAAATCCAGGACATTAAAAACAGGGCCAGGTCAAGAGCACTTAATCCGACGAACTTGTATCAAATAATACAATAGGTCTAATGAAAATAAAAGAAGCGATGGAGATATGCAAGGATCGAGGCAACACAACGCAATGGGAATGAGGCGTGATGCTATGTATATACTTAATAAGAGGGTAAAGGCGGCCTTATCATATACATATATATATACGAGTATAGTCGTCGGATAAGTGGACAGTGGACTTTGACGAGGTTTTTAAATATGTTCAAAGAATTAGCCTCTCTGGTCTAGTGGTTAGCATCTTCGACTACAGACATGAGGTCCTGGGTTCGAGTCCCGGGTCGGGCCAATTCAAAAATCAATATTGAGTTTTCTATCAAGATTTTCTCAATATTTGCCCGAAGTTGGGAAGTTGGCGGTGTGATCCACCCCCGTGCCTCGGAGAGCACGTTAAGCCGTCGGTCCTGCGCCTGATCTCTCTCCGGTCGTGTCGGATTCCCGTCACATCGGACTATGAGAGTGAAGGAATAGAGAGTGCACTTGTGTACTANACCACGCTCTGCTACCAGAATTTGTTCTCGCCGTCGGTTGGCTTTCAAAAGACGCCGCCCTAAAGGCTGGGGCCCATTGCAGCTATAGGGCCAGCTGTCAGCCAATTCGTCGGCGCGGAGGGGATGAGTCAAGGGGAGATTCGAAAGGTGCCGAACGGCTAGTAGGAACTCGCACCTACCTCGAGTCCAGGCGCCCCTCGCCTCGAAGGCGTCGACTCCGGCAGGTGTCTGTTCACGTGGATGTGTGTACTGTAAAGTGTGGTTGTGGGATGTACAGAGTATGTGACCTGCCAAAGCGTCGCGGATGTCCGTGATCGGCGACACTGGTTTACTCTTCTGTCCCTGGCTCCAATGGAGGGAAGTCTGTTGCGTCCAACGCGTCGAGGATTTTCCCTATATCCTCGAACCAAAAGACGCGTGGGATCTCGCACTTCCTTACGCACAAAAACTCAAAATCTCGCGACGGCCCTAGACCGCGGCCGTCCTCAAAGCGCTTACGAGTTGAACCTTTTTCCCAAAAAACCTAAAGGATTCTTACCCCACAGATAAGAGATCTCGACAGACTATATCGCGCCATGCACAGAGCAACTATAACATCGTGCGCGAACAGGACTGCTACTTACCTTAGCCTCTCTGATCGTCAGAATTAGCTCGTTCCATACTTCAACCCCTGTACCGCAAATGATTGTACAAAGAACATGGTTTTGTGGGGAATAATATTTAGTTTAAGGTTCTAGGTTGGCTTCAAACATCTTCTGTCTTTTTGGGAGATAGGACGCGTAGAATTACGCTCCTCCTGCTTCCTTCTTAGTTTATAGAATCATCCGCAGTCCCAGGGTAGATTACGTCTACCTATTCTGGTGCTCTCTAAAGGACATAGAGGTTGTTGACGCTGTGTTTTAGTGGTTATCCTCCTGATAAGATTTTAGGTCTGATCAGGGTGCCTAAAGGCACTTACCAGCGTAAAAAAAAACTATTTCTTACGTTGATAACATATATAAATGGCCTTTTTGATGAAGTTTTCACTTTTGTTGTATGCTCTTAAGCATAGAGCAGGTTTTTTTTTTATTGATATATTTCTAATTAATTTGCAAAACTCTAAATAAACATTACTAGAAGATACATAATGTAATTTATGTATGAATTGTAGGAGGGACTCATGTGGGGGAGGTTCGCGGTGGGGAGGGGGGAGTGCAGAATTTAATATTGGAGCGCGGGTTAAGGCGACGCGCAAATAAAACTCTATGAGACCGCACCGTTGGTTAAGGCCAAGTTATGATAAAAATATCACTTAAATCCTTTAATTTTTTTATTGCTGACAGTTTGACAGTGATCACACCTGATGCTGTCAAGTCTTAGTGATATTTCTATTTGAGATTAAATTCAAATCCAAAAATTCTTTTACAGCACTTAGCCTGGGGATCTCAAAGTCACCACCTGATGCCGCTAATCGGCGGCGTTTTCTCGCTGGGTAAGATGTGGGCGAAAGTGCCCTTCTTCTGTGAGACTGACAGAGAAGGAACCCACGAGCTTAAGGAGGCCGACGAGCTTGAGAGGGAGAATGCTGTGGATGCCTCCTCTCACCTTTGATGGAGGCGGGGAACTTGGCGGTGCATGTTTATGCTCCTGCTCGCGCTTCCGTGAATCCTCAATCGGACTTATCCGAGACACCAGGAAATAACGCGAAAATTGAACACCTAGAGCCTCAATCTTTAATGAAGAGCGTTCCGCTGGGTTTTAGTGGGTAATGCGGGGCTTCCTCCCTCCCCGAGACCTACACACTTGACCTATAGGTCGGGCTTAGTACCTTAAAGCATTTCCTAACGAGAAAAGGTCTACATTACATCACTTGATTCGTCAACTACATTTTCTTCAATACGTTATTACTATTTAGAATTTAGAATATTTAGAACGATTTAGAATCTTTTTTTTTTTTTTTATTGCTGACAGATTAGCGCTTGACTGTGATCTCACCTGATGGTAAGTGATGATACAGTCTAAGATGGAAGCGCGCTAATCTGTTAAGAGGCGATATACCCCTTACGGTTTCTACACAGCATCGTACCGGAACACAAATCTCTTTGTTTGGCGGTACGTTTTTGCTGGTAGGGTGGTAACTAGCCACGGCCGAAGCCTCCCACCAGTCCAGACTCAGACAAATTAGAAAATACAATTTCCTAAATTCGTCCTACCGGGGATCGAACCCGGGACCTCCGCTAGCAAAGCGAATACTCGCACCACTGCGCCAGCGAGGCTGTCATATATATATATATATAATCTAATGTTCTTCGAAGAGCATACAACAAACTCAGTCGGGTGTCACTTTTTATCTATTATGATTATTATATTCTATTAAGATTAGACCAATCCTTTCACTCTCACGCTTTTTTATCGTACAAGTAATCCTTCAAATCATAGTAAAGTAAGTAAGTAGCAGCGCACTAACGTCCCACTGCTGGGCACAAACCTCCTCACTCATATGAGAGAGGGTTTTTAGAGCATAGACCTACCACGCTGCTACACTGCGGATTGGCAGGCATAGTATACTCGTACATGTGCACTCTCCATTCTTTCACTCTTATAGTCCTATATGACGGCAATCCGACACGACCGAAGAGATCAGGCGCAGCACTGACGTCTTAACGTGCTCTCTGGGGCACGGGGTTGGATGACACCGCCAAATTTTAACGTGCTCTCCGAGGCATGGGGGTGGATCACACCGTCAAATTTTTCCCAACTTCTTCTTAATAGAAAACCAATGAGACAGTTTCATTAGTAAGATTTTTGACTTGGCTTTTTTAAATTTATTAAGTGACCGCTTTTGAACGCTTTCCCATCGAATGCTTTGATCTAGGTTTTATTCCCGTCTGGGTAAATTGAGGAAATTGCATTTTCTAATTGTCTGGAATAGTGGGAGGCTCCATCCGTGGCTAGTTTTGCCACATATCCAGTAAAGAAGTGGTGTCACACGAAAATCTGCTTTCCAGTTCGATGCTGTGTAGAAACCATAAGAGATAAATTACTTCTTACCAAGTTAGACAGTATTATCACTTCCAACAGGTGAAACTACAGTGAAGCGCAAATCTATCAGGAATAAAAAAGATTGTAAAGTATTTCTCAGTCTTCGACTCAATCACCCTTTTTAAGTCGTTATACGAAATGGCGAAGATAAGTTAGATAGACATATAAACAACTCGTATAACAGTGTTTTTATCGATCTTCTTATAAGATAAGACCTATTTTTTTATGTAGTTTTGTTCTGAGTAGATCTCAAAGTATTTTTCATCTGCCTCTTATTCCACTTTTTTTAAATCCAGTGTTTCTATGAAAAAACGATGAAAATGGGAAACTAGCGTCCCCTTAACGGTGTGTCTGCGGATATTTTTACAAACTCTATTAGGGGTTCGGCGCGCTTAGCTTTCTTTATTAAATTGTCCTTCGGGTCGCGTGTAAGAATCACTATCCGACTACTCAAGATACGACTGACTATTTTAACTGTATTTAGTTAGAATAAAAATTAAAATATCCTTTAGTAATGTAAGCTCAATAGCGCATAAGGAAAAAGGCAACGCTAAACCCCTGATGCTTCATTCACTAAAGAGGGTTCCGTTGGGTTTTAGTATAAATTGTATTTCCCAACGAAAAAAGGAAACCTCAAAAAGCTCTTCTAAATCGTCATTATGCTGTTCTAATCAAATCTACATTATTAAAGTTGATTCTAGTGAGAAGAAACTGGCAAGGAACTTACTCGTCACTCATAGTTTTTGTAGGTTACACTGTATAACATTTGTAAGTTACACTGTATAACATTTGTAAGTTACACTGTATAACATTTGTAGATTACACTGTATAACAATTGTAGGTTACACTGTATAACATTTGTAGGTTACACTGTATAAAATTTGTAGGTTACACTGTATAACATTTGTAGGTGATTTGTAAGTGATTTTTTGCTGTATAAATCAATATTAAAACAGATATATAGAATATTATTCAACATATATTGCGAAAGTGCTGTGAGAATGGATGTTTTTTTTAATTTTTTTCATAGAGAAGCATGTATTGCTCTTTATTGTAAAAAAATGTTAGAAGCGCATGCGTACAAAGTACATATGTCAGAAGTTAAACTTCTTTGCCAGGTCCGAAGGGTCAGAGCCCTGGCCGACCAGGCTCTGGTCCAAAAATGGCATGGCCACTGTGGTGGCGATCCGTCCTCACCTGGAACAATGGCTTTCCAGGGAGCATGGGACGCTTTACTATACATTGGTGCAGGTTCTGACCGGACTCGAGTGCTTCAGAAAGTTCCTGCACAAAATTGGCCGGAAGGTGTCACCCGCTTATCATCAGTGTGGAGCAGCTATCGATGCAGCGCAACACACTGTGGCAGATTGTGCGGCCTGGGGACCTCAGAGTCACCTCCTGGTGGCGTTGATCAGCGGCACCTCTCGTTGGGGAGCATTGCAGGCGCGATGCTCTCCAGTGAGAGATGGTGGGCGGAAATAGCCTTCTTTTACGAGACGGTAGTCTCGCTGAAGGAAGTCCACGAGAGAGACAGAGTTTGCGCACCTCCTTCCGCCTCCGTGAATCCACCGTGAGACTTATCCGGTCACCAGGGCAGAATGCGAAAGCTGAACACCTCACTAATGGATGAAGACGGTTCCGCTGGGTTTTAATGGGTATTGCGAGACCTAACTTCACCGAGTCCCACACTCCTGACTGGTTTTTATCGATCAGGGATAGTGCGTAAATTTTATTTCCCAGCGACAAAAAAAACGATAGGCCACGTGTCAATATTAGATATTATTAATTAAAATTTGATTTTAAAGATAAGAGAATTTATGAAATATTAAAACTAACTAAACTACAAACGAATTAGTGTAAAATAAGCTGCACATCTTGGTCACGTGTTTCATCTATAAAACATTAAAAGGGTATTTATTTACGTATTCATCACGATATCGGGTAGCTCTCGTCACGTGGAGCTTAAAGCTCTGTGATTTGGCTCGCTCAGTGTGTTATACAACTTTACATGAATACTCTCGTAGACATGAATGCAAGACTTTGAGAAATTTTATTACACTATATTAAGTGAGATGCGTTAGTTGCAACTCGGCACGTCTAAGCAGTTTTAATCATCTCGCAGCTAGCTCGGTGCTCTTGAAAGTTCCTAGTTTGTTCTGTTATACTGTTAGAAATTTGTCTGACGATGTTATTCTCGCGAAGTTGGGAGCGCAAGAATTACAATTATTCACAAGTATATGTATAACAAGCAAAACCGACGCATATATCTAATACGACATATATATTACTAGCTGAATCCGAGACTTCGTCGCGAATGTTTTTTGGTTAGCATTTTCATTAGTTTAGGCAAATTGTTTTACAAATAAGAAACTTCAATGAGCTATTTAGATTCCCTCTGTTTTACTGCCAAGAGCTTTTTTAGGCTCTAGATTACCGGTGTATAGTATGTAAATGTGAAAACTAGATTTTTTTTAATTAACCCCCGTGACCCCCCTTGTGGGTGAAATTTCGCAAAATTCGTTCTTACCTCTACGCGGCAAAAGGAATATTCCTAACAAATTTCAAGTCTCTACGCCTTATAGTTCCAGAGATATCGTGATGAGTCAATAGATACCTGGATATCTCCTACACGTATATATATATATATATATATATATATATATATATATATATATAGAGGTAACACCCCCGCAACCCCCCTTGCGGGTAGAATTTTGTAAAACCCGTTCTTAGCTGACCTCTACTCGGCATAAGGAAGATTCTAACCAAATTTCAAGTCTCTACTTCTTATGGTGCCAGCGATATCGTGATGAGTCAATAGATGCCTGGATATCTTTTATATTTATAGAATAACATACATAGAATTATTTTCGTTAACATAAAAGTTATATTTCACTTACTTTTTAATTATTTTCATTCAGATTATTAGATACACACTCACATTCATGTTCTAATCAATACACAGACTTTATTTAACAACGAATAAGTCGAACTAACGCATTTTTAAATTCGCGACATCATTTCCGTAGAATGTCCGACATTGGCAAATTTAAAAATACTCTACAGGTATTGAAAAATTCTTTATTTCAAGGAGGTAGTAAAATAATAAAAGCAGTAAAGCGATATCGGTGGGTTTTATTGGAATATGAGCTAACTCACCAGTCGCAGGTCCAGTTTTCAATTCGTTATATCTTTTAAATGGAATGTCAGATTTTAATAATTTGAAAAGAAATTTACAGGTATTGAGACGTTCTTTAATAAAATGTAATGTAATAGTATAAGGATTAATATAGAGTTATGAATTTAACTTTAACTTTATTAACTTTTAAAATGTAAAAAGTAGTTATAGTGGCATAACTACAGAAGTTGGACATATTGCATCCAGGACATTTTTGTAGATATTAATACGTTCTATAATATTGTAGAACATTTTTTTGTCCTATCAACATTAGATTCCGCAGCGCAGTCGATATCTGATTTGTTATGACAAATTTTTTCACACCTTGGGTTACATTAATGCATTTTTATTAGGGATCCCTATTTTTTTGACAAAGTTATATAGCCTATGTCGCTCACTGAAAATGCTGCTTTCTAATAGTGAAAAAATATATACTTACATTCATACAAAACCACAAATTATTCTTCTTTATAATATTCATTTAGATATAATATATGTAAATAATCCACCCTCAAAAAAAGCTTCGTATTTGTTGTACAATGATGAATAGGATATTTTAACGTATTAATAACATAGATACCTCCTCCTGAATGAAAGTTAACAGCCAATCTCACATACTGTTAGATATTTTTACTAGCTGAAGCTGAGCTCCTAAAATAGAGAATGAACAGTTTGGGTTAGCACAAAAAAGATTATAGTGAGCCACCCTTAAAAGATAGATATATATTGTTTGTAACTATTTTTTTGAGCTTTTAAAGGGGAGCAATTCTGTCATACATTATTTTAGTGAAACTTTAACCATTTATGCAGCGGATGCTCTCGAAAGGAAAAACCCCGATTTTAAAACATTCTTCATTGCTGTACCTCTCCTATTGGTATCAACGTGATGATATATAGCATATAAACTTCCTAGATAAACGGACTATCCTAAAGTCAAAAAAAATATTAAACAAGATGAGTAGTTCCTGAGATTAATGCGTTCAAGTAAACAAACTCATCAGCTTTATAATATAAATTAGTATATTTATGAATAAGTCGTGTTCTTTTACCATTTAGAACTTAAAAATGGCTGGAACGCAATTATAATATTCTTTTCGCAACGTAAACTCTCACTACTAATGGGTTTCCTCTTTCCTATTGCGTCTGTAAATATGACCAAAAAACAAACTACGTGCCAGTTGGATTTGAAATTCGGCATACGCTTTCGCGATGTAGACAATTAATAAGAACGGATTTAGTATTTTATGTAAAAGTTTCGGTTTATTAGTAACTTAACTATATTGTAATATATAGTTAACTCATTGTATTAAAAGGAAAATGAGCTTTTTTCATTGTAGACAGCGCCATCTAAAACTATGTGTTGTTATTAATATCTTTTGGTGTAAATAACAGATGGCGATAGTAAGACGTTAAAGTATGAGGGTAGCTTTTACAATGCATTTCTTATACGGATGCCTAGATGGCGCTATAATATGTTTTTATCTGCTTTTATCTATACTAATATTATAAAGAGGAAAAATTTGTGATTTTGTACTTATGTTTGTTACGTTTTGACACTAAAACTACTGGACCGATTTCGAAAAGCTTTACATCATTAAAAAGCTACATATTCACTGAGCGACATAGGTTACATGACATTTAATAAAAAATAGGGATCCCTAATAAAAAATGCATTAATGTAACCCATGGTATGAAAAAATTGGTCACATAAAATTCATCGCCTGCGCTGCGAAAAATATTGAAGATAGAACAAAAAAATGTTCTACAATATTATAGAACGTATTAATATCTACAAAAAAGTCCACAATACCATACGTCCAACTTCTGTAGTTATGCCACTATAACTACTATTAAGCATTGTAAAAGTTAATACGACTCGAACTCCAGTGTCAAATGTTGTGTATAGGGAAGTTCTGTGATAATAAAGTATATTACACAGCTGTTATATATAAATTGGTTCACAAACCCTTGGTCGCCTTGTTGGTAGCTGGCTCCGAAACGTGGTCGCTGACTATGGCCCTCATACGAAAGTTCAGAGTCACTCAGCGTGCGATGGAAAGGGCTATGCTTGGAGTTTCTCTACGTGATCAAATCAGAAATGAGGAGATCCGTAGCAGAACTAAAGTCACAGTCATAGCCTTACGAATCGCGAACCTAAAGTGGCAATGGGCGGGGACATAGTTCGACGGACCGATGGACGGTGGGGCCCGAAGGTGCTGGAATGGAGACCCCGCACCGGACGGCGCAGTTTAGGTAGACCCCCCACAAGGTGGACCGATGACATAAACAGGGTCGCCGGTAGCCGCTGGAGCCAGGCGGCACAAGACCGGCCTTGTGGACGTCATTACGTGAGACCTATGTCCAGCAGTGGACGTCCATCGGTTGAAGCGACGACGACGAGAATAAATTGGTTAGCAAGTACCTAGTATCTTCTTAAAAACACTAAAACCAAACGACTGAAGTTAAACGTAACACTCTCTCGGTCATATTCGCTGACTTGTATCTCCTTAAATACCGTTCGCCTCGCTTCGATCACACTTTTTGTAAAGCTCTCGTCAAGCATTCACCAGATTACTTCTCAAAGCAAGCGTATCTAAAGAAGTTTTACTTCAAAAGAAACCTATAACCCTTAAGACAGTTCTGTCTCAATCAAGTTTTTTTAAAAGTCATAATGTGTATTATCTATTACGCTTCTCGGTAACTGTCGTAACAAAATATGCGTCGAGATAACACCAGCCAATAGAAAATACAAAAAATAAATTGCAAAGTGACTGTTACTAGCGCTGCTTGTGTCGCGTCGAAGGTCTTTAAGTTTTGTTGTGGTATTTTATTCACTGTGAATGTTTATGAGTGATTAATTGTGGTTTTGATCATATAGGTGACGTAAATATTTTTTACTTAAAATATTTTCACTATCTCAAAGTTTAGCACAACATAATGCGACTCCAGAGTCTTAATTTAATAAACAAAATATAACATTGTATAGTTTAACTATTAGCAAACATAAAAATCATAACATTTGGTAGTCTTTTAAGCCCAAGAGTCCAAGAGCCACTTTAGCGTCATTCGACCCGGGGGCAACTAAACGTCCGTACGAGGTGGAACAAGCGACTGTATTTAACTCGATTTACGTCGGATAGATTATTCATTCTTTTTGCCTTTTTTAGAACATGTTACTTGCAAAAAGGTGTAACACTAGAGTTGTTAAAACAATATTATGCGTGACTATTACATTTTTCATTTCCATCGTCGATATATTCAAAACTGTGAAATTGTATAACCAAACAGTCGGTTCATTTGCAAACATCCCGGGGTTCGGTCGTCGCTGTAATGAAGTGCCGTCGCCAAAGAGCCGCCGTGGATGAAACAAAGTGGTTGGTTGCTTTATGAAGCAATGAGGCAATCCAATAAAAGCAGGGGAGGGCCTCATATCTGCAGCAATTACGGCTAAACAAATGAAACCTAACGAAATTCACCTCGGAGAGAGCGCGCCGACGAACAGAGAAGCCATAGACAAGGTATTAACCCTATAAGAAATGTTATTTATTTAAGAGATCTGTATATACAATAACTGAAGACCGAACCCTCTGAAACCCGAAGATCGAAGTCCTAAGAACCACATACAGTCCACTAAACCCGGATAGATTTGCCTGAACCTGAATCCTTTTTTTTTTTTTTTTTTTTTTTTCTAAGCATACCTTTCTCAATTTTAGTCACTATATCTTCTTCTATACCACAACGTTCTCTTATCACGTTATTTCTTACTTTGTCACTCAGTTTCAATCCACTCATACTTCTCAACGCTCTCATCTCTACCGCATTTATTTTGCTTTTATGCCTCTACCGTATTCCCTGCATTCACCTCTTCCAATTCTTCCCCATCTATCTAAATATTTGAGACGCCATCTGGATATTCATGAAAATATCAAATTAAAATTCAGACTCGCTACCAATTATATAGAGTAATTTATAGAGAATGTTAAATACTTATACATCAGCGGAAATGGACTGTTATCANGCACACCGCAAGCGTGTGCTCCGCCGTGTCCACGGCGGATCCACACTCGTGGCATTCCTCAGTGGGCTCCCTACGGGCCACCCGGCATAGATACCTCCCGAAGCACCCGTGCCCCGAGAGGATCTGCGCCAAGTGGAAAGTGATCACGCCGTGACCACGCGACACCCACTGACCAAGGAGCGGAGACACGGCCTCGATCGTCGACCGCCCTGCGCTCGGGTCACTCAACCGGTCCCGCCACTTGGTTTGTAGGACCGCCTGCGCCTGGCGCAGCCAGTCCCTTTCGTCCCCTGGCGAAGGGGGGTCGCCTCTCTGACGGGCGTCCGCCCTCCGCCAATATACGTCCGAGTGTACTTGCGCGTCCAGCTCCCAGGGGGCGGTACTCGCTAATACGCATCCCGCCTCCCAGGATATGGTGCGGTATCCTCGGACGATCCTGACTGCCACGACTCGCTGCGCACCTCGCAGCAGAGCCTTCGAACGTGGCGTCAAATCTCCCGCCCAGATCGGGGCCCCGTACAGGGCCATCGATCGTACCACGCCTGCGTACAGGCGACGGCACCCTACCTGCGGCTTGCCGACGTTGGGCAGAAGTCTGCTCAACGCGCCAGCCGTTTTCATGAGCCGGGGAGCCAAGCGCTCGAAATGAGCCTCGAATTTCCACCTGCCGTCAAGCGTGAGACCCAGGTACTTGAGCGTACGCTGGATCTCGATGGAAATCCTCCCGACTACTAGACTCTCCCCCCCCTGGGGGCGCTCTTCGCGGTCCATGGAAGCAGATGGCTGCCGACTTCTCTAGCGAGACCTCCAGCCCGAGCCGCCGGATTCTCGCAACTACCCTGAATCCTACCCCAACAAGATCCAACAGAATCGCTAACAGAGCAGTTGCAAAGTAACAAATTATTGATTTGAAACTTCTTTGTGTCTGACAATATATTTAATTTAAAATAAAGTGTATTAATTGTAAGTAATTTGAAGTAAATAATATTTTAAATAAAGGATACGGTTCGTCGTTTGACTAAATCGCATTCTTAGAAACAAAATCCTTCCCATTGGTGGATTACTAAATATTGTAATTGATGCCAATTTGCTATGGAATTGTTGTAATGTTTCATAAATGATTAGAATTACTTGAATTGGATTAATTGTAACTATGAAAAACTATGTCTAGTTGGGTATGGCAGCAGAGTCCCAAAAATAAAATAAATAAAATTGAGAAAGGTATGCTTAGATGGTTTGGGCATGTAGAGAGAATAAGTGAAAGGAGACTGACAAAAAGGATTTATGAGTCAAGAGCGAATAGGAAAGTTGGAAGTGGAAGATCAAGGCGAACGTTGCTGGACCGAATCCAGGACATTTTAAATAAGGGCCAAATCAAGAGAACTCTAAACCAACGAATTTATATAGGGAGATATAGTGTGGTGTGCTACATAATCAATCAAATCATTATGCTAAGTAAGGACTGTAACACATAACGCGCGTCGAAGAGCGACGCCTATTTTGAATGTCATTATAAATTTCGACTTTGTGAAGCTACGACGTTCAACCAAGTTTCAATTGTCAACTTTCGTCGAAATCTATCGATTAATATTAATAACTAGAAGACCCAAAGGACTTCGTTCTATCAAAAAGATTTGGAATGTGGCAGGTTTCAGTTTCACGAATGATTTTCGAAATGAAATTACAGCAGTATTAAATATCTATAGCTCTTACATTCTTGCAACTATTCATTTGATTTTTAACTTTGGGCAGCGGTAATAAAGTTCAAATTGACTCTTTGACGTTAGAATCACACCTTCATTGCTTAGACAACAGTGAGTATTTGTAATTTATTATGAACTTTATGGACTAGTAATAAAGGTCAAATTGACTCTATATTTTAGTTAAAAAACGTTTATATGGGAAACAGAAAAGACTGTTTTTAAGATTTTTCTCAGGCGTTGTTGAGTTATGCGCTTACCAACACATTTTTATATTATAGATAATGTTTTATATAGGAACTATTATGATATATATATAGAAACTATACACAAGACGTAAGTAAGTAGCAGCCCATTAACGTCCCACTGCTGGGTACAGGCCTCCTCACTCCTAGGAGCGAGGGTTAGAGCAAAGACCCACCACGCTGCTCCACTGCGGATTGGCAGGCATAGTACACAAGTGCACTCTCTATTCCTTCACTCTCATAGTCCGATGTGACGGGAATCCGACACGACCGGAGAGAGATCAAGCGCAGGACCGACGGCTTAACGTGCTCTCCGAGGCACGGGGGTGGATCACAAGCGGATACAAGACGTGTTCAAGTACAATAAACATAGCCACACCCCAATTTTTTATATCAAAACTTCGCCAAACAATTTTTCTCATCCAAACAACTCTGTATTGAATTGAGTTGAATATAAAATAGTTTCTTATATTAAATTTAGACAAAATTAATCTACGGAGGTCTTTGTTCTGTCCCGAGTGCCAAAGGGCTGTGTGTGTGTGTGGTGTTTTAGGTTTTTTCAGCGGCTTTGAATTGCAAATTGTCGCCACCGCATCTCCCCGCGCCTCCAGCTACACTCTTAATTAAAAACTGCGACATTTGCAGCGAGCAGTAGCTGAACCATTACAGCAATACTTTAGTTTTTCTGTCAGTATTGTTTATCTTGCTAAATTAATTGGGCCATTTACAATTGTATATAAAACTGGCCAAATTTTCAGAGTTTAAAAGGCTTTTGAAGTGAAATTTCTTTATACGCATGAGGGTATTTGTGAGGAGTAAACGCGTGATTAGCGTCTCAAAGATGTGCAGCGTTGGTTTTTACCTCATATCTTCTGTGTGTAGAGATCTTGTTGATTCTTTTTTTATATGAAAGGTAGTGATTGTCGTGAGGTTCCATTTCTTTTAGTCTAGTTCTGATGATGGCATCCATGAGATAACCGTATAAGTCCTAAATTTGTATTTAGAATAAGCGCGAGAAATGGACGAAGAACTCAAGATCACACCAACCGATTTCGATAATTCGTTTTATTTATAGGAAAGGATATACTTCAAGGATTGTTTGATGATAGCTTGGTTAGGTTTTGATCATGGGATCCATGACAAAATAACGGAACTCTTCAAATCTTTTATAATCTTTTATAGGCTATCCGGATAATAGAGGCACCTCCCGTAACGTCGGTATGGTCAAGTGATTGTCGTAGTTAAATGTAATGGTCAATGGAACTCCTCAACAGCTTACTGCAGCGATTTATGGCAGAATATATTAGTCTGTAATCAAATGACAACACACACACACACACCTCACACACTTCACACACCTCTCACACACACACACACACACACACACACACACACACACACACACACACACACACACACACACACACGCACACACTTTAACCATCTAAATTTCACTTAGTAAAGTATGACTAACACAGTTTTTTATTTAAATTCGTCATTTGAGATTTTATATAATATTTGTCATTAAACAACACTTAAAAATTTGTTTGGCAAAGAAGTTTCACATCTAACATGTGTACTTTGTACGCACGCACTTTTTCACGTTGGAAAATACCTTTATGCATCCCGACCAAACCTAAAATCTTGGTGGGATTGTGAGGCTCGCTTGAAAGGCAGAACCCATCTATCTATTTAAAATCCAGCGATGCCCCCCACATCCTTATGTGCAGCACCAGAGTATCGGTAGACGCAATCTATCCCGGAACAGTTGAAAAGGCTACTATACTATGTATGTAAGTTGTTATGATATATAAGTTAAGAGCCATGATAGTCTGATGAACAAAGAAGATCAGAGAAGTAGAGAAGCTGCATTACCTGTAGTATTACTCGGTAGGAATTCTGCGGCATGAGCTACCTGGCAACCCATGGAAAAGCCTCTTTGCTGTAAAATTAGTGCAGGTGTTACAGCACCTTGACTTTCTGATGTGAATACGTCTTTAAAATCGTGTTACAAAGAAGACTATTTAAACACTCCAAGAAGGTGCTATTAATTTTTATTTTACTATCACAGTATTACACTAGTTAACACTTTAGCAGATATTAATGGAGAAGACCCTGTCTGGCTACGTATTCCTTTTTAACTACCCACTGCCCCTCTTCTTTCTGCCGCGAACATTTCTACACGAGCGCCTCTCGTCGGCAGCCATCGTCTTCCGCCGGAAGTCTGCGCGTCTTAATGGAAGACAATAAACTCAGGTATTACCTTGTTCTTGACCCCGGGACACCCTCCATTGGCGAGAGAGAATATCCGCGTTGTTCCCCCTTTCTTTTACATTTTATTGCTGTGTATTTCAACGGTTCCTTTTTTTCGCTGGTGCCAATGCTATCGCAATGCCTTTACACACCTTGATGTAAGAATTCCGCCGGAAGTCTGCGCGTCTTACCGGAAGACAATAAACTCAGGTGTTACAGTCGCATCCATAAGGAAGTAATTGAGAAATGATAACAAAATCGGTGGATACAGTTTGATGTTGTAACTAAACATCTATCACCTCCATCCGAAATTCAATTACACCACTGGATAGATAAAGGTTCAAAGAATTTATTATGCTAAGTAGGGTCAGTAACACATCGCGTCCGGCAGCAGGGTAAGCCGTATAACAAACAGCCGTGTCCATTAGACATCCATACCCATTTTTTTTTCTAATAACCAATCGAAATCTATTATTAAAGTTTATTATCTAAGTTTACTATCTATTATGTTGCGTTTTAACTGTACTGAATTTTACTTAAAAATACGCTCGCTAGGAGGGTTGTGAAGGTGTTAATTATTGACTTATCACATAAGGCGTAGACTTCAAGTTTGGTAGGAATATGCCTTTTGCCGAGTAGAGGTCAGGTAAGAACGGATTTTACGAAATTTCGCAAGGCGGATTGCGGGGGTATTAATCTAGAGCCTGAAAAAGGACTATAAGCTCTTTGCAGGATTATTCAGCAAATAGTTCGTTAAACTGTTTATAAGTATGTTTCTTACTTGAAGATTATTTTTCTTAATTAATGAAAGTGCTACCCAAGAAACATTCTACGCAGACGAAGTCGCGGGTTCTGCTAGTAAGATTTAAGCAACATTTATTGCACTCTCTCCACATGTAGAACTTTAGGGTGAAATGAAGAAAATGAGTAGCATTCTATCTACTCAACGAAAGACGGCGCTGTCGACAAAATAATATTTGCGTAGTAAATAATTTTATGTAAAATTCGTGGCTTTTTAACCGACTTATAAAAAAGAGGAGGTTATCAATTCGTCTGTATTTCTTTTTTTTTAATGTTTGTTACCTCATATCTCCTGACTAGGAAGACCGATCTTGATAATTTTTTTTTAAATGAAAGGTGGTGCACATTATAGGGTCCCATTTTAAATCCAGTTTTGATGATGACATCCATGAGAAGACCGGATAAGTGTTAAATTTGCATTAAGCATTTTCGCGACAAATGGACCAATAACTCAAGATAACGCCAACCGATTTCGATGATTCTTTTTTTATTGCAAAGGATATACTTCAAGAGTTGTTTTGTGATAGTTTGGTTAGGTTCTGATGATGGATTCCATAACAGTGACGGAACTCTTTAATTCTTGGGAGCAAATGAACGATACTCGACAGAATCTTCTTTACAGACAGAACTTCGGTATGGTCAAAAGCTAGTCGTAGTTAAATATGAAGATCAATGGATCTCCTCAACGGCTTACAGTAAGGATGAGGTTTATGGCAGAAAATATAACTGTCTGTAACCAAATAGCAATGAGCTTACGTTTGTTGCTGCATTGCAACACGTTTTTAGGTGTACACATATTGAGACAAATTTGTTAGTTAACTTCAGATTCACTAAAAATCGAAAAAGAAATTGAAATTTTAATCAAAAAAGAACCGCCTTCAAAACAAACTTACAAATACATTAATATGATCTAAAAAGTAAGAAATAATTGCGTGTTCTTTTATAGTGTTTTTCATATTCTTATATTTGGAGTCGGTTCTTTTTTTGTTAAAATTTTTATTAATGATAAATTGACTGAAATTTTGTAATGTATGGCAAAGTATATTTTGCATAAATTTCAAATGGCGTTAAATTTCGTTTGGGCAAAAGATATATTAACCTTTATATATTAATTTATAAATGCACTTAAACATGGCGTCAACTTAAACTGTATTACCGTTATGTGACGTGAATACGTCTCTATCGCATCCATAGGGAAAAAATTAGAATAAACGAATTATAATAAAAACGTGGGATACAGTTTGGTGTTGTATCTACATATCTATCAATTCCATCCGAAATTCAAATACACGAATGGATAGCTAAAGAATCAATAGAATTATTACGCTAAGGGCTGTAACACATCGCGTTCGGCGGAGGAGGAAGCCCTGTTACAAGACGTATGCAAGTACAACAAATGACAGTGTTCATAACACAGCCACACTTTTTAATACCATTTTGACTTTAATTTGACTTTATTGTTAACTAAAATCATCGCTATTGTAAATGTAATAACAGTTTGTTCGCGTTAAGAATGCAGTGAGTCATCATTCTAGCCACGCTACCTAACCATTGAAAAAAATTAATTACAAGTTCAAGTTTACAGTGACCTGTTGAAGATATTCACCTGAAAAGATTTGAGGGGCTAGAATGTTAACTCACTGTATTCTTAACGCGAATAAACTGTATCTTCTTTGTAAAATCCACTCTCTTATAAGTGAGGAGTCTTGTGCCCAGCTGTGGGACTTTAATAACCTGCTACCTTACCAGGTATTTAAGTTATTGTAATAAACAAGTTATTAAGTCGATAGTGTGTAATATTAATGTGTCACATTAGTGCGGGCGAGGTTGCGCCCGCGACTCCATTTGTCGAAAGTCAGGCGGGCGAACGCTAATGTTCGCGTTTCGTGTTAGTTGTTTACTTGTAATTATCGCTGAGACGTTGTTATAGTAAAAGAGCCAACCTGGTACCTTTTTTATTAACACTGCGAAATGCATTTCAAACTCGCCTCAACCGGATTTCAGTTGGGAATGTGGGATTCAATTAAAGGAACAATAATGCCTATTAAAACCCAGGAAAACCTGCGTAATCCTAAAGTAAAAAAACAGTAAGTAACAGTCCATTAACGTTCCACTGCTGGGCACAGGCCTCCTCACTCATATGAGAGAGGTTTTTTAGAGCATAGACCCATCACGCTGCTCCACTGCGGATTGGCAGGCATAGTACACAAGTGCACTCTCTATTCCTTCACTCTCATAGACCGATGTGAAGGGAAACCGACTCGAACGGAGAGAGATTAGGCGCAGGACCGACGGCTTAACGTGCTCTCCGAGGCACGGGGGTGGATCACACCGCCAACTTCCCAACTTCGGGCAAATATTGAGAAAATCTTAACAGAAAACTAAATATCGATTTCGAATTGGCCCGACCCGGGACTCGAACCCAGGACTTCATGTCTGTAGTCAAACATGCTAACCACTAGACCAATGAGGTAATCCTAGAATGGAAACCTAATAAACCAGATGTTAGCACTTGATCATTATACTCTGGCATCCTGGATTCATTTAATTTAATAAAATAAAATAATTAGGTAATGGAGGCGGGCAAAATCCCATAATTGACTCCGGGACACCCTCCATTGGCGAGAGAGAGAATCCGCGTTGTTCCCCCTTTCTAGTACCTCCTTCTGCAAAAAAATTGACTTGCAGAAAAGGACAACGGCATTTTATGGATCTGGGTCGCATCGGTTCCTTTTGTTCGCTGGTGCCAATGCAATCGCAATGCCTTTACGCACCTTGATGAAAGAATTTTTCCAAATTAGAATGAGACTTGCAGATACCAGAATACCTACTAAAATCCAGGGGTGGGATGGAATGTAGTTGCCTCCTTTTGCGAGGCTATTTTTTCATTTATGAGTCAGATCACTAGAGGTTCACTAACCGCATTCTACTCTAACGATCCAGATAACACCGACTATGAGGACCACAATTCTATGTGCGACTTAAGCCACCCAGCCTTCTGCGACAGTGAGGGAGATCATCAGCTGTTTTCTCCTTTATCCTCTTCTTTGCCTCCTTCACCGAGATAACGGTCTCACAAAAGAAGGCAACCGCCTTCCATCCAACTTCTGCTGGCGAGCATTACACCAATTATGCTCTCCAGTGAATGATCTCATCTAACCAGCGACATCAAGATATGTCGCTAGGATTCACTCTATTAAGCACTTAAGTATGCGATAGACATATACCGTTGACAGAGAGCATATATACCTAAAACTTCATAAATTTTATTAGTTAATTGCCTTAACTTATATCGTCATATTTAAATAATAATCTAGGGTTTTTTCAAGTTAAATAATTTCAATACTAAATAGTTCAACTTAAATTTAAGTTATCACGTCTGTCTTTAAAATATTTCAACAAGAAAATTTGCCTTTCAATATCAAGTTTGGAAAGCTGTTTGTTCTGGGAATTCTTCGAGCTGTAATCTGAGAAGAATCCAAAGGAGAGCTAGTTTGGTATCCTTTATATTATCATCATTGCAATATACTTCACTTTTGTTTACTTTTATACTGAATCCAATTGAATTCGACATTATTATGAAGTAGAAGCATTGTTATTGCTACTATCTCTTGTACTACAATAGTTGTTAGCTGTTGGGCTGACACAATGCGCATTTATTCATTGATTTAGTTAAACTAAGCGTTTTATGCAAATTCCTACTAATATATTTCTAAGCTAATGACCATCATTTGTTAACTATATTAAAGTCAATTTGTATTTAGTGTCCTATATTAGAATTTTAATGTCGGAATTATTAAGTTTTGGAGGGTTGAAATGACGTAATGGAACGAGTTACTACTTTATGAATAACCATGGATTTAATTATCTTCAGAGCATTTTATATTCTCTTAATTACAGTGAAACTTGTATAACGCTCTAAAAATGCTTAGAGACTATGTTGATTGATAATTAGAAAGAGTTCCTGGAGCTTTTGCATTAAAATAACTCGTTTACAGGGTAAATTCAAATCTTTTAAAACTAAGACTTTATTTGTAAGATTTTTCCTATGTTTAAGTCTATAACTTAGACTTATTAGCTCAATAAGCCTAATTAGTGAGACCATTTATTCATTTGAGAACCAAATCAGTGCCATTCTAGCAGATAACAAATAGTTCTATGTGTTAGTTTCTAATTCCAATAATATTTATTTCATTCGTATTCGTTATTGGTTTTTGTTTTCACTTTTTAGTTTATAGCTATGAATTAAATACGTGATTGTTTCCTAAATAAAATTTATCAAGATTAGAGAAGTTATGACAAGTTTCTTTCTATGCTTATTTCTTTTCGGTTTTTTTATAAGTGTTCGTACAATAAAACATTTCGAGCTCTCATACTAGGACTTTCTATAAATAAAATAAGAGTTATATTAACATGCTCATTTGGGAAACTGGTTATATAAAAACCCTCTTTAAGTGATAGAAAATATAGGTCTCTTCAGATACCATTTATCTTTCACTATATAATAATCTGACCTGCTTGGTGATTTAGCAGCTACATCTTACTAAACAAAGTTATCGCTAACCAACATTTTCGTTATGATTGCTTCCGAAAAATCTGTGAAAATTGTCCACTGCTGGGCACAGCCCTCATGAAACGAGTAATACAGGAACAGATCTAAGCCAATAGTATAATTAGGCAATTTTACCAAACAACCTTAGGGTTACAGGGAATATTTTAGATACGTAAGGAAGTAAAAATTAAATAAGTAAATAGCAACCCTTTAAGGTCCCACTGCTGGGCACAGGCATCCTCTCTCATATGAGAAAGGCTTTTTAAGGCATAGACCCTCCACGCTGCTCTACTGCGGATTGGCAAGCATAGTACACAAGTGCACTCTCTATTCCTTCACTCTCATATTCCGATGTGACGGGAATCCGACACGATCGGAAAGAGATCAGGCGCACTTCACCCAAGTTCGGGTAAATATTGAGAAAATCTTAATAGAAAACTCAATATTGATTTTTGAATTGGCCCGACCCAGGACCTCATATCTGTAGTCGAACATGCTAACTACTAGACCAAAGAAGGGAAGGTGGTCTATAGTAATACATATAATATATAATCTACGTAAAGAAATTTTTAGCTAGGGATTCAGGAACACACAAATCCCTCCGGGTAGAGTGGACTGTATGGATTCCTATGGCTTCGATTTTCGTTTTTTCGTTCTGCGGTTTCAATACTTCGCGGTTCGGTTCTTCTCAATGGTAATCTTACGCACTTAGTGATTGGTCTACTTCGTTCGAGAGTCTAAGGCAAATGTGTCGGTTTAAGCTATGGTAGTGCCCTATTATACAGCTTTCCCATCCGGCACTCATTTGCGGCCGTGTCGATTGGTTAACGTGCCACTGTAAGCGCAGGTCTGCTTGTTATATAATACTCATACCTATACATATAAAATACCTAGCTTAGTAACCTTCAGTATTGTCATTCATTATTATTGTAAACATCAATTAGTAGATAAGGTTTGTTACAATAAACAAGCTAGTTAAGTTAACAACCCTCTCACACCCTCTCACACCCTCCACGTCTTATCCCTACCACATCGTCCTATATAAATACTCCCTCATTCCCAATTACACACACATTCTATATCCAACACTCTTAGTTCTAATATTGTCACTCTGTTTCTCATTACTTTGTTTCTCATTACTCTGTTTCTTTTAAATCGTAATTATGTTATTGTTTAGTTTTATTTTAAATACTAAAGTGAAGTGAATAAATAGTTTTTAACATGCTCACTTATAGGAGAGAGAGTTTTAAGAACACCGACCCACTGAAGCTTTATATATTACTCCCAGTATTTGTAAGATTCCTGACGAAGTTTTCCTTCAAGAAAAAACTTTCTTTTTATAAAGAAAAACTCAGGATTTGAACCTGCCACTTCTCTGAACGAGATTCCACACGCATCACTCCAGCTCCACCACCTACCCAATAAAATCTTTTCAAATTACAAGGTCAAGTTCACAGTTACTAGTTGAAGACTATTGTGAACTTGATCTTGTAATTTAAACAGATTTGATATGTCGGGGGGCGGGGCTAGAGTGATGACTCACTGCATTCTTAACGCAAACAAACTGTAGTCTTCAATAAAGAATATTTGATATGATTTAGGGCACATAGTCCGACGAACCGATGGACGTTGGGGTCGGAAAGTGCTGGAATGGCGACCCCGCACTGGACAACGCAGTGTAGGAAGACCCCCCACAAGGTGGACCGACGATATAAGGAGGATCGCCGGTAGCCGCTGGAGCCAGGCGGCACAAGATCGGGTCTTGTGGGCATCATTTCGTGAGACCTATGTCCAGCAGTGGACGTCCATCGGTTGAAGCGACGACGACGACGACGACGATATGATTTGGCTGGCATGTATTGTATTGTCTCAAGTTTGAAATAAAAGGATAGTTTATGAAAGAACACATTTATTAATCTCTCCGTATTTTCCGGTGTACACAATTATTGCTTATACTAAACCTACATACACACTATTTACAATAATATATTTACTACAGATATTGTAATAAACACTGAAATTACACACGTTTCATATATATAAAAAAACGCCAATAAACCATAAATTCATACAGATATAATACAATTTATATGTCTATTAATTAGGAGGAGGTTTACATAAACTAAAATGCGAGTAAAACAGTTATTTCTTTTAGAAAACACCTATTTCTCAGACTACAAGATACACTTATCGAAGTAAAAATTCTTGAGCAAATGTATTTTGTGTGTATTGAATGAGATTGTGCCGTCACATTCGAATATGTAACGCTCAATACAAGTAATGTCGTCTCTCGTTAATTAACGGACCGAATGAGTTATAATTAAAATAACAGCACTAACAATACTTTATTGACAATATTGACAATGATTTATATTTCAAATGTGGATATATTGTAAAATAAATAAGTATTTTATATAATTGTTTCGAAATTTACTCATTTACATTTTGTTTGCGTTAAGAATGCAGTGAGTCATAGTCGTTGGGCCCGCATAACCAATCAAATCTTTTCAAATTACAAGGTCAAGTATACAGTGGCCAGTGACATTCTTAACGCGAACAAACTGTAGTCTAAAATATATGCAACGCTGCTAAATGTAATAATTGTTACGAGAAGGAAGATGAAGATGAAGTGAGTGTTTTAGTACGAGATATGTTTACAATAAATTACAGTCCAAAAGTAACGTTAAAGTTGACTTTTCTAAAAATGATAATATAAATTTGAAAGACGTCTTATAATCCGAAAATTAATCACAATTAAGAATGAATAAAAATCAGTCTTAATTTACTGGGGAAAATTTATTTAAGATTCTCAATTCATGGTAGGTTTTCTTTAAATTCTAGAATAAATACTTGCATCTTTTATTTGTATATAAAACTAGAACAACGCGAAAAACATACGTTCATCATTATAAGTGAAAGTGAATTTGGTGTATAAGTGAAAAACGATCATTAATAAGTGGCAAAGTGGATCCAATCGTAACGTAGATGAGCACTAAGAACTGATGTCTCCATATCTCAAGCGATTTTAGAACTATCTGAACAGTACATCTTTAGGTTTAAATTGTCTTCGCTGTTAATATAGTCATCTCTTTCTAACCAACGACATATATACGTCACGCGATTAGTGCAAGAGAGACAAGTATATTCGGTTCACTCTGACTTAAAAAAGCGTGTAAATTTTTCTGTACGGCAATACAATTTTAAAAGTAATATAGTATAACATTTGTTATATTGTAAATATATCTCTAGTTTCACAATAACATGATTATATTTTGTTGTATCAAAGCTTTAATTTTTGCTCCTTAGAAGTTTTCAGAAGAAACTGTAGTCTTTTCTCTGATTAAACCAAAGTAGCGATATGTTTATAGTTTGTTTGCGTTAATAATGCAATGAGTCATCATTGTTCATCGGCCTAGCCGCCTCTTCATCAATCAAATAAAAAAAATTGCTATATCTGACTCACTGCATTCTTAACGCGAACGAACTATCAAATGGTTATTATTTTCAAAGTTTTACAGCAGTTACGCTTTTATACTCACGAGAAAGCTGTTTTTAATGCAATTGTTGAACTCAGAATTGCAATACTCAAGTGAATAATTCAACAATGTGTATATTAACAACAATTCGGCGTGCATTGCAATGACGCTTGAAAAATATTTAAACGAAAAAGAACTAAATTGTGAGTTTCAGTAGATATAAATGCAATATTTCCTTCTGGAGTGAAACCTGAGCATAGAGTTCTAAATGTTTTAGGGCAAATAACCCGTCATACTGCTATATTAAGGCTTAAAGTTATTTATTATAGTTTATGTAAAGCCATATCGATTAAAACTGTATATCAAATGAATTATGTCACCTGAAGTTAATTTTTTAAATGAATTTCACATATCTGTACAAGACACCGGAATAAATTAAATTATATTTAATCACTACATTCATTAAATACACTTAAATTTAATTTCACAATTTAAACACGAATAGTATTAGTATAATTATTTACAAATAATATTTACAATTTAACTCTACGTCGTGTAATATTTTACTAAATAATGATTAAATTATAGAAAAATTAAATATTTCATACAATACAATGTTTTAGATTTCGATTTCACCTGATAACAAGTGATGGTACATTCTAAAATATTAAGTGCCTTCACCTGATGCAAGGTCATCTATCATTAGCCACTTAAAGCCTATTGAAGCTTTCAACTAGTCTAAACTAGAATAAGTCCTAAAAGATACAATGACACTTTAGTTGGAACAAAGGTAATTTGTCATTTGCTTTTTCAGACTTAATTATTATTGAAGCCTTCTACTAGTCTAGACTAGTATAAATCAGAAAAGATACAACGACACTTTAGTAGTAAAAAAGCATTTTGACATTTGCTTTTTCAGACTTAATTATTATTGAAGCCTTCTACTAGTCTAGACTAGTTTAAATGACAAAAGATACAATGACACTTTAGTTGGAACAAAGGTAATTGGTCATTTGCTTTTTCAGACTTAATTATTATTGAAGCCTTCTACTAGTCTAGACTAGTATAAATGACAAAAGATACAACGACACTTACGTAGTAAAAAAGTATTTTGCCTTTCAAGCTTAATTAATTTTGAAGCAATCTATTACTTGAAACTAGTATAAAACCCAAAAGATATAATGACACTTTAGTTGGAAAAAAGGTAATTTGTCATTTTAAGGCTTAGTTACTATCGAAGCCTTCTACTAGTATAAGTGCTAAAAGATACAATGACACTTTAGTAGTAAAAAAGTATTTTGTCATTTGCCTTTCAAGCTTAATTAATCTACCTTAATTAATTCATCTATCTTGTCAGGAGCCTTTTAAGGCTTAATTAATTTTGAAACTATCTACTAGTCTAAGATAGTATAAATCCCAAAAGATTCAATGACACTTTATTTCGATAAAGGTAATTTGTCACTTGATTTTAAGGCTTAATTACTATCAAAGACTTCTACTAGTCTAAACTAGTATAAATGCCAAAAGATACAATGACCCTTTATTTAGAAAAAGGTAATTTGTCACTTGATTTTAAGGCTCAGTTACTATCGAAGCCTTCTACTAGTATAAGTGCTAAAAGTTACAATGACACTTTAGTAGTAAAAAAGTATTTTGTAATTTGCCTTTCAAGCTTAATTAATTTTGAAGCAATTTATTAGTTGAAACTAGTATAAATCCCAAAAGATACAATGACACCTTAGTTGGAGAAAAGGTTATTTGACATTTGCCTTTTAAGGTTTACTTACTATTGGAGCCTCCTACTAGTCTAATGTCATTTGCCTTTCAAGCTTAATTAATTTTGAAGCAATCTATTAGTTTAAACTAATATCAATCCCAAAGGATACAATGACACTTTAGTTGGAAAATGAGGTTATTTGTCATTTTCCTTTTAAGGCTTAATTATTATTGAAACCTTCTACTAGTCTAGAATAGTATAAATCCCAAAAGATACAATGACATTTTAGTTGGAAAAAAGATAATTTGTCATTAGCCTTTTAAGGTTTCATTATTGATGAAGCCTTCTACTATTTTAACCTAGTATAAGTTCCAAAAGATACAACAGTTTGACACTTTATTTGGTTAAAAGGTAATTGGGGTCGTGGGTTCGATTTTTGACGGAAAAGTTTAGACTGGAACGAAGATTTCTAGCTATTTTACATAGATATATATTGTAAAATAGTAAATCTAAACTGAAGTTTTTACTATGTTAAAATGTACCATCACTTTCTGAATTTTAGCAGTGAATTTGCTCAAAAAGCTTTTAGTTAGATACGTAACTAACAAATCAAAAACTGGATGTGACAAAACAATATTTTATATATCCGCGGGTAGTTGCTGAAACACGAAATGTTTAGGAATTATTTTCTATACATAAATTATTTACTTAACAACTATATTTACATTTATTGCTTTTATATATTTATAGGAATTTATAAGAAAAATATTCTGACTATATTTCTACATATACAAAAGGAATTACTTAATGTGTAATTAGATATAACCTCTTTAATAGATAAATATGCTATTATAGGTTAAATAGCGTCAAATGGGAGAAACCGGCTATAGTCAGTCATTGACTGACTAATATAAAGCAGTTGGGTCCTATTTGTGATCTGTTATATTAAGACTAATAAACCTTTTGCAACTGTCACCAAAACAGTAGGTGTTGATTGAGTTTTTCGCTAATATATTCTGATCTCTTGGGAATACAGGAAAACCCGTTGTTAGTGAGCATCTACGTTGCTTTAGGAGTAGCTATGCCAAATTTCAAGTCAATCACGCATAAAGTGATTGCTATTTCGCACAATCTATGTAACGATGTTTTCACCTCATAGGAGAGACAGAAAAGGAACATATTTGGTTAGCATAAAAAAGGTTATAATGAGCCAATCTTAAAAGATAGATATATGCTGTTTTTGACTTTTATATACAGCATTTAAAGGGGGACAATTCTGTTATACATAATTTTTGTGTAACTTTAACCATTTTTACAGCGCATACAGCGAAGGCTCTCGAAAGGAAAAAAACACAGATTTTGAAACATTCTTCATTAGTGCACTGTTTCTGTTCGTCTTAGTGTGGTGATTTATAGTCCATAGTCTTCCTTGATAAAAGGGATACCTAACACCGAAAGAATTTCTCAAATTGGACCAGTAGTTCCTGAGATTAGGGGGTTTAAGCAAACTGTAAACATATTCCTTTTTAAGAATGGATTTTCCTATACTTCCACTGGAACTAGTAATAAGCTGATAACGCCACGGGGAAAAGCTCGTAAATAATAAAAGTTTAAAGTTATAAGTATAACAGCTTTCGTGTCGCGTGCTAAAGCATGTCTACGATTTCACCGAACTAACACTTTATGGACTCGTCGCCATTCAAAATGTAAAACAGATATTTCGTGTCGCATTTTAACCTTTTGAGTGATATATTGATGTTTCCTGATAATGGAAACCAGTATAAAATCAAGCCTGAAGGTATTGTAATTAAGTAGCCCATACTTATGTCCCACAGCTGGGAACAGAACTTCTCATTTATAGGAGAAAAGCCTGTTATAAATCCACCAAGCTACTTCACTGCGGGTTGGCAGATATAAGTAACATAAAATGCACAAATCGCTTCAAAATTATAGGTCTCTATAATATACTCAAACATTTAGAAGATAATATGTCAATAATTCATTTAATTACTTTAAAAAGTAGGCCAATTGATATACCATACTATGTTTTAAAGAAAACTGAATAGAAGTTTGTATAATAAATTAAATTGAAATGATATTGGATACCCATCTGAGTTTAATGTGGTTTCTTCTAAGAACCGAAGGAACTCTTTTTAGATTTTATATTATTACAATACATATAGTTAGTTATATTTAATCAATCAAAAGTTGTGTAAAAGCCAAATTGAACAAGCAATTTTTGATCTGATTTTGAAAATTCGGCCGTATATATTGAAAGAATTGAATTGTTTATTTTATTATAAATGTACTAAATCATTGAATAACGAAAAAAAATATATAAAACTGGTTAGAAGCGGTTTATACCGAACAAAACGAGTTTAGTAGTCCTATAGCTTAGATAAACCGGTTTGAAATGGTTTGTGCTGCACAAAACCGGTTTACACGTCTATTTAGAATATGTTATTTTAATTAGTTTAAGTCGCTCAATACAAAATCAAACGTAATCACGTCGTTTTTACTATTTATAAGGGTTTATTATCACTTATTTCATATTTACGTAATTAATCAAAACCGGTTACAATTACAAAAAACCGGCTATTTCTAAATCTGTTCAAAGACTTGGACATACCTTTATATATATTTAAGGAATAGGCGATTTCCCTATAATTAACCTTTAAAGCTAAACGCTGTTGTTTAGGCTCGAAGGAGGAGTAAATAGTTACAATAATTAACTAGAACTAGACCATCTGCAAGCCCTTGCTGATGCTTTCCACGTGTTCCTTGGCCTTGAGCCTCAGTGCTGCTATGGAGGATGAACGAGGGTCTGGAGCTGGGGCTGGTGCAGGTGCTGGCGCTGGTGGTGTTAAGTAGCTCGGGTAGCCTGACGGGGGGTGGCTGAGGAATCCTGAAAAACATATCACACATTAAATACTTATACACTCACCAGCTACCAATTCTGACTTCGCATGTGTAGTAGAACAATAGATTTTCTGTCAGTTTTGTATAAACAGATATATTCCGTCAGTTTTCTATATACAGAAACATGTTAGTTCGTTTTTATGTTATAACATCTGTTTAATGTTATATACATGAATGTATTTTTTTTTAATTTCAACTTATAAGTCCCATTAACGACCCACTGCTGGGCCCAGGCCTCCTCACCCCAAGAAGCGAGGGTTTTTAGAGCATAGACCTACCACGCTGCTCCATTGCGGATTGGCAGGCATAGTATATAAGTGCACTCTCTATTCCTTCACTCTCATAGTCCGATATGACGGGAATCCGACACGACTGGAGAGAGAACAGGCGCAGGACCGACGGTTTAACGTGCTCTCCGGGCACGGGAGTGGATCACACCGCCAACTTCCCAACTTCGGGCAAATATTGAGAAAATCTTAATAGAAAACTCAATATTGATTTTTGAATTAGCCCGACCCGGGACTCGAACCCAGGACCTCATGTCGAACATGCTAACCACTAGACCAATGAGGCAGTCGTCTATTGGAAAAGTGTGGTGAGTATATGCTCTAAATTCCCACTCTCCTATGAGTAAGGAGACATGTGCCCAGCACTGGGACGTTTACAAGCTGATTTTTACAGCATTAAAACCAGAGTTATTGAGGCAGAGCCACCATGATGTAAAAAGCGTTATTATGGGAATGTTTTCTTTGGCTTTCACGAATTACTATCATTTTCTTACCTGGAAGAGCAGTGAGCAAGGGCGGAGCAAGCCAGGGATCGACAGGCAGGCCTAGTCCAGATAATCTTGGCACTGGTGCCCCGTACTCCGACAAACCAAGACGCGCAGCTTCCATTTTCTCTTGCCGACGCCATTTTGCTCTACGATTTTGAAACCACACCTGAAATTAAATTGATTGGAGATATTAGACACAATGGAATCCATTTTGAAATAAGGAATTATATATCTGTCGATATTTATTCCAGCTAGAGACTATTTTATTTGTAATAGTGAATAGAATAATCTTGTTTCACATTTTAGGTTAGGTTAGAAGTTACTAGTTTTCCCAATATTTTTAGTTTATGTGCTTAAATCACAGATTTCGAGGATCTGGAGGATCTTCCAAGGTTGTGGATTGATGGAGGTTATAAAATTTTGGAACAAAACTTGTATTAAAGAAAGTAACTCTATCTGTCGCTTTTTCACGTCAAAACTACTGAACCAATTTAAACGAAATTTAGTACACAGATAGTCTACAGTCTAAGAAATGATATACTTTTTTAGGCTGTTGATTTGAAGTTTTTACTAACGTAGAATCAACAGTTTTACCCTCGTGGGTGTAAAATAACAATTCTTACTAATATTATAAATGCGAAAGTAAATGAAATTGTAATATATATAGTCTAGAGCCTAAAAAAGCACATTAAGCTCTTTTTATTGAAATACTGTAAATATATCATCGAGGTATTTATACATATGTGTTCAAAACATCAAAAACGCAGACGTTTACGCAGGTACAGCTAGTTTAAAAATCTGATACTGTTTATACTAAAATCATTATATAGGTACAATAACACAGCCTTAAAAGGAAATATTAAACATCCAAACTAAATTAATAGCATAAAAGAAGCTTCTGTTGTAAATATGAAATTTCAGCCTTCATACTATATATAATCTACAGTTTGTTCGCGTTAAGAATGCAGTGAGTCATCATTCTAGCCCCTTCCCTGATCCGGTTGAAATCTTCAACTGGTTACTGCGAATTTGACCTTGTAATTTGAAAAGATTTGATTAGGGGGCGGGTTTAGAATAATATCTCACTACATTCTTGACGTGAACAAACTGTATGCACAATAATCACATCGTCGCTTCAACCGATGGACGTCCACTGCTGGACATAGATCTCATGTAATGACGTCCGCAAGGTCCGGTCTTGTGCTACTTGGCTCCAGCGGCTACCGGCAACCTTCTTTATATCATCGGTCCATTTTGTGGGGGGTCTGCCTACACTGCACCGTCCGGCACCTTCGAACCTCAACGTCCATCGGTTTGTCGGACTATGTGCCCCACCCATTGCCACTTTAGGTTCGCGATATGTAGGACTATGTCGGTGACTTTGGTTCTGCTACGGATCTCCTCATTTCTGATTTGATCACGTAGAGAAATTCCGAGCATAGCCCTCTCCATCGCACGCTGAGCGACTCTGAGCTTAAGAATAAGGCCCATAGTCAGCGACCACGTTTCGGAGCCGTAGGTCATCTGGCGACACACNTCGTAGCCGTAGGTCATCTGGCAACAGACACTGGACACTGTTCAAAGAGCTTCGTCTTCAGGCACTGAGGGATATCGGACGAAAATGTCTGGCGTAGTTTCCCGAACCTACCTAGTCCAGCTAGGTAGGTCCAATAACCACGTACTCGTACATATTGTAAATATTGTCTAATTAGTATATGATATCTCTCTTGCTCTCAATTGTATAACAAATTAGGATATACCTTTAATGTAGTTTTTTTCCTTTAAAACGTACAAAAGCATGACAAATACACATAAAACACGCCGAATAAATCCCAATACAAGTTTTTAAAATACAATCCATTTAATGGTATTCATTGCTAGCGAACACGGTAACATCGTGCCACCATTAATAAACTGGTAACAGTGAAACTTTTGATTACCGACACCCTACAATTGGTAAGCAGCCAACTGAGCATAACGAGCCAAACATAAGTTTCACCCAGTTAACTGTAATAGATTGAACATCTAAGAACCATTATGATATCAAACTTTGCGCCCCACAAATATGAAGCCCTAAAAATCAGGGCTTGGTAACGTGAAGAATAATTTAGGGACCAAAGACCTTAACTTTTGCGGTGACCTATTAAATTTTTTTGAAGTAAAACTCCTTTATGCACACTTGATTTGGGAAGTAAGCTGATGAATGCCTCTCAAGAGCATTACAAAAAGGGCGAGGAGAGCGAACAGCCTTTCTTTTGTTGATTAGGTCATTGTTTCTATAATCTCATCTGATTTTAAGTGACGATACTGTCTCATCATCAGCATAGTAGCAACACATTTTTGTTGGTAGATTGCTAACCAGCTACAGCCAAAGCCTTCCATCAGTTAAGAATGTAATCTATTTAAATTGATGACAAGAGGTGATAAGAATAATGATAGTGAACGTAAGTTTCAGATGATAATTAGCTACAAATCACTATTATTTTCTCTAAATATTACCTGGGATACATTTGAATTAATCCAAGATCAAGTCTGCTGTTTCATGCCGACGTTCGGTCTCGCAGGAGACGGCATTGGAGCAGCGTTTCCAGTATGGCCTTTTTAAGGCCTCGTCCTTAAATAACTGCCTCATTGGTTTAGTGTTTAGTTTGAGGTCCGAGGATCGAGTCCCGGGTCAGGCCAAATCAAAAATCGCTGTTGAGTTTTCCATTAAAGATTTTTCCCAACATTTTCCCGAAGTAGGGAATCCATCCCTGTGCTTCGGAGAGCACGTTAAGCCGTCGGTCCTGCGCCTCATCTCTCTTTCGGCCGTGTCTTCGATTTCCGTCACATTGGCTTATAAGAGTGAAGGAATAGAGAGTGACCTTGTGTATTCTATGCTCTAACAACCCTCCCTTTTGCGTTGTGGGGTTTGCGCCCAGCAATGGGACGTTAATGGGCTGCTACTTATCTCAAATAAATAAGTGGCGAGGTTTCTTAAGAGATCGCCTCCATCAACAGGGGTTACGCAGTAAAAGCCAATAGGACTAATAGCTGAAGACACTTCGAAATTAAAAAACTAGATTGTTGGAAACATGACCCGTATCAAATATCAATATAACATTTTGTGGTCCTCCTATAAGACAAGGCTGCTGATCAGTAAATTCCCCTGTTGAATTTTGAAGGACAAGACAACGAATGATCTTTAGACCACATAACTGAAGTAAAACATCCGATCCCTCTTACACATCACCAGCTTACTCCCTAATCAAGCAAGCCGTGTAACTATAGGGTGGAAGGGCTGGCAAAGTGATACGGGCCCCTGGCCTAAGAGGTACTCGAAGCATATGGGACAAGACTGGTTATGCGACCTGGTTATTCTGTTTGTAATTAAATTTTTATTACATTGTAAATGAATACATGTTTCCTCCAGACGTTGTTCCTTCATCGAAAGGCTAGCGATGAAATGTGAAGTCACTTGATGAAGGCTTGCGTGGGGACTACAGTTCCTTCCCTCTCGCCCTAGAAAAGGGGCCTATGCCCAGCAGTGAGACGCTGGTGAATATGAATTAATGGAAATGTATAAATCCATGCTCTTGAAAATAATATTGTTATTAGTGTTGGACAACTACTTAAGTGGTACTATTAAAATTAAAATACGTGGGCGATTTTTGCGATAGGTCCCAATCAAAACAATTTGCCACGAGCTCCAGATGGTACAGTTACGCCATTGAAGCTTTCTTCAAATACGTAGCTTAAAAGTGGTTATAAGTTGTGGTGTGAAATGATGTATTCGTGGGTAGCGTTTAGAAAATTCGGTGAAAACGATAAAATACGGTTATGCTCGCGTGACCGTTTCGATTTCAGTAAGAGACAGGTCGGGAACATGCGACGTGATGGCTTTCCTGTCAGACATATTAACAACATTCTACGGGAATGGATGTCACGGATCATGGAGGGTGTCGCGCGACGTCAAAATATTGACGACCTCGCTGGCGCAATTCAAATTCCAATTCAAAAAGATAGCATCGCCAGACAAAGCGAGTTGATACAAGTTAAAACTTATCTATAAACAAATCTATTGTGATCACAGGCAGCTAGATTGATTTAGCTGTTTGTGGAAGTCCAAGGAATGTTTAAAAGGTGAGTAACAATTACCTACCCTTAGATATTATTCTTGCCATCCAAGCATTTGATGTTCGTTCCGTTGTTTAGAAATCAATTGAATTTGAAAGAATACTTTTGTTTTTTCATTTCATTTTGACATTTGACATTGACAACCTACAATTTCTAAATGCAACTATAATATTTGACGGACTTTAGCGGAAATCTGGGCTCTTTCGGGTAGGTCTCAACTTGGCTTGAGGATTACGGATCTCGAGGCTTTTGTCCCATTACCCGGGTTAAGCCTCGAACATCGCGCGGATGCTCGGTAGTGTCAAACGAGCTGGTTCTCGCCGGCGACGCCAGCGGTCCCATTCAGGTCTAGCCCAGTTAGGTCAATCCGGGTGTAGACGCTGCCGGCGCGTCGTATGAGCAGTCATCACCCACGTCGAATAGAGGTGATAACAGAAGCTCACGAGGTAAGGGGCGCCCAGTGTTTGCCACTCTAGGATTGTGCCTGGCAATGCCATGGAGGTGTGTGTGCGAGGAGTTATCAGCTAGGCGACCATCTTCCTTGCCAGCTGGCGGACAAACACCTCCACGGTGGGCGTTCTGGTGACGCGGTGTGTTACGTTATTTCTAAAATACCTCGGAGCTCATACTATCATACGTAGGCTCTTGTTCTGCTGGATCTGCAGCCTGCAGCAGAATCTGAGCGTAACCGTCGCGTTTTTTTGATTACTAATTATTTTTGTTCCAGTTTAGTTTTGACCACCAACTTTACTAAAGAATATATCTTTAGCGTTCTTATCATAAACTACAATTGTGATATTATATGCTTGTTTCTATAAAGAATATTAAATCAGACACATGACGAATGGATCAACGCAGGTTGAAATTGATAGCGGGTTGAGATAACATCGCGAGTGCTAACAATTTAACGAGTGGAGGGCTTCTGACAACTTTATGATGAATGGTGCTGGCCGGTGCGTTACTCCTTGTTTAGTTTCAGCTTTGTTTATAAACTAGCTACTGCCCGCAACTTGCTTTGTATACAACAAGTACCCATCGGTATTTTTAATACAATACCATTCGTTTTTTGACTTAAATGGGTCTTTAAATCGTATCCATAGTATTATAAGAACTCCAACTAACAAGTTTTATTCTCTCCACTATTTAATCAACTTGCACTTCACTAATAATTACTTCACTATTTGAATTTATAATTTTAAAACAACTACATCACGAACCAGCTCGAAAGACTACCTTTATAATATCGTTCCCCTCGTAAAAGTTGTTTCGTATTGCATAACATTTCTTAACAAAGCACAATGATTCTTTGGTATTTTTTAATTCAAAAAACGAGTGATAACATAATCGGGGGATACATTTTGGTGTTGTAGCTACATATCTATCACCTCCATCTGAAATAGAATTACACCACTGGATAGCTAAAGGATCAAAGAATTTATTAAGCTAAGTAATTCATATACAACCAACGGCTGTTTACACGACACAGGCACAAACCATGTTATGTCTTTGATTAGTCAAAATACAGGCACATGTTATATACATACAATAAATAATGTTGATTTTGCAGAAAAAAGGGTCACCGTCGCCCCTATGGAAGACGGTACTTCGCTGGCCGGGGACAGAACCGCCGGACTTCACTGGTAAGTATGTAGAATTAAGTTAGACTAAGTTTTTACGCAAAATTCAGTAACTTTTTAGGTTAGGTTAGACCAACTTCAACGAAATTAGGTGAAAATCACTGATATTTATTGGGAGAATGGGAGACCGAGCTAATATTGGAGGATATAAACACTGAAAGTATATAAAGGACGCAGAATTACGTGAAATTCGGCAATTTTTAAGTAAAATATACCGATTTCAATGAAATTAGATAGGATTCACCGGGATTTGTTAGAATAATACAGGATTAGGTTAAATTTCGATAGTATCGACACTAAAAATATATAGACAATACAATATCAACATTATTTATTGAATTAGGCTTAAAAATTACTGTTTAAATAGTCAGTAATAAAAGTTGATTCCGAGAAGATACCGGCTAGAAATTCAGCAGTTACTCTACTAAATATAGTTTTTTAGGTCACAATTTGTTTGGTGAGTTTATTGTCTATTTTACTTGAATAAAGAATACTGTTCTTGATCTAATATTAAGGATTTTGTCTTTATTTTATATCAGTTTCAAATCAATATTTCATATACTTCCTCTGCAAATGCTGATAATTTATTTTTGTCTTTGGAAACTACATAAAAGTCTCTTTTATGTAAGAACTGAAGAGCATTGGATTTCAATGAAATAAGTATATTTTAAGTAGATAAGGTAAAGGTGTTACTAATTAGCATATAAAGTTAGATCGTAATCTTTTATATATATATAGTTATACAATCAAATTAATAAATAAATAAAATGTTATTAACTAAATTAACTTGATCTTAAAAATTGTCGACCCGCCATTTACCCAGACCTGGTCTAGAGCTTCAAAAAAGACAATAATCTCTTTGCAGTATACTACAGTAAATAGTTCAATAATGTGTCTTATTTGTAAAATACTAACCTAAAGTCTACGAATTCTCGGCCGCAGCTAGGTACCCATATACGAGCGTATAAAAGTAAGGTAAGTAAAGGTAAGTAGCAGCCCATTAACGTCCCACTGCTGGGCAAAGGCCTCCTCACTCATATGAGAGAGGGTTTATAGAGAATGGACCCACTGCGGATTGGCAGGCATAGTACACAAGTACACTCTCTATTCCTTCACTCTCATAGTCCGATGTGACGGGAATCCGACACGACTGGAGAGATATCAGGCGCAGGACCGACGGCTCAACTTCCCAACTTTGGGCAAATATTGAGAAAATCTTAATAGATCTATAAAATCTTTGAATCAGCCCGACCCGGGACTCGAAACCAGGACCTCATGTCTGTAGTCGAACATGCTAAACCAATGAGGCAGGTATAAAAAAGTATCACAAGTTAATATAGATGAAAAACAATCAAAAAAAGTATTCTATCTGTACACACAAATTCATGATATGAAAGTTCATTTAGTACCGCGTTGTCACAGTCGTAAATAGAGGCAATAAACGCGATATAAAAGCAGTTCGGAAATCTAATTATAACTTAACAAACGAACCCAAATAGGTTCGTTTTGGTAATTAATAAAAATAAAATTACACTAGCGAGCATGTAACGACTGGTTCCCGTTTGTTCGAGGCTAATAAGTGTTCAAATGTCACGCGATTGGGTTAACAGTGGAAACTGAACCCTATTTCAATGTAACACGTTAGATTAAGCAGCTCTTAAAATTACTATACTTTAATATTATACTCAAAAGGTTATGTTACATTATTATCGAGAACCTAAATGCTTTATCCACATCCTTATATTCATAAATATCGTTGGTCTCTATAAAGAAAGCCGGAGTATTTAGGAACGCGGTTTCAAATCTGGTGTCTAAAATGTTCGTTATGTATTACGAGGCAGTTTGCACGTTTTTTTTACGCTGGGATATATGCACTCCGATTATAGTCAGTAGTGTGGGTTTCGGCGAGGAGGAGAACTCGCAATATCCACTAGAACCCAGCGGAACCCTCTTCGACCATTAGTGTGACATCAGTGGAGCGCTTGCACATTCTTCTCTAATGTCCTGGATGAGTTCGGCTCAAAGTATATGCTGCATGAAATCCCGCCTGTTTCGGCATTGACTGCATTTTCCCTCTCTCGCTCATGTGCCTCTTTCAGCAAGATGATCGTCTCACGGAAAAGAGCCACTCCTGCCCAGCATCTCTCACTGAACAGCAACGCGCCTACAACACTCTCCAGCGAAAGATCCGTCAATCAGCGCCATTAGAAGGTGACGCTGAGGTGCCCAGGCTGCACATTCTGCTAAAATGTGGTGCGCTGGGTCAACAGCGGCACCACACTCATGGCAGGTGGGTAACTCTTCACGTCCTATTCGGTGCAGGAACTTTCCGAAACGGCCGTGTCCGGTTAGATCCTGCACCAGTCATTGCTCCGGGTAAAGGCGAATCGCCGCCACTGAACTTTTCACGCTTGACGTGATCTAGACAATATATTTGAAAGTTTTTTCAATGAAACTATCTTCAAACCATTCTTTTGAACCGTTATTTTTGTAGATCTGATCTTCGTTCGTTAAAGTTCGTTAAGCTCGCTCCCTCTCCGGGTTCGTTGACCCGAGCGTCAGCTGATTTGATTTTATGTTTAATTGTTGGCTTCAAGTAATGTATTTTTTTTAAACTTTCGCTTTATTTTAAACATTAGCTATACTCACACAATGGAGCGTAAATAACGCTAATAAAACGTTTTAAAACTATGATTTTTTTACTCAGGATCGAGTTTCTTCCGTCCCATCATAAGTCTTTATTTTCGAAAACGGTCTCTTAACATTTTGTATATACAGTGAATGCGACTGGCAAACGTTCGCTAATCAACGAGTAAGCATTATGTGGAGGCACCTTTAATTGTGTCATATTTTGTTATAATGCAATATATTTCTTATTTTGTGTTGTATAATTATATTTTTGTAGTAAGAATCTTATAGAAATTTAATGTAAAATATAATATTAATGTAATAAAAGTAAAGGTTTTGTTAAAATAAATTAAACTATCTAGTAGCTATACTAGTACTATAAAATTAGTACGAAAACGATTTATACGAAATTATTGGGCGAAAGTCGCGAAGAATTAATTATACTAAAGATGAATTTATATTATTGAATCTAATACTATACATGCCAGAGAAGTGTCACTTCCTCTACTTATACACATGCGCGCTTTTGTTACTTGTTTACATATAAAATTGATTGACTCTTCCATGGCAATGTTTCCATGGGAATAGTAAAAAAAGTACTTAGCCGGGAATCGAACCAAGGATCTCTGTTAGCACGGGTCTTTTGTTTAAACTGGGCACGGGTGATTTGGCAAAAACTTAGTATGTTGAGTTTGGTGCTCTTGTAGATATAATAGACCATACTTTGGCACCCAATGGCACCCTCTGATATCACTGGTCACCAGTGACCTATCGTGGGTGAGCATAGGCTTATATACTCAGCAGCGAAATTGGTTGGAAAGCGGTTACTTCCTTCTGTGACAACGTCATCTCACAGGGTAGGGCTGCTGCATGTGCTATCTCTGTCCAAAAGAGGAGACAGATTCAGAATACGTGCTTTTGCGTATCTTCTATTTCATTTGATGGATTGCAATAGCTAATGTCCGTAGTACCAGAGCTGAATGTGCCCATCGAATCTCTGTTGCCCTAGATCAGGATGCGAAGGTTACTGCTGGGTTTTAGCGAGTATTCTGTTCGTAGGCCCTAAAGTGTTACTTTCAATCAGGTTACGTAACTGCATTTCCCATCTAAGGATCTCTGTTAGCAGCTTTAAATATTAGTGTTATTACGCCAACGAGGATCTCAAACGATTTGATTGCATCGCGCGTGAGATCTCGTTATGTCGTGCCGTCAAGTTGTTTGCTTCGTGCCACTTACCATTTTATATGAAAACTTTTGCGATAAAACTTTAACATGCTCAATGTCGGCTAATATTTTGTGTTAACAATCCGTAAAAGTTATTAATAACGGAGTTAAACGCGACTATTTTTGGAGGTACAAAGTTTTCGGGATGTTTAAATCAAATTTCGAGTTCAAATATAAAAAAGATTCATGTATTAGTGTACACGTTGAGGAAGAGTATTCTAAACTGACGAACTTTTGTTAAAGGTTTAATGAGAATGAAAGAAGCTAAGGAGATAATGCAAGGATCGTGGCAAGTAGAATGACTTGGAGGGACCACGTCATTCAACTTGCCACGATCCTTGCAGGCAGAGGCCTATCCTTATGGGAATGATTGATGCTAAGTGTTATATATGTCGAAGTGCGACAATCTGTGGAACGCTAGCGCCATCTTTCTATCGGCGTGGGGCAGAATCAATAGTGACAGTCCGGCGCGCGTCTCTCGAGTTCTCAAGTAGCGGTCCGCCGGAGCGGTCGACTATTGAAACTGTCGCGTTCCTAGCTATTATTATTAATGAGTTTGTGTAAAGGGATATTGGGAACATTAAGTGATTGAACATTATAGTCTGAGTTAATTAATAAAGTGTTTGATTGCACCAACATTACCTTGGTGGGTAAAGCCCATATTTTGAAGAACGAATTATCCGTGCTTTATGCTTCTCTCCTCCTCTCTTATTCTCCGACATATATAAGATTATTTTGAAAACCTCTGTATAACTTCAACGTTACTTTAATAAAATTTCCAGTTGCAAATACGTGCACAAGCTATTCCTGAAACGAACCGTTTCTTTCCAAAGGTTTCCCAAAGAACTCAATCAGATTATTTCTAGCTTTAAAATTCAATATAATACCGTAAAAGTTGAATTTTAAAGCTAGAAATAGTTTGATCCCCACAAGGCCTGATCTTGTGCCACCTGGCTCCAGCGGCTACCGGCGGTCCTCCTTATATCGTCGGTCCACCTTGTAGGGTGTCTTCCTACACTGCGTCGTCCGGTTCGGGGTCCCCATTCCAGCACCTTCCGACCCCAACGTCCATCGGTTCGTCGGATAATGTGCCCCATCCATTGCCACTTCAGGTTCGTGATTCGAAGGGCTATATTAGTGACTTTGGTTGTGCTACGGATCTCCTTATTTCTGATTTGATCACGTAGAGAAACTCCGAGCATAGCCCTCTCCATCGCACGCTGAGTGACTCTGAGCTTAAGAATGAGGCCCATAGTCAGCGACCACGTTTCGGAGCCGTAGGTCATCACTGGCAACACGCACGGTTCGAAGAGCTTCGTCTTCAGGTACTGAGGGATATCGGACGAAAATATCTGGCGTAGTTTCCCGAANTTAAATCAAATTTCGAGTTCCGCAAATATAAAAAAGATTCGTGTATTAGTGTGCACGTTGAGGAAGAGTATTCTAAACTGACGAACTTTTGTTAAAGGTTTAATAAGAATGAAAGAAGCTAAGGAGATATGCAAGGATCGTGGCAAGTAGAATGACTTGGAGGGACCACGTCCTTCAACTTGCCACGATCCTTGCAGGCCTATCCTTATGGGAATGATTGATGCAAAGTGTTATATATGTCGGAGTGCTACAATCTGTGGAACGCTGGCGCCATGTATCTATCGGCGTGGGGCAGAGTCAATAGTGACAATCCGGCACGCGTCTCTCCAGTTCTCGAATGGTGGTCCGCCGGAGCGGTCGACTGTTGAAACTGTCCCGTTCCTAGCTATTATTATTAATGAGTTCGTGTTAATTGATATCGGGAACATTAAGTTATTGAACATTATAATCCTAGTTAATTAATAAAGTGTTTGATTGCACCTAGATTACCCACCAAAGCCCATAGTTTGGAGAAGGATTTATGGATGCCACTAATGACGATGTCAGCGGAGAACCTTCCACCCCCATGCTTTATGCTTCTCTCCTCCTCTCTTATTCTCCGACATATATAAGATTATTTTGAAAACTTCTGTATAACTTCAACGTTACTTTGATTAAATTTCCAGTTTGAAAATATGTGCACAAGCTATTACTGAAACGAACCGTTTCTTTCCAAAAGTTTCCCAAAGGTCTCAATCAAATTATTTCTAGCTTAAAATTCAATAAATACCGTAAAAGTTGAATTTTAAAGCTAGAAATAGTTTGATCCCCACAAGGCCTGATCTTGTGCCGCCTCGCTCCAGCGGCTACCGGCGATCCTCCTTATATCGTCGGTCCACCTTGTAGGGGGTCTTCCTACACTGCGTCGTCCGGTGCGGGGTCTCCATTCCAGCACCTTCCGGCCCCAATCCGTGGGGACAGAGTCAATAAGTGGCAGTCCGGCCAGTCTCTCCGCAGTTCTCGAGCGGCGATCGGCCGGAGTAGTCGACTATTGAAACTGTCGCGTTCCTAGCTATTAGTGTTGATGAGTTTGTGTAAATTGATATCGGGAACATTAAGTGATTGAACATTATAAACCAAGTTAATTAATAAAGTGTTTGATTGCACCAACAATACCCATGAACGCCCACAGAATAAGAAATAAAATAATTGATCCAATTAATAACGATGTCGGTGGAGAACCCTACGCCCCTCTGTGCTTTATGCTTCTTCGGTTCTCTCTTATTCTCCGACATATATATAATAACATATCAAAAGCAATCTTGGACTTATTAGTACATAATTTCAAACAATGTGTAAAGAGCACTTACAGAAGAGGATTTTCAAGTACAGGTCACAATATTCCTTAAAAAATGGTTATGGAAAAAACACGTCACGAAGTTTTGTATCTAAACAACGATAAAAACATTGACAAAACCAACAAACCGATTGCATTGAAGCCGCTGAACAAAACGAGAAATTACACCCCCCCAAAAAATAATAAAGACATGAAAGCACCGCGACTCGTTTACGAAAATTGAATTTGCCGATATTATAACATTATTGAAACAACGAAACAACACATGTTAGTAACAGCAAAGTCAATTTGTCACTCGATTAACATTAAAAGACCTCGTACAAGCGCAAAATAACTCAATTATATCCAATCCGATATAACAAACAGCGGGATTGCGTACTCGAGACTATTGGATATTTAAATTAACCGCGGGCGTCCAATCAGAGAGCTCGCTACACAAATCTGACATCTGTCATATTGCAGCGCCATTGTTAGTGTACTTTTACGTAGCGGCAGTTGGCGTGGGTGGATTCATATTGTGTTTTATTGTTTCGTTTCATTTAATCAGATAAAATCATAGCCTTGTTTTGTATTTCTAAAGCCCCTTCGTATAAAGGCTCTACAGTTTGTTCGCGTTAAGAATGCAGTGAGTTTTCATTGTTGCTCTAACCTATAACATCTTTTCAAATTACAATATCAAGGTCAAAATCAGTCCATTTACGAGATATCCAGGTATTTATTGACTCACTACGTTATCTCTGGAACCATAAGGCGTAGAGACTTGAAATTTGGCAGGAATATTCCTTTTACCGAGTATTCTATTTATTACTTTCTTATTTGTAAAATAATTTGTCTAAATTAATGTAAATGCTATTCAAAAAACATTCCACGTAGACGAAGTCGTGGGTTCAGCTAGTAGAGTACATTAAAAAGTTTTAACGTAAAACCTTTTTTTACACATGACTTGGGGTGAAATTTGGTGAGCGTTACGAAAACTGCTAATGGTAATTGAGAGAGAGAATACATATCTCAGCCTCAGCTGATGGCAAGTGATGATGCAATCTAAGCTGTAAAAACACTAACCTGGTTATTGTAATGTTGAAAATTGTTTTGACGGGTACATACCACGATTACTCGCATTGGCCTAGTGGTTAGCATGTTCGACTATATACATAAGGTCCTAGCTTCGAGTCCCGGGTCGGGCCAAATCAAAAATCAACATTGAGTTTTCTGTTAAGATTTTCTCAATATTTGCCCGAAGTTGGGATGTTGGCGGTGTGATCCACCCCCGTGCCTCGAAGAGCACGTTAAGCCGTCGGTCCTGCGCCTGACCTCTCTCCGATCGTATCAGATTCCTGTCACATCGGAGTATGAGAGTGAAGGAATAGAGAGTGCACTTGTGTACTATGCCTGCCAAAACGCAGTGGAGCAGCGTGGTGGGTCTATGCTCTAATAACCCTCTCTCATATGAGTGAGGAGGCCTGTGTCCAGCTGTGGGACGCTAATAGGCTGCAACTTACCTACCACAATGGCGTTTCTTTCAATTATGACGTTATTTCAACCCATTTGCATGGATCGTGGTTACGACGTAACTAATTCATCGAAATATCGACAAAATTCAAAAAACCCGATCGTGTTATGTACCTGCTAGAACATTTTGCAATATGTCGATAAACCACGACAATTTAAGTTTAAACATTTGAACGAGATATGTGGTAGTTAGGGAGAGTGTGGACTAATAATAGGAATTGGAAAAGATACGTCAATTGTATTCATTTGTATATATCATAATTATAGTCGTTATGAGTCAAAACACTCAATGAATGTTGAATTATCCATGTATTTTAACTGTTTTTAATTGAAGGAGAGAAATTGAGAGAGATAACACATAAATACGGAGAACGTATTAAATTAAAATGTCTGTAGATATTAATATATGTAGGTTTACTTTTAATGGTCAGGTTAGCTTTACTTTATAGATTAGTTAATATGGAATGGATTTTGTAGTAAGTATGTAAGTAGCAGCCCATTAACGTCTCACTGCTGGGCACAGGCCTCCTCAGTACCGAGGAGCGAGGGTTTTTAGAGCATAGACCCACCACGCTGCTCCAGTGCGGATTGGCAGGCATAGTACACAAGTGCACTCTCTATTCCTTCACTCTCATAGTCCGATGTGACGGGA
>JACTOM010000844.1:835477-866303 GCA_015832385.1 Elymnias hypermnestra
TCATACTTAGAACCCTCTTACATACATGGCTATCCTCCCTTCTCATTACATGTCCATACCAGGCTAACCTTCCACTCCTTAACTTCTCGGTCACTGGTGCTACTTTCACACTTCCTCTAATATACTCATTCTTAATCTTATCCAATTTTGTCACTCCACACATCCATCTCAACATTCGCATCTCCGCTGCATGCAATTTCCTTTCATTCTCCCCTTTGGTGGCCCAGCACTCTGATCCATACAGGATGACAGGACTTACGATCGTCTTATAAATTTTCCCTTTTAGTTTAAGGGGCATTCTGGCATCGCAAATTGTTCCCGAGACCTGCCTCCACTTCATCCAACCTGCATTTATCCTGCTAGTAACATCTCGGTCAATGCCGCCGTCGTTTTGGAAGATAGAGCCGAGGTAACGGAAATCTGAGCAGACTCGAAGGGAAACATTTGTGTCTTTGTATATATGTGGTATATTAGAAAGCTGCATTTTCACAGAGCGATATAGGCTATATTAATTTCTCAAAAAAAAAATATGGATCCCTAAGAAAATCGTATTAATGTAAACCAAGGTGTCAAATAAATCTGTTATCACGTGCGCTGCAAAAACTATTGAAGATATAAAAACAAAATGTTCTACAATATTATAGAATGTATTAATATCTATAAAAAAGGCTATGATACCATATGTCCAACTACAGTAGTTTTGACGACCTCGCTGGCGCAGTGGTGCGAGTATTCGCTTTGTTAGCGGAGGTCCCGGGTTCGGTCCCCGGTAGGACGAATTTATGAAATTGTATTTTCTAATTTGTCTGAGTCTGGCCTGGTGGGAGGCTTCGGCCGTGGCTAGTTACCACCCTACCAGCAAAAACGTACCGCCAAACAAAGAGATTTGTGTTCCGGTACGATGCTGTGTAGAAACCGTAAGGGGTATATCGCCTCTTAACAGATTAGCGCACTTCCATCTTAGACTGTATCATCACTTACCATCAGGTGAGATCACTAATCTGTCGGCAATAAAAAAAAATCGAGCCGCATAAAAGCAGCCCATATTTGTTTCTTACAAAATAACATATCTGCAAGTAAATGTCTTGTTAAAATCGGTCCAGCTGTTTCAGAGATTAGCACGAACAAACCTACATGCATATGAATAGACAGGAAGACAATTTTTTTTGATCTAAGATGGAAACCTCTAAGTAATAGGAGGAATTGTAAAAGACACTTAAAATGAATCGTAAAATGTGTCGGTAAGCGCAAAACTCAACAACGACTGGGTCAATTTTGACAATTCTTTTTCTTAAATGTTCGTTGAAGTCCAAGGATTGATTTTTACGGCGAGATAAGTTCGAATAATTGCAGGGGAAAACCCTAAAAACAGCCCTTTTCTATTTCCCATACAAACGTTTTCTAACTAAAATGTAGAGTCAATTTGACCTTTATTGCTTTATATTCAATAATTATCATAATAAATTACAAGTACTCACTGTTGTCTAAGCAATGAAGGTGTGTTCCTAACGTCAAAGAGTCAATTTGCACTTTATTACCGCTTCCCAAAGTGCAAAATCAATTGAATGCTCGCAAAAATGTAAGAGTTATGGATATTTAGTACTCCTGTAATGACCTCATTGGTCTAGTGGTTAGTATGTTCGACTACAGACATGAGGTCTTAAGTTGAGTCCCGGGTCGGGCCAATATCAATATTGAGTTTTCTATTAAGATTTTCTCAATATTTGCCCGAAGTTGGGAAGTTGGCGGTGTGATACACCCCCGTGCCTCGGAGAACACGTTAAGCCGTCGGTCCTGCGCTTGATCTCTCTCCGGTGGTGTCGGATTGCCGTCACATCGGATTACGAGAGTGAAGGAATAGAGAGTGCACTTGTTATGTACTATGCCTGCCAATCAGTCTATGCTGGAGCAGTCTATGCTCTAAAATCCCTAGCTCCTCGGAGTGAGGAATCCTGTGCCCAGCAATGGGACGTTAATGGGCTGCTACTTACTTACTTACTCCTGTAATTTCATTTCGAATCATTTGTAAAACTGAAATCTGCCACATGCCAGATCTTTTTGACAGAACGAAATCCGTTAAGTCTTCTAGTGTTTCATAATTTTGGTTGTTATAAGTCAAAACACTCAATGAATGTTGAATTATTCATGTATTTAAACTGTTTAGCGTAAAGTTAAAGTTTACAGTAACACATAAACTGGCACCTTCATATAATTTTATATTCTTGCATCACGCAAGCGGGTTTACGCGTGAGTTTTTATTGTCGTTACATTTTAACCAGAGTAACTTGAGTTCAATTTTATTGAATACATATTCCTCAATGTGTATTTTAAGAGGTGACCCAGGTTTACCTGGGTCACCTCTTAACGCATTTGGTGCTTACATATTTCTCAATGTGTATTAAATCTGATTTACCTCTTATTGCATTTAGTGCATACATATATCTCAATGTATTTATAATCCGATTCACCTCTTACGGTATTTGGTGTACACATATTTCGCAATGTGTATTAAATGTTTTACCTCTTACCGCATTTGGTATACACAAATTTCTCAATGTGTTTTAAATGTGAGTCACCTCTAACGCATGTGGTGCTCATATATTTCTCAATGTGTATTAAATCTGAGTTACGTCTTACCGCATTTGGTGCACACATATTTCGCAATATGTATTAAATCTAAGTTACTTCTTACCACATTTGGTTTACACAAATTTCTCAATCTGTATTAAAGCTGAGGCGCCATTTTCCGATTTTGGTGCAAACATTATTCTCAATATGTATTAAATCCAACATAAAAATCTCTTGTCAGTCTTTTTTACTAAGCTCCATCCGTTATGATACCCCGTTTTTTTATCGTTTTAAGGTTCACGCATCAGCTAGTATAAAAAGTCATATTGAGTAGACACTATTACATTTTTAATTACGACAGTCAAAACATGCTCCGAAAATATAGCTACGATTGACTTGAAATATAGCGTAGGCTCTTATCGCGACATTGATGCTTACTATGAACGGGTTTTCCCATATACCCACTGCATTGGGATATATAAGAAAAAACAGGGTTGCGAATCAGCTAGCTTGTCATATATAAGGATAAAGTGGTAACAAAGTGAGGCTCGGTTTCGTCACTCGACAAACGCGAGACGTACACCTATCTAGTTACTCGCGGAAGTGTCACTGGCACATCCCCCTCCCCCTCAACTCCCTCCCCCACCCAGGGAATTTGCTATTTCCGATTTAATAATCCAAAGGAGCTTACACTTGTCAAATAGACATACAACAGGAAAGAGGCAAGAAATATTTGTTTGGATTGTTTTCGAAGTAACATTACGGTTTGTGGCTTCATTTAAAACGATTATTATGATTGTAATTGTTAGGCCAATATCAAATCTATCTATGCTCTAAAAATAATCTGTCGGACGTTTCTCATAAACGTCCGACAGATTATTTTTAGCAGCCCATTATTTTTAGAGTAGCAGCCCATCTGCTACTTACCTAACATCGACTTCTATATGCTTATTGTCGTTAGGAAATGCATTATTTACGCAAAAACCCTCACCTATAACTGGTCAAGAGTGTGGGACTCGACAATGGAGGAGACTTACCCACTAAAATACACGAATGTGAGTAAAACACGTTTGCGTCGATTTTGCATGAGCCATTATTGCTAATGTTAGCGCCTTTTTTTGAGTTGGTAAATGTTTTTACGCATTTACTCCGATCTGAATGGGCCATGAGTGTGGGAGTCGACAAGGGAGGAGGCCTCACATTACTCACTAAAATCCAACGGAACCATCTTCATCTGTAAGTGAGACACCAGAGGTTCAGCTGGCGTATTCTTCCCTGGTGCCCCAAATGAGTCTGACTGAAGATGCATGGAAATCCCGCTTCCTTCGACGGTGAGAAGGGGCATCTACTGCCTTCTCCCTCTTCCGCTGGTGGGCCTCCTTTAGCAGTATCGAAGAAGAAGGCCACTTCCACTCAACATCTCTCACTGTCCGAAAACTGATTCATCCAGACCAAAGTGCTTATGCGATCTAGCAACTACGAACGGTGGTGCACGAGACAGGATATTCGAGGAGGCAGCCCTTATAGCCGAAGTCGGGACGAACTTGGTGATAGATCGGATCAGAAGTTTGGTATTGGAGGTGGCCACCAATAACATGTAGTGCATGCTTTTTCATGGACCTCGTAGGGGCCTTCCACGTGGGGCAGCGCTTTTGTTGTAAGGAGCTCATTTTGACTGGCTCACCCCTCGGCTCATCAATACTGCTGCGGTGCTTGGTCAGTTGTTGCTCAACGTGGGGGGACCAGGGTCACCCGATGCTCCTTTACTACGACACAAGAGTTGGAGGGTAGGAGGTTTCTTCCTCCTTCTGAAGTTTCCCAGAGGAATCTACCGTATAGTCAGGGTAGATTGCACTCCTAGCTGGGGTTCTCAGCGACTCATTATAACGTCACTGATCGGCACAGATCTCTCACTGGATAGTATTATAGGTGCAATAGTCATCAGTGAGCAGGCTTGGAGAGCGGTTGTTTCCTTTTGCGAGACTGTCATCTCGCTTTAAGACGAAGCACGACAAAGGGAGAGGCTGAATGACGTAAACAGGAGGAGAAGGTTCATACAACTCCTCCCCCTGTAGAAAATTTGTAAGCCGGCTACAACCGAGGGGCCAGAGAGGTATGTCACTACAGTCCCGCTGGGTTTTAGTGGGTATTGCGAGTTCTTCCTCCTTGTGGAGTCTCACACTCCCGACCCCACAGTCGGGGTGCGTAAATGTATTTACCAGCGACAAAAAAAAAGGGTAGATTGCGTCTACCGATCCTCTGATGCTCCACAAAAAAATTACGAACGGTGGAACGATCTACCACCTACAAAATTGTGATAAGGCCGGAGAAAGAAGAAGGATAAAGGGTCATTTTCAATATATTAGGTAGTGTAGTATGTGGTACGTGTACAGCAAAAGGAATATCGGAGTTAACCGAGTCTGTCAGCTTTTTGTATGACATCGTGCCAGCCGAGTGCGGGGGCTGGTCGCGACGGGCTAAGGGACGACTTGTCACAATCGATAACCGCTTGACGTGACGCCGCCGACAAAACAATCAACTCTCTACAATACTACCACTCTACGGCGATAAAAGTACGATAGAATTGACGATATTTTATTCAAAGGCATAGGTTTATAGACAAAGTGAAGAATAGTTAAAGAATCTTTACATAGCAATGCCTCTTGGTTTCACACGCGTAGATACCGATCTCGTGGCCGTGGATATTTTACTTACTGACTATAAGCCTATTTTCTTTAGCATATAAGTTTTATTTCACTTAGTTTTTAATTACTTCCATTCAAATTATTAGATACAATTTTACCATAAATCCTTCACATATAAGCTTATGGATGCTACTGGTCAAAATTGGCCAGTGCCAGAGTATCTCCATCTTCAAACAGCGTGTGGTGGACCATTATTTCCCTTTGTCGAATTCTCAGCATCTTTAACGCTTGACATGGGCTTGCATAATGCTTTATGTATATATAAATATATATATATATATATATATATATATAAGTAAGTAGCAACCTATTAACGTCCCACTGCTGGGCACAGGCCTCTTCACTCCGAGCGAGGGTTTCTAGAGCATAGACCCACCACGATGCTCCAGTGCGGATTGGCAGGCATAGTAGTGCACTCACAAGTGCACTCTCTATTCCTTCACTCTCATAATCCGATGTAACGGCAATGCGACACCACCGTAGAAAGATCAGGCGCAGGACCGACGGCTTAACGCGTTCTCCGAGGCACGGTGGTGGATCACACCGCCAACTTCCCAACTTCGGACAAATATTAAGAGAATCTTAATAGAAAACTCAATATCGTTTTCGAATTGGTCCGACCCTGGACTCGAACCCAGGACCTCATGTCTGTAGTCGAACATGATAACCAATGAGGCAGTCCAATAAAATATGTATGTATGTATTTATTATGTGTATTTATGTATATGTATGTCTATTTCTATAGTAACTCCGCCAACCTTCTCTCTCTCTTCTTTGACTGTCTCTCTAACCGCAAGGGTTGTCTGGAAGAGATCGCTATTTGGGAATAAGACCGCCCTGTTGCACACTAAATTTAGTTAATTTAAGGTTATTGTTTTAAGTGACTGCCTCATTCGTCTAGTGGTTGGCATGTTCGACTAGACATGAGTTGGCGGTGTGCTCCACCCCCGTGCCTCGAAGAGCACGTTAAGCCGTAGGTCCTGCGCCTTATCTCTCTCCGGTAGTGTCTGTTTCCTATAACATCAGACTATGAGAGTGAAGGAATAACAAGTGCACTTTTGTACTATTCCTGCCAATCCGCAGTGGAACATCGTGGTGGATCTATGCTCTAGAAACCCTCTCTCCTATGAGTGAGGAGGCCTATGCCCAGCAGTGGGACTTTAATGGGCTGTTACTTACTTACTTTAAGTTACTGTAATTTTCTTTTGTCCTGTTTTTGTGGTGTTCAATAAGGTATACATCTATCTATCTATCTATCAGCTAACTCATCAGTCGCAGGCCCAGTTAATGAGGTCGCTATCTTCTTTAGATTGACATTTTTCAATTCGTTATATCTTTCAAATAGAATGTCAGATTTTATTTTTTAATAATGTAACGATTAATACAAATGTATGAATAAAATAGTTTGATAATTGTTGGCCACTTTTGTTAACGTTTAAAATATAAAAAAGTAGTTATAGTGGCATAACTACAGTAGTTAGATATATGGTGTTCTGGACGTTTTTGTAGATGTTAATACGTTCTATAATATTGTGGAACATATTTTCGTTCTATCATCAATAGTTTACCCAGCGCAGGTGATGACAGATTTTATGTGACAAATTTTTCCACACCTTGGGTTGTATTATTGCATTTTTATTAGGGATCCCTATTTCATTGAGCATGTAATGTAGGCTTTGTTACTCAGTGAAAATTCAGCTTTCTAATGGTGAAAAATTTTGTGAAATCGGTCCAGTAGTTTTTGTGTGAAAACGTTACAAACATACATAGATACAAGAGCAAATGTTTCCCCTTTATCAATTAGTTTTACAATTAAAATTTACAACAACAGATAGTACATTTAAAGGGGAAAATTTGTATTTAACACATACATATTATGGTACAGTAAAAACGAAAAATTTCAATGATTTATAATATGATATCGTAACGAACATATTTAACGCTGGCAAAACGTTAAAAGATGAACAAATTGATCTGCTACGGTATTTTATATCTTAAAAAGATCAACGTCTGCGATGGTATATATTTATCTCTAAAGAATAACACACAGTAACCGTTTTTATCTTTTATACATATAGTAAGTATTATATATCAAGCAATTTTATAGAATACAGTCTTGTTCCTATTCAATTAAATGCATAATATACATTGTACATTTCACGTAGATCAAAATAGTCCTTAACAGCATTGCATTAAAGCGAATATCTTAGAAGATATCAGCGAATTATTACCTGGAGGCACACTGTTATGGCAAAAATCATAATCTTTGAAATTTCGTTTGATTTCTGAACGACGGGACGAAAATTTTCCAAAAAAATTAAAAATAAAATGGAAAATCAAACGTTTGACATTCAAAAACAATGAAAAACAACTTCCTTTTCAAATTCAATTGACATTTTCTTTCATTTCTTGTCAAATTTTTGACAGAAAGGTGTAGTTTCTAAGGGAAAGCGAAGTTGTTGTTTTTACTATATTCCAAGCGTTTTTTTTATTAATTTACTCAACTTTTAAGCCTTCTCTGGACTTACTAATAATTCAAAACCAAAATTACTCTCTTCACGAGTTTTGACGACACAAACGACCAGAAATTGACTTATATAATAAAAGATTACTCTAAAAACGTCAAAATTGTTGCACATGTCAAAAATTTGTATTGTTTCGTACAAATATTATTATGTTTTTTTAATCTGTGATAGGTTAGGGCTTTATGGTCATCTCATGTGGTGATAAGTGATGATACAGTCTAAGATCTGATGATACAGTCTAATATGGACGCAAAAGCGAAGTAAATATACGCATATTAACGTCAAAATCTGTCCGTTGCTAATATATCTACCACCGGTTCGGAAAGTTGATTATGCTGAGAAGAAACCGGCAAAAACTCAACGGTGACTCCTTTTAAATTAGTTTTTGCAGGATACAACGTGTTAAGCTTTCACGAGCAACTGGAATCAAGTACAATCGTCTTTGTCGCGTAAATAATCTTCAACATTATAATAAGCCTTTTGTAAAAAGACGTTTTTAATGTATTTCTTCGGGTATCTTATTAAAAATTTTCCAGTTATTGATACTCAAACTGATACTACGTATTACTAACCTATTTCCGATGAATTAGGGCATATATGAAATAGAGTATATTAAAAAAATGAGCTGAAAACATTAAGACAATCAAGCAATCTAAATCCACGACGCCCATCCACCATCGATCCCTCAATACCTCTTTATTTACCTAACAATTCACCCCACCCTCTCCAACACAAACACTGACTTCTTTCAAGAAACAAAAAGAGACGATACTATTAAAGTAGTGTGAGAGAGAGAGATAGGAGAGCATCGCCATCTTAGATGCAGCCCGTGGACCAAAAGTTAGCCAATAACTTGCTTTGTATGACAACAAAAGAACCTATCTACTCATCTGTGTGTATGGTAAATTGGACTTTATTGTAATCACGTGAACGTTTTATTTCACTCGGTAAAGCGTGAGGTGAAATTAATAATACCGTTTGTAACATCTTAAGGGGAGGGTGAAACCTGTATTTGATGGCGCTGCGAGGCCTGCATGTGATTCCTTCGTAAATGGGCCCATTAATTTTGGAAACTGTTTTTGTTGATGTCGCTTACTAAATTGATTGTTTAAATAACACACTGAGTAATACACAAGTAGAACTTAAATACTACAGGAATAATTCAAATCAAAATATTCTTTATTAAAGTAGGCTTAAAAAGCACTTTTGAATCGTCAGTAGTCTGTCCGTTAGTAACAAATCTACCACCAGTTCGGAAAGGTGAATCCGCTGAGAAGAAACCGGCAAGAAACTCAACAGTTACTCCTTTAGAAGTAGTTGTGTATGTTACAATGAGTAATATTTTGCTTCTGTCAGCAACTGGGATCAAGTCCAAACATTTCTATCACTTAAATAATCTTTAACATTATAATATTACTTTTGTAAATTATAAAGTGGTCGAATAAATTGTTTTTGTTGATGTCGCTTACTACTAAACTGACTGTTTTAATGACACACTGAGAAATATCAACGAATAACTAAAACACCTACGAAAAAACAATATGACTATTCATTAGCACATTCAAATTCTAAAAAAATTACAAAGTAGTCGGATAAACTATAAAAGTTGCTTTTGTTGAATTTACTGACTACATGAATCTATGGAAGAAAGAATATAATTTTTCTTTAACATTTTCCAAGTTGGAAGATTACTTGGTGTTTATTTTATAACCATTCTTCAAACTTATATTAAATTAAATGACTACTAGCATATAATTACTTAATAATTGATAGTAAAATCTGCTAATATATAAAATTTTTGTGTCACAGTTTTGGTATTTATACTCCTCCGAAACAGCTTGATTGATTTTATGTATATTCAGTAGGTATAAGAATAGTTTATAACAAATTTTTACACCCCTAAGTATTAAGATTGGTTCACTCCAAATTTTTTTTTATCTTTTGTACAATTTTTTATGATATATAATTAAAAAATGTATACAACCCTAAATTTTCACTTTTCGATAATAGTTATGGTATATGGTAGATGGTAGATATATGGTAAAACAACGTTTGCTAGGTCAGCTAGTAATGAAATATAAATCAAATAATAATAAAATATGGTGTAGGCTAAAAAGTAGAGCAAGATATTTTGAACTAAATATATTTGCCTGAAAAATTTAGATTCTCATAAAAGAATTCTTATATTAACTTGATTAAATTCATGAATGAAAATATATAATTTAGAAGTCGAAATGTCTAGAAATAAAAATATATAGAAATTATCATCGAAGTGAAGAGATATACCACCATAATTATAGGTATATTACTGGTTGAAAAAATAAATAAAATTATATACAGAGCTAACTGGTCTCGGAGGTACCACCCACATAGTCCTTACATAATACTGGTCACGGATATATCATCCGTATAGTTTCCGATTCCGTAGAAATATGAGAAAATTATTCATGTATCTGATCGAAATGTCAATCCAAACTATTGTTTAAATACATTCACCTTTCATTCACCTATACACGTTCAAGATATACGATAGGTATGTTTGTAATAAAACAGTAAGAGCTTATTAAAAATACCATATAGGCATCATTTACCGACTTCATAAATATTGATATTTCTTGACAGGACGCCAATTTTGGTAAATTCCTTTATATTATTATTCAATAACACATTGTGTCATAGCAAAATATTTTAGATATGTTACTTCAAAAGAAAAGTTCAAATGAATAATGGGATAAACCGTTTTGTTACAAGGATAAACTGAACTGGGGAATGTAACTAGTACATAGTTATGCATCATAAGAGAACCCAATACATCAATCGCTCAAACTGGATAATCCACAACTAAATTAACTCTCGACAAACAACAAACATCCCCTTAACAAAACACGCTGCCAAGGTATAACTGATTTTAACACAAATAGATAAGATTCATTTTACAATAACTACTACATCCAGATTTCATTCTCGCCATAGGAAATTGAACTATAATGCGTTGAGATAAGACTAAAAATCGTGTCACATTATTATTATTTCATTTAATGATCAACGTTATATTTAGTACCGAAACGTAAATGACTTACGTAAATATTCATATTATTTGTTAATAAAGTGGGATAACTTATCAATTGAATGCAGGTTGTGATTGTTTATTTGTTACAGAGTTACTTTCTTCGTGCTTCTCACTCTCTCGCTCAACTTCAACCGATGGAAGTCCACTGCTGAATATAGGTCTCACGAAATGATGCCCACAAGGCCTGATCTTGCGCCACCTGGTTCCAGCAGCTACCAGCGACCTTCCTTATATCGTCAGTCTACCTTTTGCGGGGTCTGCTTACACTGCGCTTTCGGGTGCGGGGTCACCATTCCAGCACCTTCAAACCCCAACGTCCATCGGTTTGTCGGACTATGTGTTCGCCCATTGCCACTTCAGCTTCGTGATTCTTAGGGCTACGTCGGTGACTTTGGATCTCCTACGATTTGATTGCGTAGGGAAACTCCAAGCATAGCCCTCTCCATCGCACGCTGTGTGACTTTGAGCTTTCGAATGAGCCCCATAGTTAGCGACCACGTTTCCGATCCGCAGATGATCAGTGACAACACGCACTGTTCGAAGACTTTGTTCTTCTGGCACTGAGGATATTGGAGGAAAAGATTTTTTGTAAATTGATTTTAAATCTTTCACAATGTAGACGGTATTAGAGAACGGTATTCCACGGGATTAGGAAATGACACCCCGAGGAACAGGTAGTCATTATACATCGCGTATGTTTATTCGTGATAAACTCAAAAAGTACTGAACGCTGTCGGGGATCCGGGGTAAAAAAGGTAAGTGGCAGCCCATTAACGTCCCACTGCTGGGCACAGGCCTCTTCGCTCATGTGAGAGAGGGTTTTTAGAGCATAGACCCACCACGCTGCTCCACTGCGGATTGGCAGGCATAGTACACAAGTGCACTCTCTATTCCTTCACTCTCATAGTCCGACATGACGGCAATCCGACACGACCGGAGAGAGAGATCAGGCGCAGGACCGACGGCTTAACGTGCTCTCCGAGGCACGGGGGTGAATCACACCGCCAACTTCCCAACTTCGGGCAAATATTGAGAAAATCTTAATAGAAAACTCAATATCGATTTCGAACTGGCCCGACCCGGGACTCGAACCCAGGACCTCATGTCTGTAGTCGAACATGCTAACCTACTAGACCAATGAGGGGATCCGGGGTAAATTACCCCAAATGGGGTAAAATGTAATTGTTGGCGGTAAAAATGAAACTTGTGTGAGTAAAAAGCATATATTTTAATTTGCTATTTTATAAACCTGTTACTATTTTTTTCCATTATTATAATTTGTTACAGTACCCAAAATTGTCAACCCTCAATTGTTCCCCAATGGGTTTCAATTTGTTAAATACAATTAAGGAAAAAAAATCGCCCCTACAGAAAATGTAAGTAAATGATAATTTCTTGTTATTTTGTCATTAATGTGACATATTTTCTTTAAATCTAATTTCGATAAAATGAATAATATATAACTGCCTCATTGGTCTAGTGGTTAGCAAACTGCCTCATTGGTCTAGTGGTTAGCATGTTCGACTACAGACATGAGGTCCTGGGTTCGAGTCCCGGGTCGGGCCAATTCAAAAATCAATATTGAGTTTTCTATTAAGATTTTCTCAATATTTGCCCGAAGTTGGGAAGTTGGCGGTGTGATCCACCCCCGTGCCTCGGAGAGCACGTTAAGCCGTCGGTCCTGCGCCTGATCTCTCTCCGGTCGTGTCGGATTCCCGTCACATCGGACTATGAGAGTGAAGGAATAGAGAGTGCACTTGTGTACTGTACCTGCCAATCCGCAGTGGAGCAGCGTGGTGGGTCTACGCTCTAAAAACCCTCGCTCCTCGGAGTGAGGAGGCCTGTGCCCAGCAGTGGGACGTTAAAGGGCTGCTACTTACTTACTTTTTTTTATATATGTCGGACTGCAATAGTCTGTGGAACGCTAGCGCCATTTGTCTATCGGCGTGGGGTAGAGTCAATAGTGACAATCCAGTGCGCGTCACTCGGCATTTCTCGGGTGACGGTCCGCCAGAGCGGTAGACTATTCAAATTGTCGCGTTCCTAGCCATTATTGATAATGTTTTTGTGTAAATTGTTATGGGGAACATTAATAAAGTGTCGGCGGAGAACCCTACGCTGCTACGCTTTATGCTCCTTCTCTCTTATTCTTCGACATATATTATACAATATGAAAGCTTCATTCTTAAATAAAGTCATTTCTGGTTGATATTCAATCTATTTTCTTTATTTTCCCGAAAAAAAATCACTTCAATTGAAAAAAGCTTTTTATGGGGGCTATATATAAAATTTTAACTAGTTTTTACGTCTAATAATACAAGAAAAATATCACATGAATTATAAAATAACAAGAAATTATCATTTACTTATATTTTCTGTTACTACCTCATTGGTCTAGTGGTTACCAAGTTCGACTACAGACATGAGGTCCTGGGTTCGAGTCGGGCCAATTCGAAATCTATTGTACTATGCCTGCCAATCCGCAGTGGAGCAGCATGGTGGGTCTATGCTCTAAAAACCCTCTCTCATATGACCGAGTAGGCCTGTGCCCAGCAGTGGGACGTTAATACGCTGCTACTTACTTACTTATATTTTCTATGGGAGCCCATTACCGTCCCACTGCTGAGCACAGGCCTCCACACTCCGAGGAGCGAGGGTTTTTAGAGCATAGACCCACCACGCTGCTCCACTGCGGATTGGCAGGCATAGTACACAAGTGTACTCTCTATTCCTTCACTCTCATAGTCCGATGTGACGGGAATCCGACACGACCGGAGAGAGATCAGGCGCAGGACCGACGGCTTAACGTGCTCTCCGAGGCACGGGGGTGGATCACACCGCCAACTTCCCAACTTCGGGCAAATATTAGGAAATATGAATAGAAAACTCAAAATTGATTTTTGAATTGGCCCGACCTGGGACTCGAACCCAGGACTTTTTGTTTGTAGTCGAACATGCTAACCACAAGACCAATGAGGCAGTTACCGTTATGTACTACGAGGTATTACATTAAGCAAATGTTTTGTTAGTGTTGTCTTTTCAAAATTATCATGGGGTCTATAATATTAAAGATGCTAAAAAAAACGATTTTTTTTGCTTTCCGGGTAATATCAACTTACACATTAATATTTTGGGGTAATAATGAAAAAAGATCCCCGACCGCTGCACTATTATAAAGTGATTTAGGAGGAAAGTTTTGGTATGTAACTTGTTAAGGTTTTGTGTAGAATGATCGCAATATAACGATAGTTGTAATAGCTTTCGACGTAAAAGCTTTCGACCTTAGAAGGTGCGCTCATTTTTAATGGTATACAAAGATAACAATAAAAACATCGCAAGCCAAATAAAAATAGCATTAGTGAACTGAAAACGCAATAACCTGCCACTCCATCACCGTTGCATCGAGTCGTTTAACAAACAAACTTACAATTAGCATACAAAGTGAACCCTCCATTCGGCAAATAAGGCCTCGTGCACACGTTGGTATTTCAGTTACCCGCGGTACCAATGGACTCAACGAAATGTCTAGGGTTGACAGTAACGAAATTTAAAATTCAGTGTTTAAATTAAAATAAATAAAAATTTTATCAAAAAAAAAGAACCGCCTCCAAAACAATCTTTAACAAATATATTTATATGCTCTAAAAAGTAAAAAAATATTTTTTGATGATTACTGAATCTGAAGTAAACTAACAAATTTATCTCAACATTTGTATAACTAAAAAACGTGTTGCTCATATGAGACAGCACCGTTTAAATGTATCAACTTTACAAAGTTAAATTTACAATATCATCACACCCGGGATCGAACCCGCAACCTAATAATCATATATTTATAGGTTAGCTATTTTGCCACCCAGCTATCTCCAGTCTTTTATATGGTTATCACAACAACAACATGAAAAAAAGCATAACACTAATACGCAAAAGTATAATAATATACCTTATAAATATTGCAATGCAGCAACAAACGTGAGCTCATTGCTATTTGATTATAGACAGTTATATATTCTGCCAAAAATCGCACCCTTACTGTAAGCCGTTGAGGAGTTCCATTGATTATCATATTTAACTACGACAATCAGTTGACCATACTGAAGTTACGGAAGGTGTCTCAAATATCCGGAGATCTTATGAAAGATTCTGCCGAGTATCGCTAATTTGCTCCTAAGAATTGAAGAGTTCCGTTGCTTTGTCATGGATCCCATGATCAAAACCTAACCAAATTATTATCAAATAATCTTTGAAGTATGTTCTTTCCAATGAAAAAAGAATCATTGAAATCGGTTTGAGTGGAATTGAGTTATTCGTCTATTTGTCGAAGCACATGCTTAATGCAAATTTAAGACATATCCGGTTTTCTCATGGTTGCCATCATCAGAACGATATTTAAAAAAAATGGAACCCTACGACAAGCACCACCTTTCATATAAAAAAATCATCAAGATCGGTTCACCCAGTCGCACCCAGTTTTGACGGCCTCGCTGGAGTGGTGCGAGTATTCGCTTTGCTAGCGGAGGTCCCGGGTTCGATCCCCGGTAGGACGAATTTAGGAAATTGTATTTTCTAATTTGTCTGAGTCTTGACTGGTGGGAGGCTTCGGCCGTGGCTAGTTACCACCCTACCAGCAAAAACGTACCGCCAAACAAAGAGATTTGTGTTCCGGTACGATGCTGTGTAGAAACCGTAAGGGGTATATCGCCTCTTAACAGATTAGCGCGCTTCCATCTTAGACTGTATCATCACTTACCATCAGGTGAGATCACAGTCAAGCGCTAATCTGTCAGCAATTAAAAAAAATTATGAGGTAACAAACAAAAAAATACATACGCATTGATAACATCCTCGTTTTTTGAAGTCGGTTAAAAAACGCTGCATATCTTCGTGACGCTAATCGCGTGTTTCATCCGTAAAAACCCTCATGCGCCTAAAGAAGTTTCACTTCAAAAAATAGGTTTAAATGAATGCATTCAGACGTGGCAACCCTACTGGATACCGCGAGCGTGGGGCTGACGCAATGTTTGCTCGTCCTCTTATTGAATTTGTACAAAGATATTGCAGTTTAATTACAGTGACTCTCCACCACTCGTTGATACATTCGGGGGATTCATACATCATTCGGAGAGTCCATACACAAAGTATATCAGAGAGAGAGAGTAGAGATATGCAACGATAAAGACATTACTGAGGAGTAAAGAATTAACTATATATTTTCAACATGGTAAATAATTGACTAATTTTATATACAGCTATTTATAATTACCTAAATATCTCGTATATAATAAAGATCGTATTAACTAGATCTAAGACCATATACAGACATGAAGATAGCAGTCACAGATAAAATCTCACACTCAAATGCTGAAGTGTACGCAATATAACAATGCCGCCAATTATTTACAGCACAGAATAAGAAATTAACTTGCGAAATATTTTGTACATAATAAGGAATTAACTTGCTGGATATCTCGTATATGCTAAGGAAGTAACTTGCTGGATATCTTGTACATAATAAGGAATTAACTTGCTGGATTTCTCGTAAATAATAAGGAATTAACTAGTTGGATATGTCGAACAGAATAAGAAATTTATTTGCTGGATATCTTGTATATAATAAGGAACTAATTTGCTGGATATGTCATTTATATTAAAGAATTGACTTGCTGGATATCTCGTACGGAATTAAGATTTGTCTTGATGGATATCTCGTATATAATAAGGAATTAATTTCTGGATATCTTGTACATAATAACGAATTTACTTGCCGGATATCTCGTACAGAATAAGGATTTGACTAGCTGGATATCTCGTATATAATAAGAAATTACTTGCTGGATGTCTCCTATGTAATAAAGAATTGACTTGCTGCATATCTCGCATATAATAAGGAATTAACTTGCTGGATATCTTGTACATAATAAAGAATTTATTTGCTGGATATTTTCTACATAATAAGGAATTTACTTGCTGGATATCTCGTACAAAATGAGGATATGTCTTGCTGCATATGTCGTACATAATAAGGAATCGACTTGCTGGATATCCCGTAAAGAATACGAATTTGACTGGCTGGATGTCTTGTATATAATAAGAAATGAATTTCCTGGATATTTTGTAGATAATAAGGAAATGACTTGCTGGGTATCTCATATATAAGGTGTTAACTAGCAGGATATCTTAAGCAGAATTAATAATGGATTAGATCATAAATTGTTGACTGAGCAAGCTATCTTGTAGATAACATCTCTTTTGAAAGGAAAAAAAACAAAGAAGTGGTTGATGAGGGTCTAAGCATATATAACCAGTTTAAATTACAAAGCACGTATCAAAATGGTCGTCCATAACGTACATTTGTAAGTCGAAAAGTCAATTAATTGTTATGAGTTGTATATTTATATATATTTAAAATTAATTGCTGCACTAATTGATTCGTGACCTCCGTTAACGATACCTTGCACGGTTAAAGTTCAAAAGCTATACGTATTTAGTGCCACAATATTGTCTTTAAGATTAAATATTATTTAATTTAAGATAAACTGTAACGAACTGCAACGTTATATTAGAAATATCTTATTTGCATACTAAAGTTTACATAAAAGATGTAAAATTTCATTGAAATATATATTCTATTTCATTTTTCACAATACTTATACCAGATAATTCGTTTTCGCTTTTATTTCCACAAAACATTGAAATAGCTGGACAGATTTTAATGGGACTTTCACTGGTATATAGTAGTTTTTAAGATGAAATTTTCAGGGGAACAGGAAATGCTAGGCGTATAAGTAATATCAGAGCCTGAGCTTGTTTTATCAAATAACAAATTCAAGGTGTAAAGCACTACGACGACGTATGATATTAGCACAAGTGACTTTTTGTCTACAATAATGGGTGAGAATTTGCTACAAAGTTGTTAAACTAAAATTCAGGACGGATGCTATAAATAAAAGGTAAATTTACCAATTACCGGATTAGGAAAATAGGATCTTAGACTGATATAATAGTAGCAATCACATTGATCACACAAAACGATTCTATAAAAACGCCCAGAAAGTGTTCTTGGCGCGAGTTTTCTCTTTTCTCACGACAGGGAGCGAAAAAACCCTCGTAACTTCAAATATACAGTCGTTCTTTAATGTCCTCATCAGTCGATCAGACAAGATCTAATTCACTGGCAATGAGCTAGAATGCCCATTAAAACCCTGGATCCCTCCACATCCATTCATGGAGTGCTAGAGGATCGATAAACGCAATCTACCCTAATACTGCGGAAGACTGCTGGGAAACTTTGAAAGGAGGTAGGAGAAGCGCTACGCATACTACCACTGGAAAAGAGAAGCGTCTAAAGCATACTCCCTCTATCTCTCATCTCATTTTTTTGTCGCTGTGAAATGTTTTAACACACGGTGTATGGAGTATACAACTCCAACCTCGAGTGTGGGGTTTACTGAAACCATAATAGCCACTAGATCACTGCAGAAACCTCTATAACCGAATGGTGGAGGCTAGATGTTCGCTGACGCTTTCAGCTTTGGCATCCCAGATGAATCCGATTCACAGGTTCAAGAAAGGGGAAGCAGGCACGCATAAATCCGCAGTCTGACGCCTACTCCCTCTGCTCCTTCTGCAAGATTCCGGCTTCACAGAAGGAGGCACTATGGTGGGCAGAGAGAAGTCACGGTGATCATTGCGGAAACTAGTTCTGTAAAAGCCGACTTGAATAAAGTATGTTTCAATCTGAATTTGGATTTATAATCTTATCTTGCTGGTGAGTATTTTTTTGTCGCTGGAAAGTGCTTTCATACACGCTAGATGGAGTATACAGCACCATCCAAGAGAGTGGGACTCACTGAAACCAAGTGAAACCCTTTTCATCCGTATGGTGGAAGCTAGTTTTTCGCTAACGCATTCAGGTCTGGTGCCCAGAATGAATTCGATTCAAAGGTTCAAGAAAGAGGAAGCAGGGGCGCATAATTGCGCCGTCTGAGACCCACTCCCTCTGCTCTCCCTTTGCTTCACTACCTCCTAAAACTGCCTCACAGAAGTAGGCAACTGCCCACCAGACATAAAGCACGTATAAGGTGTCATAATTCATTCTGTAAAGACTTGATTTATTCCAGATCGAGCTAGCCAAAATTATATGCAAATTACTCGTTACAGCTGGTCTTTTCTTCTCACCTCCTTCGAAGGGAGGGAGAAGCATTGACTGCTTACTCGTCTTGCGTATCTAAGGCCTACTTCTGCAAGATAACGAAGTCAGAGAAGGAGGCACTATGCCAAGGCAATATGCCGGAAAAGAAAAGCGTCTAAAGCGTACTCCCTCTATCTCTCTTCTATTTTTTTTTTGTTGCTGTGAAATGTTTTAACATAGGCTGTATGGAGTATACAACTTCAAACTAGAGTGTGGGATTTATTGAAACCAGAATACCCACTAGAACACAGCAAAAATTTCTTCAGCCCAGTGGTGGAGGCTAGATGTTTGGTGACGCTTTCAGCTCTGGCGTCCCTAATTAATCTGATTCACAGGTTCAAGAAAGGAAAAGCAGGCGCGCATAGTATCGCCGTCTGACGCCCACTCAGCCTCAGACTGCTCCTTCTACAAGATACCGGCTTCACAGAAGGAAACTCTATGCTGGGCAGAGAGAGGTCATGGTGAGCATTGTGCGAGCTAGTCCTATAAAAGCAGGCATGAATAAAGAGTTTTTCAATTTGAATTTGGATACATAGTCGAATCTTAATAGAGTTTTAATCCTGTACGTATTCAAAGTCAAATATCATCAAAGTTTAGAAGTGCAACTAATGAAACGTTGGGCAAACATTCGCCGGAGTCGCCGCACCACGTGACCGCCGCGTGACGTCACGTGCGCGTCACGTGCCGACCTCTAATTGGCCCCGCAACCGACAATCTACGCAACTGTATCGAGTTACAACAAAATGAGTACGGCGTTTAACTAATAGTTACGAATGACAGAAAAATAATAAGCCTGCTCGTGATATGTTGAATATAGACTTGTAATTCTTTGGTTGATAATTATGTAAATAATTAACTAGCCCTACAGAAAGTCACGGGAGACTATGCCAGATATTTTCGTCCGATATCCCTCGGTGGCTTAAGACGAAGCTTTTCGAACAGTGAGTGTTGCCAGTGATGACCTACGGCTCTGAAAACAGGTCGCTGACTATGGTCCTCATTCGAAAGCTCAGAGTCACCGAGCGTGCGATGGAGAGGGCTATGCTCGGAGTTTTTCTACACGATCAAATCAGAAATGCTGAGATAAGTAGTAAAACCAAAGTCACCGACATAGCCTTACGAATCGCGAACCTGAAGTGGCAATGGGCGGGGCATATAGTCCAACAGACCGATGGACGTTGGGGCCCGAGGTGCTGGAGTAGCGACCCCGCACAAGGTGGACCGACGACGGTAGCCGCTGGAGTCAGGCGGCGCAAGACCGGGCCTTGTGGACATCATTACGTGATACCTATCTCCAGCAGTGGACGTCCATCGTTTGAAGCGAGGACGACAGAAAGACAAATAAGATAATATTAGTAACTAGCAATGCTCCGTGGTTTCATTCTATGGACTATAAGGCAATTGAAAAGTGTTTAGAAGAATATGAATGGTCAAAATTTCTATCCATCACTGATGCAAACGTAGCAGCACAGGTACTTACTGAAATACTTCATGATATTATTATAAAAAACACGGACACTATATCTATTTCGAGGAGGAAAAAACCACTAAAACCCTGGATTACTTACGGCATTATAAAATGCATCAAAAAAAGGGATCGCCTACATGCACTTGCTAAAAAATATCCTGATAGCGAGGAACATAAGCTTATCTATATAAACTATAGAAACACATGTAAAAACATAACCAAAATGCTCAAAATTAATTATTATCAAAATAAACTACGACAACAACATGGAAAGAAAAAAGACACATGGAATACGCTAAAAGAAATCTGTAACCTATCCCAACCTAAAACCTCAGCATGTGAACTCTTAAGTCTGTCATCTACACCAACAGCTTCACTAGAAATAGTCAATAATTATTTTACTACCATAGGAAGCTCTTTAGCGAATAATATATTAACAAACACTCATAAAACGGTAGACCAACTTATATCTCAACAGAAAATATATACTCTTAAAAATAACTCTATGATGCTCAACCCCGTAGACCCCAAAGAAATTAAATCTATATTAGGCAATCTAAAGAGACATAGTGCCGCTGGGGATGATAATATCTCAGCCGAATTTTTGATAAAATATCGTGATATCCTTTGCTTCCCTATTGATCATCTTTGTAATCTCAGCTTTAAAACAGGTATCTACCCAAAAATATTTAAACAGGCAACAGTCGTTCCAATACATAAAAGTGGGGACAAGCACTCCGTTTCAAATTATAGGCCAATTTCCTTGCTAAAAACGCTGAGTAAAGTACTAGAAAAAGCGGTTAACTGCAGGTTAATAAAATACTTGGAAAAATACGACCTGATTGCAAATAACCAATTTGGGTTTAGAGCAAATAAGTCCACGGAGGATGCGACAGGTTTGTTCACAAATATAGTGACTGAGCATATGGACCAGGGAAAGAAGTGTATAGGGGTGTTCTTGGACCTACAGAAGGCGTTCGATACGGTATCGATACCTATACTCCTACGAAAATTAGAAGCTTACGGTATACGAGGAACGCCGTTTGATTGGTTCAAGAATTATTTAAAGGAAAGAAACCAAAAAGTTAAAGTCTTGCAACATGTTAGCGAGGCCCAAGAAATGACGTACGGAATTCCTCAAGGCAGTACACTTGGTCCTACCCTTTTTTTGATTTATGCCAACGAAATTTGCAACATGGGTCTTGATCACGCCAACCTAATCGCTTTCGCCGATGATACTGCCATAATATTTCATGGAAATTCATGGGACGAAGTCCAAACAGCGGCAGAAGTAGGCCTAAGTAGGATGACAAGAGTTTTGGAGAACAACCTACTTACTATAAATTCACAAAAAACTAAATATATTTGCTTCAGCATTTCTAGAATAACACAGCCATCATCTGATTTTACAATTAAGCTTCATACTTATCCATGCAATGCTTCAGAAGTCCCCCTAAAAGAATGCGATTGTGCTGTCCTTCAAAAAGAAAAGACCATGAAATATCTAGGAGTCATTATTGATGAAAACCTGAACTGGCAACCTCAAATAAAAACACTTGCTAACAGAGTCCGGCGACTGATTCCAGTGTTTAGACAACTCCGTGACTACGTTGATGTAGACCTAATAACGCAAATCTACAAAGCCTTGTGCCAATCGCTCTTAAGCTACTGCATAACAATTTGGGGAGGCGCAGCCACATCTCATATGATAGAACTTGAAAGATCTCAAAGAGCTATCATAAAGGTTATGCTTAATAAATCCCGCAGATTTCCGACTGAAGAACTGTACACAGTCTCCAGGGTGCTCACAGTTCGGCAACTATACATTAAAAAATCTTTAATTCGCTGTCACCGTACACTCAAAATCCCACCGACAGAAAAGTCTCCTCTCCGTCGTCCTGAAATACATATTCCAAGTGCTAGAAGTACTTTTGCTCAACGACAATTTGCTTTCCTTGCCAATTATATCTACAAAAATATTAATAATACATTAAATATTTTGCACGACAACAGATATCACCTGAAAAATAAACTTTACAACTATTTAAAAACATTAAATTATCGGCGCACCGAAGAATTACTTATTATCAACTAAACTACATTTTTTATTTTAAAATATTTTTTTTATTTTTTTGCGCGCACACACACACCCACCACAACACACACTCACGCTCGCACGCCCGAATACATTCATTCAAACTAACATAATTATAAGTTAGCAACATTACTAATATATTGTAAGTAATCTTTGTTTATAAGTAAACTATAGTATATATACAAGGTTCCCAGAATGTAACGGGTAGGGTGAGACCTCCAAGACACGGGTATTCCTAGTTTGGGGGTCAAGGGTAATATCAAGAAACCTTTGTAATTCTGGAACAAATAAAGATTTTATTATTATTATTATTATTATTATTCGCGTAGATACCGATCTCGAGGCAGTGGAAAGACTACTTAGTCGCACTATAGATTTATTATCGTTAACATAAATGTTTTGTTTCACTTAATTTTTAATAACACTTTAAATTATTTGATATACATTTACATTCATAATATAATCAATATACAGATTTTACTTCTCAACCTAATACATTATTAAATTCGTAACATCATTTACGTAGAACGTCCGACATTATTCAATTTATTACTCTATAGGTTATGAAAAAATTTTAAAAATCGCGTCACTAATTGTTAGCTAGATAATAATTAAACACTGTATAGTTTTATCGCTCTAGTTAGGGTCGCTACAATTTTCTTTAGAGTTGAAAATGAATATATCTTTTGAATAGAATGTCCGATTTTAATATTTAAAAAAATATTTTACAGGTATTGAAACGGTCTTTAATAAAACGCAATTAATATGATAAGGATTAATACAGAGTTATGAATAATTTAGTTTGATTATTGTCTGCACTTTTATTAACTTATAAAATGTAAAAAAGTAGTTATAGTGGCATAACTATAGTATAGACTTCTTTATCACAGAGGAGGTTATCAATTCGTCTGTATTTTTTTTTATGTTTGTTACCTCATATCTCCCGACTGGGTGCACCGATCTTGATGACTTTTTTTTTAAAGAAAGGTGGTGCTCGTCATAGGGTCCCATTTTTTTTAAAATCCAGTTCTGATGATGGCATCCATGACAAAACCGGATAAGCGTTAAATTTGCATTAAGCAAACAAGTAGTGCGCGACAAATGGAGGAATAACTCAAGATCACGCTAACCGATTTCGATGATTCTTTTTTAATTGGAAAGGATATACTTCAAGGGTTGGTTAGTGATAGTTTGGTTAGGTTCTGATGATGGAATCTATGACAAAGTAACGGAACTCTTCAATTCTTAGGAGCAAATGAACGATATTCAACCGAATCTTCTATAAGCTATCCAGATATTTGAGTTGCCTACCGTAACTTTGGTATGGTCAAGTGCAAGTCGTAGTTAAATATGAAGATCAATGGATCTCCTCAACGGCTTACAGTAAGGGTGCGGTTTATGGCAGAAAATATAAGTGTCTGTAATCAAATAGCAATGATCTTACGTTTGTTGCTGCATTGCAACACGTTTTTAGGTGTACACATATTGAGACTAATTTGTTAGTTTACTTCAGATTCACTAAAAATAAAAAAATAAATAGAAATTTTAACAAAAAAAGACAAGCCTTACAAATATATTAATATGCTCTAAAAAGTAAGAAATAATTGCGTATTCTTTTATAGTGTTCTTCGTTTTCTTATATTCGGAGTCGGTGTCAGCCGAGGCACCTACATATACAAGCTTAGGTGGGAGAGACGCGAGAGCTGCCAAGTGGACACGCGGGGAACACCTACCTTGGCTATATTTCTCGTATTAAAATTGTGTGTTTCGCTCCTTTGTCTATATAAATGAATATTATCAAGGATATAAAGTAAGTAAGTAAGTAAGTAGCAGCCCATTAACGTCCCACTGCTGGGCACAGGCCTCCTCACTCCGGGGAGCGAGGGTTTTTAGAGCATAGANGGACTCGAACCCAGGACCTAATGTCTGTAGTCGAACATGCTAACCACTAGACCATTGAGGCAGTTCTGTAATATAAAGTTTCAATGTCCACCTTCCCCCATAACAGTATGCCGTAAGACATAATGATATGAAAATAAGCAAAATACACCATTTTAGCAGTTTCAACATCAGTGTATTGCGTTACTTTCCTAACAGCAAATGCAGCTGAACTAAGTTTACTTGCTAGAGTCGTAACATGGGCACATCTAATTTCAAAATATTTTATAGTGTAAATAATGTTATAATGTAGTAGTGTAGCGGTGGTTATATTCCTTTTGATTGCAGTTTATCTACCTCTATTCACATATCGATAGAAAAGACTGGGTATTCCAGAATTACTGTTTTTATTCGTTAGCACAGTTCTTCTAAAGTACATCTGTTCTAAAGTAGTAGTATGCTTTCCACTGCCACAAGATCAGTATCTATGTGGGTGAAAACGTGGGACATTGCTAGTCCTAAGATAAATCCGAAGAAATCTACGAAATCCGTTTTGTGAAGCGCCTTAAGACGTTCGTTATTAGGTAGTGTTTCTCTTAAAACCTCAAAGATCTAATAACGTCTATTACATAAAGCTAATGAGTCGCGGAGCGTTACTAATTACTGTAATTACTCAATTAACGCTCAGCGCTTTAATTAATTCCTTTATTTATGTTTCAGCAATTATTTGTTTGGACGCTTTTGACGGGTGGATTGTGTTAATTGCGACCGATTTGCAAATACAAACACGTTGTGGATAATGAATTGATTTGTTTCATGTTTGCTATTGTGTAACATGTGTGTAGTTTGCTAAATCAGATTAGATTATGTTGTCACTGGTTACAATTATGGTGTACCATAATTCAACCTTTTTATGGATAGCTGTTTCATAGATATAAAATAAAGTATGTATGGGTTAAGAATTAATGAATTACTCATCAAATGTTTTCTCTACGCTGATGATCAAGTTATACTTGCGTCATCTGCTAATGAGCTACAGGCGATGATAAATATTATGAATGAAGCTTAGAAAGGGAAAAGAATGAAAGTGAATGTAAACAAAACGAAAGTTATGCTTTTTGATAGAGATGAATCTATGATGAATGGCAATATTTTGATAGATGGGGAAGAAGTGGAAGAGGTGAAAGAATTTGTATACTTGGGATGTAAATTTACAAAAGATGGAACATGTCAAAGTGATATTGAAAGGAGAGTGAATGCAGGGAATATGGTAATTGGTGCTCTGCACGCCTTTGTTAATGGGCAGAGGGTATCTCAAAGGGCTAGACTGGCTATGCATGCAGGAGTGTTGTGAGTGATAAAATAAGAGAAGGTTGTGCTATAAAAGAAGATGTAGTGACTAAAATTGAGAGAGGTATGCTCAGATGGTTTGCACCTAGAGAGAATGAATGAAAGGAGACTGACAAAAAGGATTTATGAGTCAAGAGTGAATGCGAAAGTTGGAAGGGGAAGACTAAGGCGAACGTTCCTGGACCAAATCCAGGACAAGAACACTCTAAACCAACGAACTAGTATGAAAGGTTTAATGAGAATGAAAGGAGCGAAGGAGATATGCAAGGAATGATGCGTGATGCTATGTATATATTTCATCTATTTAATGGTGAATGTAGTAGAAAATTTCAACTTAGATCTTATACCAATACCTTCTTAAATATCTATTATAGTGAAATGATATTAAAAGCAGTTTTATACTTTGGCAGATTGTGCAGCCTGGGGACCTCAACGTTACCTCTTGTTTGCGCTGATATCTCACTGGACAGCGTTGCTGTCTAGTGAGAGATGCTGGGCGGGAGTGGTCTTCTTCTGTGTGACAATCATCTCACTGAACGAGGCTCATGAACGAGAGAGGGAGATTACATTCGATGCTCCCTCACACCGCGGGAGGAGGCAGGCTACAAGGCAGTGCATGTTAGCGTAAGTCCTTCTGTCTTCGAGAATCCTCAGTCGGCTTCATCTGGGACACTAGTGATTAATGCGAAAGTTCTATCCCTGGTGCTTAATTCATAGATGAAGAGGGTTCCTTGTTCGCCGAGTCCTACACTCCTGACACACGGTCAGGCCAGTGCATAACAGTATTTCCCAGCGGAAAAAAAAGTTGTGCTCTACACGAAATATACAACATTTCATTTCATGAGAAATCATGGTTTATTGTATAAAATGACTTGGTATATAACACCTTTTTCTCCGTTATATGTAAAAGATAAAAATGGTTACTGTATGTTATCTTTTTGAGATAAATATATACCATCGCAGAGTTTTCAATATTTCTGAAAAATGTATTTAAATAGGTTACATTTATATCTCGACGTTGGTAAGCAAACAAATAGTAACCAGCAAATCAAACATTGTTCTTCAGATTTATTGAATCACATATGATACACTGATCTACTGCACCAAATTTTACTTATTGCAAAAACTATTTAGTATCCTAAATTACTCCTACGAAAAAGACTGATAAAAATATATAAGCTACTTCTATAAGTGATTATATCCTTCCATATATATTTAGTAACAAACTGCTAATATAATATTACAGTTCGATCGCGTTAAGCATGCAGTGAGTCATCATTCTAGCCCCTCCCCCTAACCAATCAAATCTTTTCAACTTACAATATCAAGTTCACAGTGACCAGTTGAAGAAACTAATGGCCTTTACGTATAAACGGTCAATATATATTTATAGAATCTGATAACTATCAAAATATGATGGTTAAAAAGACATATCATTAGTACAAAAGTTAGTATAGTTATATAACTTATCTTTGAAATACTGTCTTACAAAATTACATAGGTACAGTATTCTCAATATAGTTAAACAGTGTGTGTGTGTCGCCTTGGTCTTCCCCTTCCAACTTTCGCATTCACTCTTGACTCATAAATCCTTTTTGTCAGTCTCCTTTCATTCATTCTCTCTACATGCCCAAACCATCTAAGCATACCTTTTTCAATTTTAGTCACTACGTCTTCTTTTATACCACAACGTTCTCTTATCACACTATTTCTCACTCTGTCACTCAGTTTTAATCCACTCATGCTTCTCAACGCTCTCATCTCTACCGCATTTATTTTACTTTTGTGATTCTTCTGCCATACCCAACTTTCACTACCATACATAAGTGTTGGCACCAACACTCCAGCATGCACTGCCAGTCTAGCCCTTTGAGACACCATCTGGCTATTCATAAAAGCATGCAGAGCACCATTTACCATATTCCCTGCATTCACTCTCCTTTCGATATCACTTTCACATGTTCCATCTTTTGTAAATTTAGATCCCAAGTATACAAATTCTTTCACCTCTTCCACTTGTTCCCCATCTATCAAAATATTGCCATTCATCATAGATTCATCTCGTTCAAAAAGCATAACTTTCGTTTTGTTTACATTCACTTTCATTCCTTTCCCTTTCAAAGCTTCATTCATAATATTTAGCATCTCCTGTAGCTCATTAGCGGATGACGCAAGTATTACTTGATCATTAGCGTGGAGTAAACATTTGATGAGCAATGCATTCATTCTTAACCCATACATACTTTCTTTTAAATCTGTCAAACAGTTATCCATGAAGAGGTTGAATAGCCATGGTGACGCAACACATCCCTGTCGAACACCTCTTTCGACAGGAAACCACTCCGTGTACGCTCCGTTTATTCTGACACAGGCACTAGAACCCTCATANTGACACAAGCACTAGAACCCTCAAAGAGAGACTTCAATGCTTGTATCAGTCAACCGCTCAACCCATACGTAGATAACGTTGACCACAGCTAATTCCTCACCACTCGATCATAGGCCTTTTCTTAATCTACGAATTTACAGCTTTCTAGCAATTAAAATTAACAGTTAAGTACTATAGAAAACATGTCAAATTGACAATGAGATCAAAACACAAAGATAAGCACGAGTAATCTCCAAAATCCAGTTCTCACGAAATATTCACAAATTGTGTCACGTTGGCATAAAATAATAAAAAAATGTGATAAATTGAAAATGCGTGCGTACAAAGTACACGTGTCAGATGTGAAACTTCTTTCGCAATGAAATTACAGCAGTACTGAATTTCTATAGCTCTTACATTTTGCGACTATTCAATTGATTTTGAACTTTGGGCAGCGGTAATAAAGTGCAAATTGACTCTTTGACGTTAGACACACACCTACATTGCTTAGACAACAGTGTGTACTTGTAATTTATTATGAACTTTAATAAAGGTCAAATTGACTCTACATTCTAGTTAGAAAACGTTTGTATGGGAAACAGAAAAGGACTGTTTTTAGGGTTTTCCCTGCAATTTTTCGAACTTTTCTCACCGTCAAAACCATCCTTAGACTTCAAAAAACATAAAAAAAAAGAATTATCAAAATCGACCTAGGCGTTGTTGAGTTATGATCTTACCAACAGAATTTTATATTATAGATATATACGAGAGAAGATATGTTAGGAATATAATTGTCATTAAAATATTAAAAATTCAAATCTCAGATGACGAGCTGTGAATAAAAATGCCAAGTGTATTTTGTCAATATTAGAAATTATTAATTAAATTTTGTTTTTGAATTTAATTATTATAAAAAGTATAATAAATGACGAGTAAAATGCCACATGTTATTTGTAAATATTAAACCTAACCTTCAAACGAATTAGCATAAAACACGCTGCACATCTTCGTGACGCTAATCACACGTTTCATCTGTAAAAATATTACCCCTTATTAGAAGGTTAAGGCTTAAAGAAGGTTTAGTTGGGATACTCTCAATTGTCTTTATTTGTATTTATATATTTTTTATTATAGCCTAAATAAAGATACGCTATGGATACTATACGATACGAAATGGATACACGAATTATATGAAAAAATATCGAAGTGTCATTGTTCTCTGTATAGAATAACCTGCGACCAAATCTGCAAGTAATAGCTATATACGGATATTTGGTACAAAGAAGCCGGCTGTATCGGCCTCCGAAATAAGCCCAATCCAACTTCCTACGACAAAAGCAGTTATTTGATACCCTTCTTAGACCCTTCGCCAGTGTCGGATAACATAAGGACCTATTCACACCGTGCGAGCAAGACTGCATACATATCTTAAACAAAATTGTCGTGATTCTCCTCTGTATAATTTCCAGAAACATGGCAAGTAAACGTGTAAAGGTGAGATAAGTAGCAGCTCATTAACGTCCCACTGCTGTGTACAAGCCTCCTGCTCCATTGCGGGTGAATCCTCAGTTGGACTCACCTGGGAAACCAGGGACGAGTGCAAGAGTTTATTAAATAAAGTCAAGTCTGGTCTTCTTAGTATTAACCTTAGAATCTAGGCGTCAGTGGGGTGCCTATATTAAGACCCTGGCAAGCAAACTTAGCTCAGCAGCATTTGCTGTTAGAAAGTTAAGGCAATACACTGATGTTAAAACTGTTAAAATGGTGTATTTCATAGCTTTATGTGTTACGGCATATTGTTATGGGTTATGGGATACATTACAAAAAACAGCAATACAACAAGGCCCGATCTTGCGCCGCCTGGCTCCAGCGGCTACCGGCGACCTTCCTTATATTATCAGTCGACCCTGTAAGTGCGGGGTCGCCACTTCAGCACCTTCAGGCCCCAACGTCCATCGTTAAGACGGACTATGGGCCCCGCCCATTGCCACTTCAGGTTTGCAATTCGTAGGGCTATGTCGGTGACTTTGGTTCTGCTATGGATCTCCTCATTTCTGATTTGATCGCGTAGAGAAACTCCAAGTATAGCCCTCTCCATCGCACGCTGAGTGACTCTAAGCTTTCGAATGAGGCCCATAGTCAGTCAGCAATACGTGCCATATATCAATTGGGATCACGTGATTCCTTAAGAGAAAAATACATAGAAACATCAATTCTTGGAGCATCATCGCAATATATATTGAATAATATTTTATATATCCGTAATAATATTCATTTATACAGAAATAAGAGCAAAACAAACAAATTTAATACAAGAATTAAAAACAAATTTGAAGAAGTTTCAGAAATAACTTATAGTGTTGAGCGCATTTCCAATAATTTCCTAATTTGTCTGAGTCTGGACCGGTGGGAGGCTTCGGCCGTGGCTAGTTACCACCCTACCAGCAAAAACGTACCGCCAAACAAAGAGATTTGTGTTCCGGTACGATGCTGTGTAGAAACCGTAAGGGGTATATCGCCTCTTAACAGATTAGCGCGCTTCCATCTTAGACTGTATCATCACTTACCATCAGGTGAGATCACAGTCAAGCGCTAATCTGTCAGCAAT
>JACTOM010000844.1:867591-1058884 GCA_015832385.1 Elymnias hypermnestra
GCATGCAGAGCACCATTTACCATATTCCCTGCATTCACTCTCCTTTCGATATCACTTTCACATGTTCCATCTTTTGTAAATTTAGATCCCAAGTATACAAATTCTTTCACCTCTTCCACTTGTTCCCCATCTATCAAAATATTGCCATTCATCATAGATTCATCTCGTTCAAAAAGCATAACTTTCGTTTTGTTTACATTCACTTTCATTCCTTTCCCTTTCAAAGCTTCATTCATAATATTTAGCATCTCCTGTAGCTCGTTAGCGGATGACGCAAGTATTACTTGATCATCAGCGTAGAGTAAACATTTGATGAGTAATTCATTCATTCTTAACCCATACATACTTTCTTTTAAATCTGTCAAACATTTATCCATGAAAAGGTTGAACAGCCATGGTGACGCAACACATCCCTGTCGAACACCTCTTTCGACTTCTCTTTCTTTCTTTCTTTCTTTCTTTTTTCTTTTACTAAAGGTATATTATAATGTTGAAATGTTTGGACTATATTCTAGTTGCACATGAAAGCTAAATACGTTGTAACCTACAAAAACTATATTTAAAGGAGTAACAGTTGAGTTTCTTGTCGGTTTCTTCCCAGCTGAATCAACTTTCCGAACTAGTAGTAGATGCATTACCAACGTTAATTAAATTAATTAATTTAAAACTTTATTGCACACATTTAAGAAATAACAATACAACTTATGTAATATAAAAGAACCAGATAATTGAGTAATAGTGTGCGCAAAGGCGGTCTTATCACTAAGAGCGATCTCTTCCAGACAACCTTTTTTGAGAGGAACAGAATATAGGAAGGGGAGGTGCAAATAAATTTAAAAGAGAAAACTTGACTCAGTTTTACTCTACTTAAACATAACATTAAATATAATTACACATATAGCGCAATATATAATATAAGATTAAACATATATATATATAAACATACACCATACAATAAATTATGCGAACTTACCTTCAGACTATTGACAGATAAAGAATATTTTAATTTTAAATGTGACTATGATTTGCACATAGACCATTCTTGCTTATCATAACGCTAGCTTTGGACATAGACCATTTTGTGGAAAGATTTAATATTTACAGTTGAATGTCTGCGATAAGAAATAGACAGTGTGAATAGACCCTAAAAATATTTAAGACCTTATTAGCCAATTTTTTAAATATACAAAAGTTCCCGATAATGCTAACTATATTTTAGATAACTTTATTTTATAATGGACTTTATCTTAGTATTCTTAAATTTGATATATTTATTATATTTAAACAGTATTTCTTTTAAATTTTATTGACAAACTTTGCCTTACATGCCATTACAACATTGACAACCTTATTACATTCTTCTGGATGACTTATTTCGTTTTGAAAGGTGTTTATAGAACTTGGGACTTAATTCCTGTGAAGTACCGACACTCAACACCGTATTCAATAGTATTTATTTCTTGAATGGGAAGGATCATTGAATTGAATAGAATAGCTTTTAAATTGAACGGATAATCCGTCTGTGAGCAGCCGTTGTTGTGTGACAACATGGAGCTAATTTGAAATAAGTATTTTTCGTTGCTATTTAACAAGTTAATCTACACGACTTTGTCTATAAAGAATCTATACACATATCTCAGAGATACTAAGGTACCTATAGTAATTTATAATGTAAAACATATTTATAAAAAGCTCCATGTATTTAATATTTACAATACATTATTGGTTTCTATCGTAAATAATTAAACAACAACGCTGTGAATGCTTACTTGAATAGCGAGAGATGTGATACAATATCCTTTCTGATATTATAAATGTGGAAGTAACTCTGTCAGTCTCGTTTTCATGCCAAAACTACTAAACCGATTTAAATGGAATTTGATACACAGATAGTCTAGAGTTTCAGAAAGGACACAGGCTTTTATTCGATGGGAAATGCTTTATGCACGCACGGACTGTGGGACTCGCTGGTCGTACAGGATACCCCACTAAAACCCAACGGAACCCTCTATATTCAGGTGTTTGGGTCCAAATGTCCGGCGACGCAATCAGCTCTGGCACCACGGATGAATCTGACTTAAAGTTTTAGTTGAGAGAGAGAGTAGGCGAGCAAAATCGCACTTTCTGACGTCACCTCCCCATCGGCGAGAGCTGCCATGAGCTCCCTTTGCCTCCTTCTGCAGGATGACAGCCTAGCAAAAGGAGGTACTGTCTAACCTGACTCCCAAACAGCGATGTCAAGATGTGACGCTGATGTGAAGCATGACAATCTGCTACTATGTGGTGCGCCGTGACGACGTGCCTCACATGAACGGCAAGCAATAGTTTCTGCACAGGCTTCAATCTGGTACAGATTATAGTCCAAATCAACTATGTCCAGGTAACACCTGAAGCCAATCTTCTAAGAATGATTGCACCGCTGTAACCGTGGCCACACCAGCAGTTGAAGACCCGAGGTCTTCCTTCCGGCTTTGAACCAGGGCCCTGTCGGATAGGGTTCTGATTTTCTGGATCACTTCAGCATCAGACCATTCGCCTCTATTCCTTGCAGCTGCCCGACATTGAGAGGCAGGCTCCAGAACCTCCACTCGGGGCATCCAGAGGGTAAGAAAGGACATCGGCTACTTTTTAAAGCAAAAAAAAGGTTGCAGGAGATGGAAGTATCATCATTTTAACAGCTAGAAGATATAAATAACTATGACATCCAACGTTTCGTGAAAGTTTTATCCTAAAGGGTGTGTAATAACAATCCTTACTAATATTATAAATGCGAAAGTAACTCTATCTGTCTGTCGCGCTGATCACGTAAAAATTACTGAACCAATTTACATAAAATTTGCTACATTGATAGTCTAGAACCTCAGAAAGGGCAATAAGCTCTTTGCAGTAGCATAATCATTAAAGAAACCATATATGTATATATGGGTTAAGAATGAATGAATTACTCATCAAATGATTACTCTACGCTGATGATCAAGTAATACTTGCGTCATCCGCTAACGAGCTTCAGGAGATGCTAAATATTATGAATGAAGCTTTGAAAGGGAAAGGAATGAAAGTGAATGTAAACAAAACGAAAGTTATGCTTTTTGAACGAGATGAATCTATGATGAATGGCAATATTTTGATAGATGGGGAACAAGTGGAAGAGGTGAAAGAATTTGTATACTTGGGATCTAAATTTACAAAAGATGGAACATGTGAAAGTGATATCGAAAGGAGAGTGAATGCAGGGAATATGGTAAATGGTGCTCTGCATGCTTTTATGAATAGCCAGATGGTGTCTCAAAGGGCTAGACTGGCAGTGCATGCTGGAGTGTTGGTGCCAACACTTATGTATGGTAGTGAAAGTTGGGTATGGCAGAAGAATCACAAAAGTAAAATAAATGCGGTAGAGATGAGAGCGTTGAGAAGCATGAGTGGATTAAAACTGAGTGACAGAGTAAGAAATAGTGTGATAAGAGAACGTTGTGGTATAAAAGAAGACGTAGTGACTAAAATTGAGAAAGGTATGCTTAGATGGTTTGGGCATGTAGAGAGAATGAATGAAAGGAGACTGACAAAAAGGATTTATGAGTCAAGAGTGAATGCGAAAGTTGGAAGGGGAAGACCGAGGCGAACGTTCCTGGACCAAATCCAGGACATTTTAAATAACGGCCAGGTCAAGAGTACTCTAAACCGACGAACTTGTATGAAAGGTTTAATGAGATTGAAAGAAGCGAAGGAGATATGCAAGGATCGTGGCAAGTGGAAGGATGTTGTCTCTGCCTACCCCTATGGGAATGAGGCGTGATGCTATGTATGTATGTATATATATATATTCGTAACTACAGTTAGTTCGCGTTAAGAGATGCAGTGACTCATCATTGTTTTCCGGGCCAACAATGCATTCTTTACGCGAACGAACAGTAGGAATTATTCTTTTTGGTGTACCTTTCTTAATATCTTTTCACACTTGTAAGATAAAATTCATTCGTTAGAACGGCTGTAATATGCTTCTTAAAAAATGTAATTCTCCGATTAAATAGAACTAAACTTGTAAATAACATAATGTTATCCAAAAACACTAGTCTACGCAAATGAAGTCCCGGGTACTGATAGTTAGAGATAAATATATACTATTACTATATATAACTGCCTCATTGGTCTAGTGGTTAGCATGTTCGACTACAGACATGAGGTCCTGGGTTCGAGTCCCGGGTCGGGCCAATTCAAATATCAATATTGAGTTTTCTATTAAGATTTTCTCAATATTTGCCCGAAGTTGGGAAGTTGGCGGTGTGATCCAACCCCGTGCCTCGGAGAGCACGTTAAGCCGTCGGTCCTGCGCCTGATCTCTCTCCGGTCGTGTCAGATTCTCCCGTCACATCGGACTATGAGAGTGAAGGAATAGAGAGTGCACTTGTGTACTATGCCTGCCAATCCGCATTGGAGCAGCGTGGTGGGTCTATGCTCTAAAAACCCTCGCTCCTCGGAGTGAGGAGGCCTGTGCCCAGCAGTGCGACGTTAATGGGCTGCTACTTACTTACTTACTTATATACTATTAAGGATTTTTTTATAGATCTTTTTAAGATATATAATTCCGTAGCACATTAATTTGATCTATCTCGTAAGGTTTAGGTGGCGTTTGTGATTTAATATTTAACATTACAAATCATTGAATTATTCGTTCTTTCTTTACTATAATACATATGTATTACACATATAAACCTTTCTCTTGAGTCGCTCTATCTATTACTGAATACTATATTGAAATCCGTTGAATAGTTTTCATTACATATCTAATTTTGTGGACAATTAATGCGTTAATTTTGCGAAATTCCCATACAAGTTCATACAAAACGTGAATTTGTGAGCGGAAATATCAAGTTTGGAGTTCCGCCGATGACTTGAGTAATCCACACCGACATGATACGTACGGAACCTACAATTATGCCTTACTTGTAATCCAGTCCTTTTATAAACATCGCCAATTTACCAAGACCCTCCGCTCCAGAACAAATCTTTTTATAAAACGCTCTTTAACGTGTCAAAAAATAAATGGGTTCCTTTTATACTATAATTGAATTACCCTTATATTTTTACGTATCCTGTTTTTTTAAAGAGCTTTAATACAGGAAGGAGCCGTCAATTTTTAATCAAATTATTACACAATGCTAGTTATGATTTGGCCTATTATGATTTCGTATTGATTAGTTGAATAATACCTTTACCCTTTTAAAAGTGCATCGCTTTTTAATAAATATGTTAAGAGACTTGCTGTAATCGTTGTTGTTCTAAAATAAAAGTAATCTAACGAACTCTTTACATATTTACAATATAAGAAATAAAATTGATGAATGGCAATATTTTGATAGATGGGAAACAAGTGGAAGAGGTGAAAGAATATGTAAACTTGGGATCTAAATTTACAAAAGATGGAACATGTAAAAGTGATATTGAAAGGAGAGTGAATGCAGGGAATATGGTAAATGGTGCTCTGCACGCCCTTATGAATAGCCAGATGGTCTCTCAAAGGGCCAAACTGGCTGTGCAAGCAGGAGTGTTGGTGCCAAAAGTATCACAAAAGTAAAATAAATGCGGTAGAGATGAGAGTGTTGAGAAGTATGAGTGGATTAAAACTGAGTGACATAGTAAGAAATAGTGTGATAAGAGAATGTTATGGTTTAAAAGAAGATGTAGTGACTAAAATTGAGAAAGGTATGCTTAGATGATTTAGGCATGTAGAGAGAATGAATGAAAGGAGACTGACAAAAAGGATTTATGAGCCAAGAGTGAATGCGAAAGTTGGAAGGAGAAGACCAAGGCGAACGTTCCTGGACCAAATCCAGGACATTTTAAATAACGGCCAGGTCAAGAGTACTCTAAACCGACGAACTTGTATAAAAGGTTTAATGAGAATGAAAGAAGCGACGGAGATATGCAAGGATCGTGGCAAGTGGAAGGATGTTGTCTCTGCCTACCCCTATGGGAATGAGGCGTCATGCTATGTATGTATGTATGTATGTATGTATATATGTAGAAATAAAAGCTAACTTAGAATGCCATATTTAAGAGTGAAGAAGGATCTGGAATAATTTGTCGGGTTGATTATATTGGCATTTTTGATAAGGTACCCGAATCATTTTTGGGTTACAAAAGGCATGTTATAATGTTGAAGATTATTTAACCGATACAAATGTTTGGACTTGGTTCCAGTTGCGCACAGAAGCAAAATATTCCACATTACCCTACAAACTGCCTCATGGGTCTAATGGTTAAGAATGTTCGACTACAGACATGCGGTCCTGGGTTCCAGTACCCGTAGTTAGGAAATTGGCGGTGTTCTCCACCCTCGTGCCTCGGAGAGCACGTTAAGCCGTCTGTCCTGCGCCTGACCTCTCTCTGATCGTGTCGGATATCCGTCACATCGCAGTATGAGAGTGAAGGAATAGAGAGTGCACTTGTATACTATGCCTGCAAATCCGCAGTGGAGCGACTTGGGTCTATGCTCTAAAAATCATCTCTCATATGAGTGAGGAAGTTTGTGCCCAGCACTGGAACCTTAATGGGCTGCTACTTACCTTTATACTGTCAGGAATGGAACTTAACTCCTCCAGGAGTAAAAGGAGAAGGCGTAGATCGTACTTTTGCCAGTCAATCATCTAGATATCGAAAAAATATTAACATAGAAGCATGTTAAATCAATTATAGGCCAATTTTATTTATTATTCAAGCGTCGCCACGGAAAATAAGCGTGTAAGATCCGTGAGAGCGGGAGTGTGCAGACTATTTGATACGGTACACCCGCGCTGAGGTAGAAATGACAGCAAACATGCCACAGACTACCTTATGTCACAGAGTAATAAGGTTTATCTAAACTAACTTCGGAAGGTAACTTATCTGTCCACACAATTACAACTTTAGATCCTATATACAAAGATTATAACATTCAAAATCCTGTGCATTTGTATTCCTTGGGGTGCCATATTATGGGGTGTGACACGATCATTATGCCAGTTTATGATGGAATTGAAGCGAGTTTATACTTGATCTCTATGCTTTAATGCCTTAGTGAAAAGACACGTGGAGATCACGAAACGTGTGTTATATCTTTTATATTTCCACTTAACAGACTAGACACACAGACTAGAAAACATCGTTGCTATTCGCTCAAATGGCTCATATTTGTTTCTTAAATAATGGTAAAGTGACTATAATAACTTTAATAACGTAAAACATAACTACAATTCGCGTTAAGAATGAAGTGAGTTATCATGGTTCAAGCCGGGCTAACTATCACGACTCAATGGATTCTTAACGCAAATGAACTGTAGGAACTATTCTTTTTGGAGTATCTTCTTAAATAAAAAGTGGGGGTAACCTTTTCCTTTTAACACAAAATAAAAGAATGTAATGATAGAAAGGATGTCAAAACATCGTTACTAATAAGACTATCAAATCAAATCAATTTTTTTACTTTCATTTAAGTAGTCCTTAATATAGTAATAGCATTTAGATATCAGCCTTTTCTTCAATTTATGTTTATATATTTATATTATTTATGTCTTTAGGAGGGTTGGGTAATTTATTATAAATTTTAACAGCCATGACGTGACAGTTTCTATCATAACTACATACTAAATTCTATATAAGTAAGTAAGTAGCAGCCTATTAACGTCCCACAGCTGGGCACAGGCCTCCTCACTCCGAGGAGCGAGGGTTTTTAAAGTACAGAGCCACCACGCTGTTCCACTGCGGATTGGCAGGCATAGTATACAATTGCACCCTCTATTCCTTCACTTTCATAGTCTGATGTGACGGGAATGCGATACGACCGGAGAGAGACGGCTTAACGTGCTCTCCGAGGCACGAGGGTGGATCACACCGCCAACTTCCCAACTTCGGGCAAATATTGAAAAAATTTTAATAGAAAACTCAATATCAATTTTGAATTGGACCGACCCGGGACTCGAACCCAGGACCTCATGTCTGTAGTCGAACATGCTAACCTCTATACAATGCCTCTAGGCAATGAGGCAGTTACAGATTCTTTATATACAGATTAAATTATGTTAGCTAGAATGGTTTTTATTTGTTTCTCAAATAATAGTAAAGTAAAGTTAAGTCTAATTATCATATTCCTTATAAAAACTCTTATTGTCTTCACGAGGCTGTCACCGACTCCGAATATAACAATACGAAGAACACTATAAAAGAATACGCAATTATTTCTTACTTTTTAGAGCAAATTAATGTATTTGTAAGTTGGTTTTGAAGGCGGTTCTATTTTTTGTTTAAATTTCTATTTATTTTTTGATTTTTAGTGAATCTGAAGTAAACTAACAAATTTGTCTCAATATGTGTACACCTATAACGCCTTTCTCATGAGATAACACCGTTTAAATAAAACAAATTTACAAAGTTAAATTTACATTAATATCGCCACATCGGGATCGGACCCTCAACTTTATACGTTACAGATCGGTTATTTTACCAACCCGCTATCACCGGTCTTTTATATGGTGTTCGAGCACAACACTAACACACAAAAGTTCCCTCCCCCTCCCCCCTCAGACGTTGCTACCACCGCTTCACACATAATTCACCTTTCAAATATTGCAATGCAGCAACAAACTTAAGCTCATTGCCATTTGATTACAGACAGTTATATATTCTGCCATAAATCGCACCCTTGCTGTAAGCCGTTGAGGAGTTCCATTGATCTTCATATTTTAGTACGAGACCATACCGAAGTTACGGTAGGCAACTCAAATATCTGGATAGCTTATAGCAGATTCTGCCGAGTATCGTTCATTTGCTCCTAAGAATTGAAGAGTTCCGTCACTTTGTCTTGGATTCCATCATCAGAACCTTACCAAACTATTACATAACAACCCTTGAAGTATATCCTTTCTAATAAAAAAAGAATCATCGAAATGGGTTGGCGTGATCTTGAGTTATTCGTCCATTAGTGGCGCACATGCTTTTGCAAATTTAAGACTTCTCAATTCGTATTGTATACTTTTTACTGAGGATTTCATAAAACAAAGCTCTATTTCAAAGGAATATATTGTTTCACTTACATTATATTTGAGATTTTTAAATTCTTTATATCTTTGGAGTGGAAAGTCAGATTTTAATCATTTAAAAATTAATTTATAGATATTGAAATGGTATTTAATAAAATGTCATTAAAAAAAAATAAGGTTTAATACAGAGGTACGAATAATATACTTTGATTATTGTCGACACTATTATTAACTTTTAAGATATAAAAAGTTGTCATAGCAGCATAACTACAATAGTTGGACACATGGTGTTTTTGACTTTTTTGTAGATATTAATACGTTCTATAATATTGTAGAACATATTTTTGTTCTATGTTTAATAGTTCTTGCAGCACACGCGATTACAAATTATTTGTAACAAATTTTTTCACACCTTAGTGTACATGAATGCATTTATATTAGGGATCCCTATTTTTTTGGGAAAGTAATATAGCCTATGTTGCTCAGTGAAAATGCAGCTTTCTAATAGTGAAAAAAATTTTGAAATCGATTCAGTAACTTTTGTATAAAAATGTAACAAACATATATACAACAACACAAATGTTTCCTCTTTATAATATTAGTTTATATAAGGTATCAAAACTGTTAAGATATGCGTACACGGCTTTAAACTTTGTGTTGAAACTAATTTTAACACTAAAATTATTCTGATACTCCCCTTTAAGCTGTAAAATGTTATCCTGTACCAGTCTGCGCGACGCAACTCCTGGGATTAAGTTATAATAGTTATTAATTGCTAACACGACGAGCGCTGATCGAATACTACACTCTGTTAACTCATTATTCGCATTTTACCAACATTGCAAAAGTTACAGTGTGTGTTTGTTTATTATTTAGTTGTTTATAACAATATACATATATAAAAGGTTGAAAATAACCATAACAGTACTTACTTTTGACTTTAATACGTCTTTAATATCGCATCCGTTTCATTTGGCATTTCAAAAGAGCTTGTGATATCAAAATCAGGGGACACAGTTTCACCTCTATCAGAAATTCATTTACACTATTGGATAGCTAAAGGATCAAAGAATTTATTAGGCTAATTAAGAACGGTAATATTTCTTTAAAAATAGAAACTATTACCCATTTACACAGCGGAAGCTCTCAAAAGAATAGACAACCCGATTTTGAAACATTCTTCATTCGTGTACCATTCCTACTGGACTTAGCGTGATGATATATAGTCTATAGTCTTTCTGGATAAATGGGCAATCTAACACTGAAAGAATTTTAAAAATCGGTTGATTAATTCCTAAGATTAAGGCGTTCAAGTAAACTCTTCAGCTTTACGGTGTTAGTATCGATATAGATGTGGTTATCCCTTTTACATTATATACAATAAAATTGCCAACATTGTAACTAATTATTATAAAAACACCAAACTCACGTTAATTAAGAACTTGCACTATCACTTCACTATTTGAATTTATACAATTTAGCACTATTTCTCTTTAAAACAACTACATCACGAAGCAACTAGAAAGACTATCTTCACACAATTGTTCCGCACGTTAAAGTTACCTCGTGTTGCATAACATTTCCTTTTATTGTATGTAATGTTTTGTGGTATTTTAAATGTTGCCACTATAGTGTTTAATAACTCCCAACATTTTAGAGCTATCGATGTTGTCACCCAACTATCTATAGTCTCACAAAATATAAACAATGTTTTTTGAGCAAAAAAGTGGGGAGTGGGGGTAGGAGGATCAAAAATACTTTACCTATTCTCAAATTTATCAAATGTACCGAAAAGGTTTCATTAAAATCGGTTAAGTTCCGAAGGGGTTCCGTATCAAACACTGAGACGAGATTTTTATATATTTTACTAGCTATTTCTCGAGTAGTTCGTGATCCCGTGGAGATATGGATAAAATTCGTTATTTATCGGATCAAATTTTCAATCTATATCATTCTCGAATGCCATACACAAGCACAAAGTTAAGAAATTTTAATGATTACTGCTTATATAAACCATAGAAACTAAAATTAATAAACTAACACCTATCTACTAATACTTAAACTTATAAAGTTTAAAACTGCTTCGTAAAAAAATTAAAAACAACAATGTTATGCTGTGCGACCATATAGGGTCTCAATAAGGTCTATACTTTATATATTATTACTTAAGAATATTACATATTGTGATCTGTTTTGGCTGCCTTAATAAATAAATAAAAATAAAATAAAAAAATATATGGTATATTACATAGAGGATGTCTTCTTTTTTTAGCACCCACGCCTTAAAATTTAATCATCTAATAGCTTACATAAATTGAATTATAGATCCCAATGAGTTAATTACCCATACACTAAAAACTAGACTTGAGTCTTATAAAAACCTCTAACAAAAAACTGTACAAGGAACTCCTCTATTGAAGTGACTCGTTAAAAATATCTTGTATTATATTTTTTTATATCAAATTCCCAATTTATGGATATACTAACTGATCCATGCAACTTCGTCTACATCTTATAGGAGAGACAGAAAAGGAAGAAATTTGGTTAGCATAAAAAAGGTTATAGTGAGCCAATCTTAAAAGATAGACATATACTGTCTTTGACTTTTATTTAGAACATTTAAAGAAATACAATTCTCTTATACATAAATTTTGAGAAACTTTTACCATTTACTCAGCACATGAAGCGGAGGTATTTAAAAGGGGAAATCCCCGATTTTGAAACACTCTTAATTGGTGCACCGCTCTAATTGGTTTTAACGTGATGATATATACCATATAGCCTTCCTCGATAAATGGGCTATCTAACACTAAAAGAATTTTTCAATTCGGATCAGTAGTTCCTGAGATTAGCTTTAAAGTTAAAGCCACATCTTCTATTGATCAAACTTATTAATTAGTTAAGGCCATAGACAAAAGTTTTAGAGGATAGACCCTTACAAACTTTACAAACATAACTTAATAGTGCTTGCCCAGGATTAAAATCTCTTAAGAAGAATCTACTTGTCTATCCATTGTACTATCAAGACTTTTAATAAACTGATACTAAATAATTCTATCTATGTAGAATTAGAGGTCAAAACCCTGCGATGACAATTTATGTGCCTCATTCTGTAAAGAAAAACGAGGTATTGTTTGGGTATTAATGTAAAATTTCTCCCATTTCATTCTAGATCATTAAAAAGCAGAAACAAGAAGATAAGATATGATAAGCTTACCAAAATATAGTTAGCTTACCGAGGCTAGATCCATCACAAACTTAGATAATTTAAAAAGTACCTACAATTATCTAAATTTACCTGTTGGGAATCGAAACTAGAACCCTTGCAGTTAACTGGATAATTACTACATTACGACAGTGAGCCCTTTTACCTTTATGTTCCATATCTTTTAAAGCTGTTCCGAATTAAAACATTATTACAATACAACTTGAGAATACAAATGGTTTACAACACCAGATGTTAAGAATTGTCACAAATACTCAACGTAACGTATTATTACAGCAATAATGTTCATTGTAAGCGATACTGAAGGAAAACTATGAAACAATGCCTTCACGCTACACAAACACTACGTATTTTGGACAACCCCACTTTATAAAGCTCACTTTGAAATAAACAACGCGGTGTAAGTGAATAAAGTGCATTTTTAAATGATCTATGCGCCCGTGTTTATTAAATACGTATCCAAAAACAACTTTAATTGTATTAGAATAAAGTGCAATTTCAATTGATCGTCATTTTTGTAAGAAGTGTCGGTAGAAACGTTTATTAGCGTTGATAGCAAGTCGAGCGTGGTATGATAAGTGACAAGCAATTACAGGCGACAAAGTGTTTGAGAGTTTAGGGACAGTGCCGTTTTATTGCCGGCGTTTCTAAGGGGTGTAATTTTTAAAAGGGTAGGTATTCTTAATAACGACTGGGATTTAAAATTATACACCTTAAAAGAAACAGTTAAATAAATAATCATTTATTTGGGATAAACAAGATGTATGATACAAGATATAAGTAAAAATAACAGACATCCCAAATGGGAGGCGCCTCAGCATAATGCTGCATTGGTACGCAAACCAATATGACGCTGATTTTCAGGCGTAGAAAAAAAAAACTTAAAATAAAAAAGTAAAATACGAGTTCTTGACGGCCTCGCTGGCGCAGTGGTTCGAGTATTCGCTTTGCTTAGCGGAGGTCCCGGGTTCGATCCCCGGTAGGACGAATTTAGGAAATAGTATTTTCTAATTTGCACGAATCTGGACTGGTGGGAGGCTTCGGCCGTGGCTAGTTACCACCCTACCAGCAAAAACGTACCGCCAAACAAAGAGATTTGTGTTCCGGTACGATGCTGTGTAGAAATCGTAAGGGGTATATCGCCTCTGAACAGATTAGCGCGCCTCCATCTTAGACTGTATCATCACTTACCATCAGGTGAGATCACAGTCAAACGCTAATATGTCAGCAATAAAAAAAAAAACAAGTAGCGTTCGGACCGTCTCCTGTTGACATATTTTACGACTGTACTAAGTAAATCAATATATTCTTATATACTTACTAAACTACAATATTTTAAAACTATTCATACGGTGACGTTAAACTAAATCTAGTCTAGAGAGTATAACACGCGAATTTTTTTTCAGGCTGCTTCGCCGGAAGGTAAGTGTTATTACTTTTCATCCGCTTTCTGTTTGTCTAGTAAATACGTTTTAAGTTTATATTTGAAGACAAACAATGACATTATTTAAGTTACATATTATTATTTAAGTTTTCTATTATTATTTAATACTGTGTTTCTCTCAATAAAAATTATTTATTCTGAGTTTGTTTTAAATAGTGTAATTATACAGTATTTATTTATTAGCATTACATCAGACAGATTACTGATCGTCGTCGTCGTCGCTTCAACCGATGGACGTCCACTGCTGGACATAGGTCTCACCTAATGAGGGCCATCGTGCCCGATCTTGTGCCGCCTGGCTCCAGTGGCTACCGGTGAACCTCATTATGTTGTCGGTCCATCTTGTGGGGGTTCTGCCTACACTGCGCCGTCCGGCACCTTTTTGGTTTTTTTCGCCGACTTTTTGGTTCTGCTACGGATCTGCTCATTTCTGTTTTGATCGCGTCGAGAAACTCCGAGCAAAGCCCTCTCATTAGCACACTGAGTGACTCTGAGCTTCCGCACGAGGCCCATAGTCAGCGACCACATCTAAGAACCATATGTCATCACTGGCAACACACATTGTTCGAAGAATTTGGTCTTCAGGCACTGAGGGTTATCGGACTAAAATATCTGGCGTAGCTTCCCAAACACTGCCCAAACGAGATGGATACGACGGTTGACCTCTTTCTCGAAATTGAAACTACCTAGCTGGACTACTTGTCACAGGTAAAAGTAAGCAAGTAAGCAGCAGCCCATTAACGTCCCACTGTTGGGCATAGGCCTCCTCACTCCGAGGAGTGAGGGTTTTTAGAGCATAGACCCACCACGCTGCTCCAGTGCGGATTAGCAGGCATAGTACACAAATGCACTCTTTATTCCTTCACCCTCATAGTCTGATATGCCGGGAATCTGACACAACCGGATGGAGATCAGGCGCAGGACCGATGGTTTAACGTGCTCTCCGAGGCACGGGGGTAGATCACACCGCCAACTTCCCAACATCGGGTAAATATTGAGAAAATCCTAGTAGAAAACTCAATATTGATTTTTGAAATGGCCCGACCCGGGACTCGAACCCAGGACCTAATGTCTGTAGTCGAACATGCTAACCAATAGACCAATGAGGCAGGTATGTGTACTCGTCAACAATTTCGAGTGCCGAGTTCTCAACTGTGATTGAACATGGATATTGGACATAACTTTCGTCTTATCCATGTTATGCATGTACGAGTACGCAACAATATACTAACTAACACTATAAAGAATATTATTCAATTCCCCGCCAAGACCGCCAGAGAGTATAACACGCGAATTTTTTTTCAGGCTGCTTCGCCGGAAAGTAAGTGTTATTACTTTTCATCCGCTTTCTGTTTGTCTAGTAAATACGTTTTAAGTTTATATTTGAAGACAAACAATGACATTATTTAAGATACATATTATTATTTAAGTTTCCACAAGGAAATGTATCGCTAATCAGACAAGCTTAAGGATGTAGATGGTGCATAAAGCTATCATACATACTCTCAAGTTTATTTAGTTTGTCCTCGTTTAGATCAAGATAGCTTGCTTTAGCGTAGTCGAGAAGGGATAGGAGTAATGATTGTAAGTAAAAAATCGTTTATTGTTCTTTTCTTGGGGTTTACAATACTGTGTCCATATGCCCTTCGAATAAACATGTAAACGCTCGTGACAGAAGACCCCACTCCACCAAAACATTTACATTTTAGGAGTGGCCAAAGAAAAAGTTAACTTACAAATCTTAACTTTAACAACATTAGTTTAAGTAAGGATTGATGAAAGTAGTGTAATATTCGACTGGTGGATTCTTGTGAATTAACAAGTAGCTGTTAGATTTTACAGCATAATCAGGAGAGGTGGCGAGATTGGAAGCACAACTGAGAATAGAGGTGAGAAGGCCGTGGAAGACTTTAACGAGGTCGCGGTGAACTTTGCCCTAAGGCGACTATCTCATATGCTTTTTGCTTAATCAATTGAAGTCATAGTTGGGTCAGGTCAGGTTTAACTGCCATGTTCACGAGAGCAGGGTCAAAAAGGTAAAACATTATTTATAACTTTTTTAACCAGCAATATCAGGAAAACGGTCGCAAGTTGTTATACGTGTTAGATTTTGAAGCTTTTATAATATATTCAAACACACTATTAGATTTCATTTTATCGATTATATATAAATAGAAAACCTGCGACTGCGATTTAAAATAATAATGTTTGTTTTTCTTGAATTGAATAATTTCAATATTAAACAGTTTAACTTAGGTTTTTTTAGTTTGTATGTAGTTATGCGTATTTATACCTATACCCCTTCTCATTTACAGTGAGACATAACAAATTAACAATGAAAAAACAACGACTTCTTGACATTTCGATAATTTGAATTTAAACTTTTTCTTTGTCAACAATGTCCTATATTCATCCAATATTGTTTTATCTGATTTGGCATATAAATAAATAAAATTATAGTATAATTCAATCTAAATACATATATATGAGACGTCCAGGTATGTATTGACTCATCACGATATATCTGGAACCATAAAGCGTAGAGACTTGAAATTTGGTAGGAATATTCCCTTTGCCGACTGCCTCATTGGTCTAGTGGTTAGTATGTTCGACTACAGACATGAGGTCCTGGGTTCGAGTCCCGGGTCGGGCCAATTCAAAAATCAATATTGAGTTTTCTATTAAGATTTTCTCAATATTTGCCCGAAGTTGGGAAGTTGGCGGTGTGATCCACCCCCGTGCCTCGGAGAGCACGTTAAGCCGTCGGTCCTGCGCCTGATCTCTCTCCGGTCGTGTCGGATTGCCGTCACATCGGACTATGAGAGTGAAGGAATAGAGAGTGCACTTGTGTACTATGCCTGCCAATCCGCACTAGAGCAGCGTGGTGGGTCTATGCTCTAAAAACCCTCGCTCCTCGGAGTGAGGAGGCCTGAGCCCAGCAGTGGGACGTTAATGGGCTGCTACTTACTTACTTTACTTATTCCTTTTGCCGAGTAGAGTTCAGCTAAGAACGGATTCACAAAATTCCACCCGCAAGGGAGTTTGCGGTGGTGTTATACGTATGTTTCTTATTTGTTAAACTATTTGCCTGAATTAATGAAAAGACTTCCCAAAAAACATTCTAGTTAGACGAAGTCGCGGGTTCAGCTAGTACAATTAAAAATCAAAGGAGTTTCACTTTAGTTACATTTTAATTTCAAAGCATCCCATCGGCCCTTGTATTGTTGTCACTCTAGTGTAATAGTGCGTTTAGCGGAGCGAATTCGATTGCCATCGCGGCCCTATTGTATTTATTGTATTTGTTTTTTGTCCCAATGCTCTCGCAATTACTTGCTTATTATTTCATGGGTTAGTTTTATTATCGGCATTTAATACGAACAATGATATTGTTTCTAAATGACCAATTAAAACGCTCTATAAACATATGTTCTTATTACGTTTAATGATATCAAGAATGTAAGAATTTACAAAAAAGAGTGGAGCAGCGTGGTGCGTTACAGTGCCTTACATTATTAGGTTGCTGCTTACCTTTTTACCTTCCTTTTGTAATAGTTATAGTAATAAAAAAATTACGTGTGGCTGTGTTATGAACACGTCCGTTTATTGAACGTAAATACGTTCAATAACGGGTAACAGTACATATATACATAGCATCACGCCTCATTCCCATAGGGGTGGGCTGAGACAACATCCTTCCACTTGCCACGATCCTTGCATATCTCCTTCGCTTCTTTTATTCTCATTAAATCTTTCATACAAGTTCGTCGGCTTAGAGTACTCTTGACTTGGCCCTTAATTAAAATGTCCTGGATTTGGTCCAGGAATGTTCACCTTGGTTTTCCCCTTCCAACTTTCGCATTCACTCTTGAATCACAAATCCTTTTTATCAGTCTCCTTTCATCCATTCTCTCTACGTGTCCAAACCATCTAAGCATACCTTTCTCAATCTTAGTCACTGCATCTTCTTTTATACCACAACGTTCTCTTATCACATCATTTCTTACCCTGTCACTCAGTTTTAATCCACACATACTTCTCAACACTCTAATCTCTACCGTATTTATTTTATTTTTGTGATTCTTCACATACCCAACTTTCACTACCATACATAAGTGTTGGCACCGTCTGGCCATTCATAAAGGCCACCACCATTACCATATTCCTTGCATTCACTCTCCTTTCAATATCACTTTCACATTTTCCATCTTCTGTAAATTTAGATCCCAAGTATAGACATTCTTTCACCTCTTCCACTTGTTCCCCATCTATCAAAATATTGTCATTCATCATAGATTCATCTCTTTCAAAAACCATAACTTTCGTTTTGTTTACATTCACATCATCGGTGAAGTCGTTACTAATAGCAAATTCTGTGCAAATGCAAATATTAAAAATAGATTAAACGAATACTGTTATCTTCCTCTTTGCAAATTCAACAAAACGTTTACGTGTGACTGATCTTGTATACATGGTTAAGTGCACTATTGTTATAAATTTCACGAGGAAGATACCATCAACTCTAGATTTAATGGGACTGATCATACGGGTTTGATAAAAGATCTTTCAAAACATTGTTTAGCTAAGTTTTGCATTAATTTGGAATCGGAAATCGTCGGGGAGGGTTACCGATAGCTTAATTCTTACTTTTCGGGATGGGCACCCTGGGCATTTTGTTTGTTACTTCAATAACTCACTTATTTTCAACTTTAAGCCATAAATGGTAATAACCAAAGTTGTTCAGAATTGAATTTCCTACAATTTTGGTTTCCACAATTTTTTCCTAGGATCAGTATTTTTCGAATTACACCCCAAAAAGGGGTGATTTTTTATTTCGTCAAAAACTCAAAAAATCTTAGGATTTAATTGTAAGCTTTTCTATTGCGGTGAACTATTTTGAGTTTTTCGAATACTACGCGTTTGTTTTCCTCGATATAATAATCAGTGGTCAGCATTTTCACGTATATCACGAATCCGTGGGAATATGAGAAAACACTGATTACTGACTAGTGACTGCAATTTTAAAAACCGGATAAGTGTTAAATTTGCATTAAGCATGTGCGCGACAAATAGATGAATAACTCAAGATGACACCAACCGATTGCGATGATTCTTTTTTATTGGAAAGGATATAGTTCAAGGGTTGTTTTGTGATAGTTTGGTTAGGTTCTGATGATGGAATCCATGACAAAGCGACGGAACTCTTCAATTCTTAGGAGCAAATGAACGATACTCGACAGAATCTTCTATAAACTATCCAGACATTTGAGTTGCCTACCGTAACTTCGGTATGGTCAAGTGCTAGTCGTAGTTAAATACGAAGATCAATGGAACTCCTCAACGGCGTACAGCAAGGATGCGGTTTAAGGCAGAAAATATAAGTGTCTGTAATCAAATAGCAATAAGCTTACGTTTGTTGCTGCATTGCAACACGTTTACTTCAGATTCACTAAAAATAAAAAAAATGAACCGCTTTCAAAGCAAATTTACAAATATATTAATATGCTAAGCCAAGGTGCCTACATATGTAGCTATAGGAGGGAGAAACGTGAGAGCTGCCAAGTGGACACGCGGGGAACATCTTCCTTGGCTGACACCGACTCCGAATATAAGAATACGAAGAACACTATAAAAGAATACGCAATTATTTCTTACTTTTTAGAGCATTTTAATATATTTGTAATTCTGTTTTGAAGGCGGTTCTTTTTTTGTTAAAATTTTTATTTATTTCGCCCACCTGTCGAGAAGCTCTGGTGAGGTCATCGAGCATCGCATTAAGATCTTCCAGAGTGTCTGCCTGAGTTTTGAACGTACCTTAATTTTTTTTAACCTTGCCATTTTTAGGAAGAAGTTAGGGATTTATGTATGCTATTTCTAAACAGACGGAGTCGCGTTAAACAGCTAGTAGGTACTATTATAAATTTGTTATTGTTCGCGACTTTTCCCTTTAAAGTAGAAATAATATATTTTGTTTTAATTTAAACTCAATATTATTGTTAAAATGGTTCGTTTTCGTATAATATATTTTTGTTTAACTTAAAGTCCCTATATAGATATTTATAGATTTGTATACAAGATGTTTGTTGACCTATAGCATGTATATATTTGTATGATTGTCATTTCCTAGAAAAAAGTTGTTTGTGCAATTAAACTAATCCCTGCGATTGGTAGGAAACAAAACGCCAATCATAGGATGTTCTTTTTATCGAATAAAGTACCAACCACCAAGTGTGCTTGTCACAATAGTGCACGTTTGCCAGTCGCAAACGCCATATATTAATAGGTCGATTTGGTAAACACGTTCCTAACCCTCTCATTAGGAATGCCGCCTCTTATGGGATTAGGCTTAACATCCCGCCTAGGAAGAGGCGGCCCAAACACGTCCTTGACGACCCAGACGACCAGACTACCATTGACAACGCCCAGTACACTTTCACACACACACAGCGTCTTCGCCGGCGAAGACGAGGTCCCCGCTATCTGACGCACCCCGGCCGCGGCTCCCAGCCGCGGACCCATGGGCGTCAAGATTAAGCACCTGTCCGATTGTCTTTTTCAGCAGCAGCAAACGTTGCTCTAAGCCTAGGTCCGAGCCTCNTATGAAAGGTGGTGTCAGACAAGGTACCTACATATATAGCTATTGGTTGTAACTACATATACAAAATATAGGTGGGAGTGGCGCCGGAGCTACCTTCGCTGACGCCGACTCCGAATATAAGAATAAAAAAGAATACGCAATAATTTTTTTTACTTTTTAAAGCATATTTATTATATTTGTAAGAGTTTGTTTAGAAAGGTGGTTAAAATTTTTATTTATTCTCACCATAACAAGTTAAATACACATACATAGTATCACGCCTCCTTCCCAAAGGGGTAGGTAGAGACTGCGTCCTTCCATTTCCACGATCCTTGTATATTCGCTTCTTTCATTCTCATTAAACCTTTCACACAGGTCCTGGCCCTTATTTAAAATGAGTTGGATTTAGTCCAGGGACCTTCGCCTTGGTCGCCTTCCAACTTTCGCATTCACTCTTGACTCATAAATCCTTTTTGACAGTCTCCTTGTATTTAATCTCACTACGTGCCCAACCCATCTAAGCATACCTTTCTCAATTTTAGTCACTACATCCTTTATACCACAACGTTAAATATACAATATACTTTATAGATTAACAGATTTTCTCATAAAATACTTAAAAAAAAAGGTAAGTAGCAGCCCATTAATGTCCCACTGCTGGGCACAGGCCTCCTCACTCATATGAGAGAGGGTTATTAGAGCATAGACCCACCACGCTGCTCCAGTGCGGATTGACGGGCATAGTACACAAGTGCACTCTCTATTCCTTCACTCTCATAGTCCAATGTGACGATGATCCGACACGATCGGAGAGAGATCAGGCGCAGGACCGACGGCTTAACGTGCTCTCCGAGGCACGGGGGTGGATCACACCGCCAAATTTTTCCCAACTTCGGGCACATATTGAAAAATTCTTAATAGAAACCTCGATATCCATTTAGAATTGGCCCGACCCGGGACTCGAACCCAGGACCTCACGTCTGTAGTCGAACATGCTAACCACTAGACCAATGAGGCAGTTCATAAAAATACTTACATAAAATACTTACTTATATGGAAATATCTAACAATATGTGTGACGTCTTAATCAAAAAATATATAACTTAATTTAAAAACGACACAATAAAATATGAACATCACAACGTCAGTTTTTCTTTTCTTTTTAACCGACTTCAAAAAAAGGAGGAGGTTATCAATTCGCCTGTTTATTTTTAAGGTTTGTTACCTCATATCTCCCGACTGGGTGGACCGATCTTGATGATTTTTTTATAAATAAGGTGGTGCTCGTCATAGGGTCCCGCTTTTTTTTAAATCCAGTTCTGATGATGGCATCCATGAGAAAACCGGATAAGTCTTAAATTTGCATAAGCATGTGCGCGACAAATGGACGAATAACTCAAGATCACGCCAACCGATTTCGAGGATTCTTTTTTTATTGGATAGGATATACTTCAAGCGTTGTTTTGTGATAGTTTGGTTAGGTTCTGTGATGGATTCCATGACAAAGTGACGGAACTCTTTAATTCTTAGGAGCAAATGAACAATACTTGACAGAATCTTCTATAGGCTATCCAGATATTTGAGTTGCCTACCGTAAATTCGGTATAGTCAAGTGCTAGTCGTAGTTAAACATGAAGATCAATGGATCTCCTCAACGGCTTACAGAAAGAATGCGGTTTAAGGCAGAAAATATAACTGTCTGTAATCAAATAGCAATGAGTTTACGTTTGTTGCTGCATTGCAACACGTTTACTTCAGATTCGCTAAAAATCAAAAAATAAATAAAAATTTTAACAAAAAAGAACCGCCTTCAAAACAGACTTAAAAATAAAATAATATGCTCTAAAAAGTAAGAAATAATGGCGTATTATTTTATAGTGTTCTTCGTATTTTTATATTTGGAGTCGGAAGGCGGTTCTTTTTTTGTTAAAATTTTTATTTATTTTGTACATTACTCTTAAAAACACCTAAACTACTCTCCAAGTTTTATTCTATGTAAAAAATATATAAGTTCTTATGGAAATACACTTTCCAGGATATAATCAGAATAAGCTACAGTTAGAAATGGAGAAAGTTTCTATTTAAACATCTACGCGTCTATTACATTATTTTTATTAAATTTTCAGTAATTTTATAGTATATTATCAATATTCCACTTTATTTTACGGAAAACTATTGTTTTTTCAATCGTTTAGAAATTAAGAAACAAATGACATAACGTTTCAACATATTATTAATAAAACCTATAGACTTAAGCAGAAGCTTCATGCTTAGCTCGTGTTTTTGTATAGAAATATAAAGGCAAACCTGTGAAAGGTTCACCTGCTAGCAATAGCCATTTTCCAAGACCAGGGGAAGGAATAATGCTTTGCATTTTAAAGGGATTAAGTGGTCTTACCAACTATTCCTCACTTTCAGCCCCTGGACATCCAATGTCCTATATTTAAGGAGGACGTGCCAGTTTTCCTGTCAAGCCAACCCAATTACACTATTAAAGTTAACTTTGCCTCATAAAAAAGAATCGAATCTGAAAAACATGGACTCTCTCAGAAATGCCATTGAAACTATACTCCTTCAAGTATCGTTTACAAAAATAGCATCCATAAAGTACGTGGTCATTAATAAAGTGCTACAAAAAGTCCCTTTTCTTTTCGGTTAAGGAGCTCAAGTCATTTGTACCGAAGCACATTAGCGGAACCCGTCAAAGGGTTAATTGAAACGTCTCCTGCTAACAACAAATTAGTTAATGATCGAAAAAAAGGGTTCATTATATTGAAACACTAATACTCTTTCTTGTTCAGAAGATATATCTTCTGGTGATATAATTTTGACGCCCTGGTTGGTACAGTTTTATAAGTACTCGCTTCACTAGTAAAAGTTCGATTTCCGGTAAGAAAACGTAGGGAAATACATCTCTATATTGACTAAGTCTGGTCTGGAAGAAGACTTTGGTCGTGGCCAATTACCAGCTTACCCAAAAAGACGTGCCGATAACCAAATAGTTCGCGTTATATTAAGAAAAAGTGACACCTGATTGAGTTTTTCGTGGGCTTATTTTCTCCCTGGAAAATGCTTTTATGCACAAACTACAATCAGAAGTGTGGGTTTGGCAAATGAGGAGGCATAGCAATACCCCCTAAAAGCCAGCGAAAACCTCTTTGTCCATGATTGAAGCACCAGGGGTTCATCTTTCGCATTCGTCCACTAAAACACACGTGGAAACCTCTTCAACTGAGTGGAAGGCGCCAGATGTTCATTGATACATTCAGCTCTGGCGTCTCTGATAAATTCGACTCAAAACAGCTTCAAGAAAAAGGGAGATTCATCACTGATCCGGCGGGGGAGAAGAGCATCGATCGCTCTCTCCCTTTGCCTCTCCAATGCCTTTTTCTGGAAGACAAAACCCTGAGAAAAGTAGGCAACTGCCTTCTCGAAACAAAGCTTGTATAAGGTGTCATAATTTATTCTATAAAGACGTGGTGTCTTCCAGATTAAGCCAGCCAAAATTACAGCCTAATTACTGGCTACAGCTGGGCTCTACCCCCTTTAAATATCCATTAGATCTACAGTCCGTTAACAATAGATTAATGACAATTGATCCATTTGTTAATAACAAACCAAACTGCTCTCAGAGTTTGCGAAATGACACGGTTTCCCATCAAAAACATTTCTAACCCTTTATTAACTACCAGATTAGCTACAACCACATTATTTGACAAAAAGCCCAACCGCATTATGCATATAACTAGACCTTAAGGCAATAGAAATAAAAACTATTTTCCTTTACTTTTTCACATTTTTATGTTTGTCACAAGGAAGCAATTACGATGCGTCCAGTTTAAAAAGAGCTGTCTGATCTGGTTCGGTTCCTTTTTTTTGTATCGGAAAGGGGGTGTTGTAAAGGTCTTATAGTTTTGGTGTTGGTTTGACATATGTTCGTCTTGCGTATGGGGGATTGAGTGACATAAGCCCCTTGGGCTCATTATAGACCCTTACCCTTCTAGCCAATTCTATTTGCGAACTTCACATTTCACTTAATAAAGGGCGATATTATTTAGTACCCGTTTTTTGTTTGTTAAATGGCTTGGAGATGTAATATGCGATAGATTTGATGCTCTATTAACTGCGTGACTCTATTAAGAAATGTACAGAAAGTTTACATAAATTTAATTATCTGTTTATAACGACATAATGAATGATTATTTTCAGAAGGCGTTTTTGAAGAAACTATACAAAAACATATAACTTACATTCATTCTACAGTTTCGGAAGTTAAAGCTTTCTTTTAGAAAATTTTCTCCTCTGTATGAATCTGTTTTTAAACTTGAAAAAGCTTTATAACTTTTTTAGATATTTGCAAAAAACTAAATCCACTTTTATTACAGTATTGCTAGTCTCAATTAATTATTATCTTGTTTACTTTTATAAAGTACTCGTTTCGAAAGACTGAAAGCTTTTAAAAAAAAGTAATCCTACAGATTCGTAAACATGATCATTAGCAAATTTTCTCCTCTTTGAAAATTTGTTTTTAGATTCGTTGTTTGAGATATTACACGTAAACTAAACTCCATTTTATTCCAGTATTAATATACTGAATTAAATGAGATCTTGTTTATATTTTTTTGCTGGAAAAAGTATAACAAAAAGCCCTGGTTTTAAAAGAATAAAGTTTAACTGATACCTGAAATATTGCGAATACATGCTCAAAGAGACGTCTTATTGATTTCAATCAAGTTTTTTTTACATTGTAGAGATAAGGATAATAAAGGAACTTTTAAGAATTCAAACTAAATACAACCAAATCTTCTCTACAGTTAAAAGGCATCATTGTGACGAGTTGAAACACTTCATCATTATTCACACCACGTTTTTAAAGAATAAATGACGACATATACATACCTCATAGAAGCTTTGTTTCTGGAGGGCAATTGCCTACTTTTGTTAGGCTTCTGTCTTGCAGAAGAAGGCGTTGGAGAGGCAAAGGGAGAGAGCGATCGATGCTCCTCTCCCCCGCCAGATCAGAGATGGATCTACCCCTTCCTTGAAGCTTTGTTGAGTCGGATTCATCAGAGACGCCAGAGCCGAATGTGTCAGCGAACATCTGGCGCCTTCTACTCAGTTGAAGAGGTTTCCGCTGTGTTTTAGTGGGTATTCTAGTTTCAACAAGACCCACACTCCTGGATGAATGCGAAAATTGAACCTGGTGCTTCAATCGTGGACACATTGGTTTTCGCTGGCTTTTAGTAGGTATTGCTATTCCTCCTCATTTGCCAAACCCACACTTCTGATACATAGGCTGGAGTTTGTGCATAAAAGCATTTTCCAGGGGGAAAATAAGCCCACAACAAACTCAATCACGTGTCTAAATGGCATGCTATTAAACAAGCAAGTTAAATAAAACCTTTTAATTCCTAAACCATCTAAACACGAACTTCCTTAAGTCATTAAGTGCAAAGAAGCTTTCAAACTTTTTACGCTTAGCTTTTAATAAATGTCGCTCTTCATCTTGTTATATAGAATAATGAATTGCTGTTCTTAAATCACGTTAAAACTGGAGATCGGCTGGATTGATTTGGCTTATATTGGTTTTGAATTACTTATGGAAGCCTAGAGAAGATTTTTGAGGTGAGTAAATAGAAAAAAACCTTGGAATATAGTAAAAATGACACTTTCCTTTAGAAACATTTGACATTCGTCCTGTCGTTTAGAAATCAATTGGATTTAATAGTCCTTCAGAAATCAAATCAATATCTATATATATAGTCTCGTCAATCTTTAAAGCTTCCAACTTGTGACATAAAAGTTTCTATTTTTAATGAGAAACTTTTGCGATTATCATTTAGCTCTTCTGTCTATATTGTTTCTAAGTCGGTACGAATGAAATTAATACACAACATAACAAGTAAAAAAAACGTATTACAATTTGATTGCAAGCATAAAAAATCGACTTCAAAGTATTGATTTTATAAATAGGGAGAGTGAGAATGAACTTAACTTTTTAAATTACGCTTTTATTGCACTTTTAAATAGTTACACATAGTTTTTACCACCTATTATGCCAACTTTTCCATTGGTAATAAAGAACGACTTAAAATCCATAATTACAAGGGTTTCTTCTGTTTTAAGAAGAGTTCACAACAAACTCATTCAGATATCCTGTTTTTACGACAAAGTATTAATTTACTTTATTTAGATTAAAGCAATTCATTAAACTCTCACTCTTTTTATCGTCAAATGTTTCAATTTGTAATAAATTGTATCAATGGACATCTCTAGGACATGTTATAACAGTTTGTTATATATATAAGTAGTAAAAAAGAGATAATATAGAAATGCTTACCTGGACCCTGACTTCTGGCAGATTGACTTTCATCGCAAGCTCTTCTCTGGAGTATACATCTGGATAGTGGCTTTTCTCAAAAGCTCTCTCCAACTCGTGTAGCTGGTAGGTAGTAAAGGTAGTTCTGTTCCGCCGATGCTTCTTCTTATCTGATGCAGAGCCAGGCCTTGCCGTTTCTTCATCACTAGCTGATTTATCATCTGCAGGTGCTTGGAAGCCGTCGTTGCTGTTGCAAGAACCCTCTCCTATAGAATGAAAACATTTATGTATTTATTCATTATTGCGCATATTATATTAAGAAAGATTGCAGATGTTACAAAAACTATTGAAGATAAGGTATTGCACAAACACACTGCTGTATTAAAATGTTTATAAACATTAGTAAAACTCTTGTTGGCGTACCAATACACGATATAGTGCGCACAGGCGGTCTTATCTCTTATAGCAACCTCTCACAGTCCACCATTGTTGAGAGAATAATAAACAGAAGCTTGAGGTACTAATAAAGTTAAAGTTGAATGTGAAGGAAGTGACGTTTGTACTTGTTGTTGGGGTGGTTTGATGATAAAATGTAAAGATTCGTAGGGACCAGTTGAAAGTCTTCAATGGCTCACTGTATTCTTAACGCGTACAAACTGTAGCCACTACCGAAGCCCCAGAACCTCTACTATCGAAGCGTCAAAATAAATATTGTATGTCATACAATAAATGCAATACATGGCACGGCCGTTTGTTGTACGGGAATACGAGACGTGATGGGGCTTCCTCTTCCACCGCGCGTGATGTGTTACAGTCTTTATTTAACGTAATAAATTCTTTGATCCTTTAGCTATCCAGTGGTGTAATTAGATTTCGGATAAAAGTGACAGATATGGAGCTACAACACCAGACTCTATCCCACGGTTTTGTTATCAATCGTTTTTTTGCATTGTCTCCCTATGGATGCGATTTTGTAAACGTATTCACGTCACAAGGGTTTAAAGGTTTCTTATACTATCTTCTATATATTATGTTAAATAAGTCTTCCATAGCATTGATTTATAGGTAATGTTGTTACAAGTAACTTGCATTGCTATGCAATTAAGGGCAAACAATAAATCAACCAGCGCAACTCGGTGTTTGTGTATGCTAATACCTTTGGTGATAATGCAATTATATTCAAATTTAACTGCTGTTTGTGGTAACGTATGCTTAACAACAACAGTTTGTATTAATGTAGATAGTCATGAAAGTGGGTATTTCTCATAAAATCGCCAAAGAAAACAATTTGTTGGCTACTTTTGACAAATACAAATTTAGTTCATTCGATATGTATAGTTTTATTTGTATTAGATTTATATAAATATAGAAAGAGAGTATAGTTAAATAGATAAAGACAAAACACAGTATTATATTGAACAATAAAGACACGTCCCCAACGCTTTACTTGCTACAAAAGTAACGTTTGTCAGCCTTTGCGGAATAGTTGTCATTTTAGGCAAATTATTTCGTGCTTCGAATTGTTCCTGGGAATCATGTAAATCGCGGAGTTTATCATGATGAAATATGACAAAGACTGGAGAATCCGTTCTTAATGAGATATTACATCGCTACAGCAATATATAAGAGCTTGACTCCCAATACGGCTTGTATTGAAAGTCAATCTCTAAGCTTATTTATTTAAAATGAAATGCAGTAGAGATGAGAGCGTTGAGAAGCATGAGAGGACTGAAACTGAGTGACATATAAGAAATAATATGATAAGAGAACGTTGTAGTATAAAAGAAGATGTAATGACTAGAATTAAGAAAGGTGTGCGTACATGGCTTGGACACGTAGAGAGAATGAATGAAAGTAGACTGACTAAAAGGACTCATGAGTCAAGAGTGAACGGGAATATTGGAAGGGGAAGACCAAGGCAAACGTTCCTGGACTAAATCCAGGACATTTTAAATAAGGGCCAGATCAAGAGTACTCTAAACCGACGATCTTTTATGAAAGGTTTAATGAGAATGAAAGAAGCGAAGGAGATATGCAAGGATCGTGGCAAGTGGAAGGACGTGGTCTCTGGCTACCCTTATGGGAAAGAGGCGTGTTGCTATGTATGTATAAGTATAATAGACTACTGAAACGTATTCAGAAAGCTAAAACTTTCGACTGGGTGAAGCGATCTTGATGATTTATAAAATAAGGTGGTGCTTCCCGTAGGTCCAGTTCTGATGATGGCATCCATAAGAAAACCATATAACTTAAATTTAGCAGTATTAATTATGTGCGTGACAAATGGACAAATAACTTAATATTACGGCAACTGATTTCGGTGATTCGTTTATTATTGGAAAGGATGTACTTCAAGGGTTGTTTGATGATGGTTTGGTTAGGTTTTGATCATTGGATCTATGACAAAGTAACGGAATCAAATCTGCTATCCGGATATTTGAGGCACCTACCGTAATGTCGTATACGAGTGATTGTCATAGTCGTATACGATGATCAATGGAACTCCTCAACGCCTTACAGAAAGGATGCGATTTGTGGCAGAATATCTTACTGTCTGTAATCAAATTGGCTGACACCGACTCCGAATATAATAATAATTGTAACTACGTTACATTTTCGTAATTTTTTTAAATAGTTTGTTATGAAGGCGGTTCTTTTTTTGTTAAAATTGTTATATACTGTAGATCCAACTTTCTTAATAGGGATAGAGTAAATTTAAGTTTAGGTAATATTATAACAAGATATGCTAAAACTAAAACAGGACCTATTAATATGTAATAGACTGACCACGACATCAGCTACCGGGAAAAGTTTACAAAACGTATTCGCAAGCCATTAGCTAATGCACTCCAGTTTATCTACAAGATCAATTTATATAATTCAACTCTATGAAATTACTCAACCGGTAACACGATTAAATAAACATTTTTAATTCAATAAAAAGAAATTGAAATCGACTGTCAATTGTAAAGTAGATTAAGTTAAATCAGTGACAAAACTTTAAGTTAAACATTTCAGATTGAACGATCACACGTCAAAATATATTTGTATCTCTTTCGCTCTTAATGAAGTTGGTGTATGTGAGAAAGAGATAGTCTGATTAGATTACGATGTACCAAAACAAATAAAAACATTATGGACAGGGCATTAAGATGTTTTACACTTATCGCGATATCTATCTTCTCCTTTTTGTAATAATTATCGATAATCTGGTAACACTCGCGGCATCACAGCCATAATGGGTTGGATTTTTTTTGTGGCAACCCTAATCATGTGTCAGATTTGCCGTGTTGCTACATATTAAAGCTCTTCGGCTTTAATGATTCTACAAATGCGTTATTTAATTTCTTTTTATTAGAGTTGGAAACCGGTACCGGGAGATTACGAGTCATGGCTTGTACCTAGACTGGCGCCCAACAGACCAGCATATAATAAGTGTAAGTTCATAATCAATAAGAAACGTCAGAAGTGAAACTTCTTTGACAAAGTAATTTTTAAGCCTTGTTTATATTTATACAAATTTAGATTTCCGAGACTGAGAGGGAGGGATAAGATAAAACATAATTGTCATTAAAAAGCAAAAATACTAAACACATTTTTGATGAACAGCTAGTGTATATTCTTTCTTTCGCACCCCTTTTTTTAATATTCTTCTTTATCAATATAAGTTTTTAGATTTAATAGTATTTTAATTTAATTGTTGACGTAACATATTTGTATTGCATGCCAAGTTAGCCTATAATAGGATATACAATAAGTAACTTTAGTATATATGTAATAAAATTTGGCGTAAGTATAAACATTGTATACAAAGTTGGCTTCCTAATCGTCGCTTCAACCTATGGACGTCCACTGTTGGACATAGGTCTCACGTAATGATGTCCACAAGGCCCGGTCCTGCGCCGCCTGGCTCCAGCGGCTACCGGCGACCCTCTTTATGTCGTCGGTGCACTTTGTGGGGGGTCTCCCTACACTGCGCCACTCGGTGCGGGGTCGCCACTCCAGTACCTTCGGGCCCCAAAGTCCATCGGTCCATCGGACTATGTGCCCCGCCCATTGCCACTTCAGGTTCGCGATTCGTAGGGCTATGTCGGTGAGCTTGGTTCTGCTACGGATCTCCTCATTTCTGATTTGATTGCGTAGAGAAACTACGAGCAACTCCCTCTCCATCGCACGCTGAGTGACTCTGAGGTTCCGAATGAGGCCCATAGTCAGCGACCACGTTTCGGAGCTGTAGGTCATCACTGGCAAAACGCACTGTTCGAAAAGCTTCGTCTTCAGGCACTGAGGGTAATTCCTAATGAATAAAATAAGTGTCTAAAATCAACACAAATAATCTATTAAAATCTCAAATGACGAATTGTTAATAAAAACGTGTTTTATTTGTCAATATTAGAAGTTATTAATTCAATTTTGTTTTTGAATTTAAAGTTTAGAAAAGAGAATTTATGAAATATATTTATTATGCAAAATAGTATATTAAGTGACGAGTGGCAAATTAAAATGCCACATGTCTCAAAAGAATTAGCAAAAAAAGGGCTGCACATCATCGTGACGCTAATCACGCGATTCATCAGTAGAAATCTTACCCTCATGCGCCTGAAGAAGTTTGCTATAAAGGTTATTTTTATTCACATATAATGCATAAAAGAAAAAACAAATTATCTGGTTTTCGGGTAATACCTTAGTTACTTTATACAAATTATAGTTACAATACTATACTTATATTTTATGAGCTGCTATACAATAAATAAAGAACAAGAAAATATAAGAGCAAATTAACAAATTTAAAACTCAATACTACATTAAATTAACGCTTCATTTAAAGATTTCTTCAACAAACTCCCAGAAAATGTTCTAAAAAAGTCATCCAATAAAATTAAAATTCAATTAGAAAAGTCAATTTGGTTTCAAAATCATTAGTCACCTAAAAAATCCTGCAGGAATCTATAGGAAGCAGTAATAAACCCGTGATTAAAACAGGAATAATAGAATTATCTGCCTTATTGGTTTAGTGGTCAGCATGTTCGACTACAGACATGAGGTCCTGGGTTCGTTCCCGGGTCGGGCCGATTCAAAAATGGATATTGAGTTTTCTATTTAGATTTTCTCAATATTTGCCCGAAGTTGGGAAGTTGGCGGTGAGTTCCACCCCCATGCCTCGGAGAGCATTTTAAGCCGTCGGTCCTGCATCTGATCTCTCTCCGGTTGTGTCGGATTACCGTCACATCGGACTATGAGAGTGAAGGAATAGAGAGTGCACTTGTGTACTATGCCTGCCAATCCGCAGTGGAGCAGCGTGGTGGGTCTATGCTCTAAAAACCCTCTCTCATATGAGTGAGGAGGCCTGTGCCCAGCAGTGGGACGTTAATGGGCTGCTACTTACTTACTTTACTAATAGACTGATTGCAGTCAAACATATAATCGCACCGCCATTTTACGCGGAACATATACTCGTGGTAAGTTATCGAAATTACAAAGCTAAGTTTCAATAATTATAACATCAGTCACTTATGAATCCTGGATAAAAATGTCTATTACATAACAAGTGCAAAGCAGTTAACAAAAATAATCTCGTGATTATAGCAGGAATAACGTAATGATTACAATTGCAATCAAGCGCACCACGATAGTTGTTTGCTCACGTCATAGGAAGTAATCGTAACTTCTTTACCATTGCTTCATGAATTTAATTTCAAATCCTGACAGATTTTTAATGAATATATCTCTTGCTGCAAATATTCAAATGATGTTTTTTTAAATTTAAGAATATGCAAAGCAGGAAAAATAATAATACCCGGATTATAGCAAGAATAGTTTAATGATTACAATCAAGCACACTACCGCATAGTTATTTAGGATATCACTACATAACGAGTGATCGCAATTGCTTTACCATAGTTTAAAGATTAGAACTACAAACCTTGAAAGATTTTGGGTGAAAATACCTCGTTGCAGATACTCAACCAATATTTCTGTTATATAAAAAGTGCAAAGCAGGAAGCAATAATAATCCCGTGATTATAGCAGGAATAATCTAATGATTGTTGTTTAGCTCACGTCATCGGAAGTAATCGTAACTTCTTTACCAATGTTTAAAGATTTTAAATTCAAACTTTGACAGATTTTGTACAAAAATATCTCTCGTTACAAATACTCAACAAATGCCAAGCAGGAGGCATTAATAATCCCGTGATTATAGAAGGTATAATCTAACAATTGCAATCATACACACTACCGCATAGTTATTTCGGATATCACTAATAAGAAGTAATCATAACTTCTTTACCAATGTTTAAAGATTTTAACTACAAAGTTTGACAGATTTCTTACAAAAATATCTCTCGTTACAAATACTCAACAAGTGCCAAGCAGGAAACATGAATAATCCCGTGATTATAGAAGGAATAATCTAATGATTGCAATCATACACACTACCGCATAGTTATTTCGGATATTACTACATAAGAAGTAATCATAACTTCTTTACCATAGTTTAAAGATTGTAACTACAAACCTTGACAGATTTTGGTTGAAAATATCTCTCGTTACAAACACTCAACCTATATTTTTGTTATGTTAAAAGTGCAAAGCAGGAAGCAATAATAATCCCGTGATTATAGCAGGAATAATCTAATGATTGCAATCAAGCCCGTAACCGCGCCGCCATTTTGCTCGGGACATCACGTCGTGGCAAGTAATCGAAGCTCCATTGCCCTCTCGATTTGCGGTTACAATCGATTGGCCATTACTATTCGATTATTCCCGGTCAAACCCCTCGTTAACTATAATAGTCAAATGTATCAACTATAAATATACTATGTTTACAGTTAATTTAATATTTTATTAGTCTTCTACGACTTTAACCCATGATAAAACAATACCTAAACGGATTTATGCTACGTTTATTGCTTAAAATTTCTATTTTATAATCTATTATTTTTTTTTAATATTTATGGGTCAAGCAAAAAGTTTTATTTCAGTCCATTTGCGACCATGTGCTGTGAAACAGCAGTGATACTTAAGGCTCCGAAACGTGGTCACTGACCATGGGCCTTATACGAAAGCTCAGAGTCACTCAGCGTGCAATGGAGAGGGCTTTGCTCGGAGTTTCTCTACGCGATCAAATCAGACATGTGGAGATCCGCAGCAGAACCAAAGTCACCGACATAGTCCTGCGAATCGTGAACCTGAAGTGGCAATGGGTGGGGCAGATAGTCCGGCGGACCGATGGACGTTGGGGCCCGAAGGTGCTGGAGTGGTGACCCCGGTCCGGGCTGCGTAATTTAAGGAGGCCTCCCACTGCCGCTGGAGTCAGGCGGCGCAAGATCGCACCTTATGGACATCACTACGTGACACCTATGTCCAGCAGTGAACGTCCATCGGTTGAAGTGACGACGACGACCACTATATTCTCAAAATCCTCGTACCACCAAATCCTTTCATTTCATTTATATATGTACATTTGAGTTATTTTGTGAAACTATTTGTTTGGGATAAAAATTTATGTTTAAAAATTCAAGAAGATTCCTGTTATTATAAAGTATCGTAGCGGAAACTTATTTAAAATTGTACGTAATAAAGTTGTCCGCCATTTTGCTGGCAGCGTCGCGTCGTAACGAATAATCGAGCCTTTATTGGCTCTCGATTTGTGGTCACAATCGATTCGCTTCTACTATTCGATTACCGTCGTCCGGCCCCTTGTTTGGTGTAGTCAGTAAATTGCTGTTTACATATGAAATTGCGTTTATTTGTACGCTTATGCACAGCTCCTACGGAATAATTGTTGTTCAAGCCCTGTGTGTTACAGAATAAATTGAAACCGTGCTACTACGATTTGTATATTGTATTCCTACTATGCTATGTGCTGTTTAATCTTTGTGCTCCTGCACATTCAAGTCCAAAATGTCAGTTATTTGACCTGGCGGTGGGCTCTACCCATGGTCCCGGGGGCACCCTTAATGTATCTCAAGCTTCCTCTATAAATACCCAGATATAAATAAAAGGTTAACGCTATTCCAAGTCGAAGTTCGGTCTAACAGCCCTCACACGCACCTTTGGAACAGCGTTTCCAGTAATACTCGTCCAGAAACCAAATATACTAGATAAGGTGAACATAAAATAATACAACTACATTGTTGAATTTTATTTTTGAATAAATTTCTGCAATATAGTTTTATTTTCATAAGATAAAATAAAGAGGTGTGGTTGCGGAATGGTTGAAAACCCTAAGTTTCTGGTCCAAAGAGCTTATAAAGATAGGCGGATATCTCTTAAAACTAAAATGAGATTAGTACGATCCCTCGTTTTCTCAGTGATGCTGAGAGGTGACGTTGAGATCATGGGATCGCAACCGCATCGTTGCCTTAGATATGTGATGCTGGAGGAAAATCATTCGGATACCGTGGACTGCACGTCGGAACAACCCATCCTTTCGCAAGAAACTCAAGAGCATAACCAACTAGACTTTTCCACCATCTGCCCCATAAAAAATATTGAGTACTTTGTACACATTGCCAGGAAACAAGATGGAAATGCCTATGATAACCAGCAAAGTCAATGGCAAAAGCCCAATGCGTTGGCCCGGTTAAATCCACACCACAAAGAAAAAAATATCGTCGGAGGTAGTTGTCACAACCCTCAGATACAAGGGAAAGACTGAAAAAGGAAGCTAAAGAAGTTTTCCTACCCCCACGTGTACATTGACAAAACGCACTCTTTTTATATCACATATTCAAAATTTCCTTACCTCTAAGTTTCCACGGTAATGTGAAAATAAATATAAAAAATAGTGAGCGACAAACTGTGGTCATGTTACCAATTAACAAAAAAAGTCAACACAATTAAATCACAGACACAATTTCTGAAATATACCAGCTAAATAAATAGGTGTAATTCTTACACAATTATTCAATATGTTCTGAGTAGAGTCACGCTAAGGGCAACTTACTGATTATTTTAATGCTACATTTTGGAGGGAAAACGCAAAATATGAGAGCGCTAATTAATACGAATTCGTTCAGGGATCGTTGTAATAATTAACAAGCAAAGTCGGCTTTGGACGCACGCGACGTGATTCGTAAACAAATTATATTTGAAAACTTTACAGGGTTGCTGTTTATTCAGATTTTATGGATTAGCATTGATGGCCTGGTGGTGAGAGTTATTTGGCAACTATAGGAGATACCGTTAAGTTTTTCTTTATAAAGTGAAACTCACGTGCTTGATTGTTGTTTCCAATCATCAGGTCCAGGAAAACATCGTGAGAAAACCCACATGCCAGGAGCAATTTCAAGATATGTTACTAACTACCCTAACTACTTTCAGTGAAGCAGCAAGGTGGGTCTATGCTCTAAAAACCCTCTCTCCTGTGATTGAGAGGAAACTTGTGCCCAATAGGACGTTACTAGGTTGCTACTTACTAATAACAAACAAAACAATGAATTTCTTAAATCTTTGATACTTGACGACAAAGTTATTGATAATTACGGCGGATTTTGGTGGAAGTACTAACCCAAAGTCGAAGCTTTATACACCAAGGCATTACATCAAATATACATTCTTATTACATTTTATAAAAAAGGATCATTTCTTTTATTCATCATCATATATTCATTTTTCTTTTAAACGTATAAGTGGTGCAATCCTGGACGTCTGTTAAAAAGCTAGCTGTTAATTTCCATTTTTACTAACCACTGTTCCATAGTATTCAGGGGTGCCATTAAAAAGGTAAAAATTCACGTATTAAATGAATTAGTCAATCTAATCTTTAATTCGTTTATAAGAGAGCCTTAAAACGTTGTTTATTTAAAAACAAGCTACTGTATTCATTATTAGTAGATTATATTTAAAAGTCCAAAGTTCGAAGCAAGTCGTGCAGAAGTAGATGTTAAGGGGCGATAAGCGATAAGCCTAATTATTAATTTCACAGAAATTATACTTGTCGACCTTTAACAAACCACTATGAATGTTTATATCGCATGTTTACTTTTCTTAACACAAAATACGATTTTGAAATTAAAATTAATGACGCATCTTACTAATAATATTACCACTTCTACGTTGTCGAAATAAAACGGGAATGCTTGTAATCCACAAACTTTCCATCAGAGCATAAAACTTTTAAGATTTCCTCCTCTGACACAATAAGTTGGTTAACATTAATGTGTATATCATTTATACATAAAATAAAAACGAGGGGTCCAATAATACTTCCTTGAAGTACGCCAAAGTTACAACTATAGTAGCTGCTAACTCATACACATTGCTTGACATATGTCTTTAGGTTTCACTTTTAGCTCGGTAGAATTTGGACGACATGCAAGAAAAAGACACTAGTAAGGCTTGAATATAAGCCAAAGGGAAAGGAAGAGAACATCCGCATTAATAAAGTGCTCCAATTTTCTCTATTTTACGTATAAACTTCATTCAACAACGCAAATAATATGCAATAATTATAGTTACATAATTTTAATACTCTCTAGAATGATATTCCATTTTTTTAAATAAATTAATCGATGTTTTTGAAGTAAAGCCATGTATAATTGCTTATACAAAAGATTTAGTGCCTAAAGTCGAGAAAGGTATGCTTAGATAGTTTGTGCATGTAGAGAAAATGAATAAAAGGAAGCTGAAAGGATTTACGAGTCAAGAGAAAATGGAAAAGTTGGAAGGGGAGGACATCACGGACATTTTAAATAAGGGCCAGGTCAAGAATATTCTATACTGACGAACTTGTACGAGAGGTTTAATGAGAATGAAAGAAGCGAAGGAGATATGCAAGTATCGTGGCAAGTGGAAGGACGTGGTCTCTGCCTACTCCTATGGGAATGAGCCATGACGCTATGCATGTATGTATAACTATTTTCGTCAATTTTCTTGCATTAGCCAATAAAACATTAACTGAAGTCATATTTTTTTATAAATTTCCTGTCGTTAAAAGCACAACGCGTACGCCCGTTGGATGGATAATTCGACTAGTTTATGTACCAAAATTGATTTTGCGACTTCGGCGTGAAATTGCTACACACTAACATTAATCAATTTGTCATAATTTGTACAGTCAGTTGGTAGTTTCACCAAGCTTCCAGGGAGTTTTCAAATTTAGTCAATGTCGTAACGTCTGTCACTCGCGCTGCTTATTTACCGAATGCCTATACTTTTTTCATCTAGAGTAGTTGTTAGGGACCTTGTCCACAAGACACAACTCACTGATAACCCGCAATGATCACATTATAAAATTGGACAGCTACGAGTATTTTTAAAGTTAGCCTACTCAGAATGCTCTGCAGTAGGCCTACATTAAAACGATTTAAACCATAGCGGGTTATCAGCGATTGTCTATCGCTCCGATTTCTCAGAAGAAGGTGCTGTACATATTTTAGTTGACATTTATAAATAGGCATATTTATTGGAGGATAATTTGCTTTCAGTTCAGTTTCCTTAATATCGTTTCTAAATATATTAGTGTCCAATGCGACATTATCTTAGATCTACTATTTATCCGTGAGAGATATTACGATGGGTTCTAGACTTTAAGGTTCAGTGCAGTAAACTGAGATGAGATTATGGTAACGTAAAGTGTATTTAATGCAATTTACATTTCCAATGTCTATTAGTAGTTTATACTAATGCTTGTTGCTCTTTACTTTAGCCACTAATTCCGTGGCATTATAAGCCATAGTTATCCTCTATTTAGATTGCGAAAGTTTTAAAGATCTCGTGATGACTGAGTTTAGTAGTCTAAGACCATGTTCATATGATTGCCTTTCATAATGAAAAATAATTAACAAAGTTCTTACAAATATATTAAAGTAATTACATAATAACATGTATTTTAACAAGCGAATTATTTTCATTAGATTCGACCTCTTAAATATTTCAATCATACCATTACATTAATAGTTCGAAAAAGAAATAAAAGTATTTATTCAACTAAATAGCCGGATGCGTCCGTCAACTGCTCCCAGTATTACAATCGTTACTATTACAAGGTCCTATTAACTACCGATGCTATCTCATTTAGAACTATGTAGCAGTAAATAGTTTTTAATGTTGTGCAAGTGTTTTATCATTATCACACATTAGTGTAGATCGATCGCTAGACTGATCGCTCGACTGATTGACAGATCTGTCCTGATTATGAAAAATCTCGAATGTTAATGAGTTATTATTGAGTAATAACTTGTGTACTGGATTACGCGGTACTTGTCTTATTTTAGACAACAACATGCCACCGTTTGCAACATTTATAATGCGAATACACTTACATAAAGTATCTCATCTCAATTATCATTATATCATTTAATAATAAAGTTCTCCGCCACGTCTATTTGTTTGTTCATTAAGCCACAGTTGTTGGAAGTTTCGGAGAAAATAGAGCTACCTGGGAGCTTTTTTAAATACTCATTCTCATAGGGATAGACAGTCCTTCCACTTGCCACGATCCTTGCATATCTCTTTCGGTTCTTTCATTCATCTTCCCATTAAAGCTTTCATACAAGTTTGTCATTTATAAAGAATGTCAAATCTTTCAATAAGTTTCGCTTATACTTTAATCCTGTGGGAATATGTGGAAACACGTTCTTAGTAAGAGACTACGTCGTGAGAAGCTGCTGCTGAATTTAAAAAAATCAATCTGGTAAATATTTTTGTAGATCTCGCAGTAATTGGTCACTTTTCGTTTGTATTTCCTAGTCCTGTGGGAATATAGAGAGATTCGCTCTTAGTGAGCCTTGTTTACTTTTAAAAGAAGCCTTTCTCCTTTCCTTTTTCCTTTCTCAAGTTCTAGACTGTTTGTATACCAAATTTCATTGAAATTGGTTCAGTAGTTTTAGTGTGAAAGCTCGAAAGACAGAGTTACTTTAGCATTTATAATATACAACTAACACTTTTATTACCAACGCTCTTCTCACAATGTTACTCACGTAGTCCTCGGTTCAGTAATATGTAGAAGTGTATTCATAGTGAGCGTCTACTTCACAAAAAGTAGATATGTCAGAAATTCAGTCAAATGGTTTTCTCGTAACAAATCAGTGAGCAAGTGTTTTTCGTTTATTTATCATGATATCGTAGTGACATGGCCTGTATTAAATAATAGCTAAAATTTTACAAATATTAGATCTGAAGGATAGTAGACTGTCTGAGAATATGTCAATGTTATAATTAATTACACAAAATCTGTATTATATACTATTTATTATATTGTTTAGATAATTTTAACATAAACATAGTACTTGGTAGAATTAACTGCGACGGTTCCTTCGAATCCAGATTCAGGTACCCATTAAGATAAACATAACATAAAAACCTTGAAATCAATGAAAATTATCAATAAACTAATTATATTTGTCACAATATACAGCCATCCACTAATTATGTATTATCTGCTGTTTTATCCGCGTACATTTCATCCCGTAGGAATATGGGAAACCTGTTCATGAAAGGGAAAGGAATGAAAGTGAATATAAACAAAACGAAAGTTATGCTTTTTGAAAGAGATGAATCTATGATGAATGGCAATATTTTGATAGATGGGGAACAAGTGGAAGAGGTGAAAGAATTTGTATACTTGGGATCTAAATTTACAAAAGATGGAACATGTGAATGTGATATTGAAAGAAGAGTGAAAGTTGGGTATGGCAGAAGAATCACAAAAGTCAAATAAATGCGGTAGAGATGAGAGCGTTGAGAAGTACGAGTGGATTAAAACTGAGTGACAGAGTAAGAAATAGTGTGATAAGAGAGCATTGAGGTTTAAAAGAAGATGTAGTGACTAAAATTGAGAAAGGTAGGCTTAGATGGATTGGGCATGGAGAATGAATGAAAGGAGACTGACAAAAAGGATTTATGAGTCAAGAGTGAATGCAAAAGTTGAAAGGAGAAGACCAAGGCAAACGTTCCTGGATCCAATCCAGGACATTTTAATTAAGCTCCAAGTCAAGAGTACTCTAAACTGACGAACTTGTATAAAAGGTTTAATGAGAATGAAAGAAGCGAAAGAGATATGCAAGGATCGTGGCAAGTGGAAGGACGTTGTCTCTGCCTACCACGAAGGGAATGAGGCGTGATGCTATGTATGTGTATGTTTTTAGACAGCTTATAAAAGCTTAAGAAAACTATTAGAGGTGAAACTCGATACTCAATTAGTATATCCTACATTAAGTCATTGTTTTTAGTTTTTAACCATCGTAAATAAAAGTTAATCTTTTAGTTCTAAGAGATTTTGTATTTATTCAATGTAATAATATTAAATTGTGAATGTCTTGTAAAAAGTATTTATCATGTGTTTTATTGTGTCGTCCATAACCCTTAAAAAATTGTATTTTTTTTATTGTGGTGGTAAATGACTAAGTTTTCAACTATATGTAGGTTATCAAAATTTTGGTTTATAATCACAGAAACCGTACAATCTCCTACGTGCCTTCTCCAATTAACGTGACGCTGTCGAAATTGTGTGTGCCTTGTTACACCTGAAAGCCAATTAAGAAGAAGAAGAAGAGATTTTGGAACCGATAATAAAACACTTATCGTATATTTAAATAACGTTATTTATTACAAAGTCTTCAATCTCAAAATATATCAATTATATTAATTTTGATTTGCTTAATGTAAAACTTTGTATTGAGAATGAGCTCTTATTTATGTTACTAGATGAAATCGAGCCTTAAAATTAATACAATAATACTTTTTTTAGTATAATAATCTGCAAATGCTCATGCCGACGCTGAAGATTTTCAACCGTAAGCTTCCGGCATCGGAAAAGCTAGCTTACAATGCTTTTATTGGACTAAATTACCAATATTGGATTTATAATATGAAAGAAAAAACATTCATTTTACATTGTATAGAAAAAAAAACCCATTAAAGATGTCTATAGACAATGTTAAGTGGTAAATAAACTTGCTATCTATATATAACGTAAATAAGCTCAGCAATTCTTATACGTCCGAGTTACAAAGTCAGGATTAACCCTTTTTTTAAAGTCTAGGTTCAAAAATAAAGAACTATTCATATATTTATTATAATAACTAAATGTTACAATATGGAAAGAAATATAAATACAATATAAGTATTCATAAAAAGATACTAAAGTAAAGATAGTTCTGACTACAAATTTCCGTGTTCATGTGGCTTTATAACGAGAAGCTTTTCGAAAGTTAACTCTAATTTTTTATTTTTTAATTAGAAGTATGTTATTCCAACATTTGATCGCAAAATGCTTTAAATAAATCGAAATTCCACACTTTAATGAACTCTAACGATAAGTCTGTCGAAAGCTTTCATACGGTCCGGCTGAAACCAGTTTAATTAACTAAGAGTATATAAATGTAATAATATGATATATTAAAAACCTATTAAATTCCCACTCTTGGGTACATAGGCAATGATACCACGCCACTCTATCGTGAGTTGGAAGGTTAGGTATCCTAGAATTGCTGTCGGAATATAAAAGCTTCATCGATAGGCTCAAGAATTTTAGATATAATTGCAGCATTTAAATAAAATTCACTTAAAAATACAGCCGATTCAAGAATATATAGTTTCTTAGATTAAAACCACATATTGAAATACAAAAACTAATTTAGTCAATGTTAAAGTTTTTTTCAAATGGCTTTCTGGTAAAATAGGCTTTTTAACATTATTCTTCTAGCTAGCTATATATTTAATTAAATCAAATATGAAAATAATAATACATGAAGGCTTTTACGGAACTTTTGAATCATCAAATATTATTTAGAGGCTTAAAATTCAAGGATACGTCTGTTCCTTAGCGTCCTGTTTATGAAAAACACACAAAAAGCTCAGTTGTGTGTCCTTTAATATAACATCATCCTTACAATATAATTTTATAATATTTTGCTAAGATTAAAGCAATTCATTCGCTTCCACGCTTTTGTAATTAAATAATCCTTAATAAAATTACAATATAAATTATCATTTAGCTTTCATTTAATAAAAGTTTTAAATTTAAATCCCTTAAACTTTAAGCAGTGTTCGTGTGTTAGTTAATGTGGAGAAAAACAAACTTATAAATTGTGCCTGAGTGAACCTTTTCCATATACACACATACCTTTTTATGAACTGTGCTTAAAGACTTGCACTATAAGCGATAAGACCGCCTTTGCTTACTATATTATATCTGTAATCTTTTCTACTATGCGCAATAAATAAAAAAAATAATTTCATACTCACCAGCACTCTCCACAGCGCCAGGTGATACCGGAACAGGATCACACTCTCGTTCCCTCTCTTCCCGTCTCTGTTCGAAATCACTTGACACTCTCCCCCCCTGCCTACTCCCATTTAGTCCCAATATCGCGTCTATCGTATGCCTCGGACCCTGGTTCATATTAGGCACTTGGGTCAAACCTAACCTGGTCTTAACAACATCGAAACTCTGATTCAAGTGCATCTGTTGAGCGTGAAAAAACATCCCCATACGGTTTAAAGTCTCTAAATTTTGCTGATGCTGTGACATTGAAATGGATTGATCTGTTACGTTTATTGAGGAGGTGGAATTCGGACTGCTCATTTGAGATCTTGGGCTATTTGTCTCGGACCGGTCCGGTGTTTGGGAGCCGTAGTATTGGTCTTCCGGTACGTCCATCTTGCTCGGGCGAACGAGCGTGACTGACTGAAGCGGTGAAGCCTGGTCGGGGTTGTGAAAGGGGCGGGGCTTAGGGTGGGGGTGAAATTGCCCATTGAAAGTGCGAATTTTCGGGTCGCGAAGTGATTTTGTTTGGCAAGGCGCGAGGCACTATTAGCATTCACCCCTCGGGACTTCCTTGTGCCATTGAAGTGTTCAATAGTTTTTCACCTCTGATTGGGCCGATTGTGCCAAGTGTTGGCAAATTCTTATACTTTGAACACACAACTATTTAGTTTGTGCTATAGAAATCTAGAATTTATAGGTTTATAAAGTTCAAATTTAACTTTAACTGTCCAAGTTTCTTTTGTATGTTAAATTAGTCTAATTTTGTATTAGATACTCAATTTTCTATAGAAGCATTAAAATAATTGTATTATATAAGTCCATAATAGAAATAGAATCAGCAATTAATCAGTCTAAACCAATTCCCTCGCAATTGGCTGATGTAGTACAATCGTACGGGTCAGAGCGAGCAAACAGTTGGGCAGCTGTCTGTTAACACACGAATTTAACCAAATCGGTAAACCGGTAACCCAACAATAACAGCTTTTACGACTGACCGCTTCATTACATCTTTTAAAAATGTTTTTATATCATTTGATTTAACACCTTATTGTTTTACAGATAAAGTATGTTTTTGTGTGTTAGTTGTGTGTGAGTTAAGACCTTTTGCAGAAACGCCGATATTGTATCTGTCTCTTTCTGATGTGTAGCTGTCGCGGTCGCTTTCATCTCGTCTGTGGAGACGGTTGCTAGGGGGCGGGGTTACTGTGACGTCACACGCCGCGGACCAATCAGCGCGCGGGTCTTTTTTTCTTCGACGCGGGTCTTTTGTAGCGCGTTTCTTTTGTCCGCGCGTCGGAGGGTTAACTCGGGGAAATAACGAGTAGCTTAGAGAAAACCGCGTTAGCTTTTGACCGGCTTTTTTAAAGTTAGCGCCATTAACACCTTGTTATCTGTGGTTCTTGGCTTCCTTTCAACTCAGACTTGTTTGAATAATTCACGTTTAAATGTATTCAGTTCGTTTATTGTCTGTTTTTTTTCGTCTTCATATTGTAGTACAATTTCGAATATACTCGTACGTATTCTTTATACTTTCATAGATAACTTATCCAAAGGGACTACCTCATCGGTCTTGTGGGTAGCACGTTCACCTACAGTCCCGGGTTGGGCCAGTTCGAAAATGGATTAAGTTTTCTATTAAGATTTTCTCTATATTTGCCCAAATCTAGGAAGTTGGAAGTTAGGAGTGTCGGATTCCCCTCACATTCCACTAACAGAGTAAAGGAATAGATAGTGCACTTGTGTTCTATACCTGCCTCTAATAATCCTCTTTCGTATGTCTGAGGTGGCCTGTGCCAAGCAGTGGGAAGTTAATGTGCTGCTACTAAATTATTCACTTTTTTTTTCTCGCTGGGAAATGCTGTATGCACGCCGGATGTAGCGTAAGCATCCGGGAGTATGGGACTCGCTGGTCGTACCAGGATACCCACTAAAACCTAGCGGAACCCTCTTCATCCAGGTGTTGGGGTCCAGATGTTCGCTGGCACATTCAGCTGTATGATGAATTGGATGAATCCGACTTATGGGTTTAGTTTAGTTGAGGGAGAGCAGGCGAGTAAAATTGCACCTTCTAGCGCCCTCCCTCCTCCGGCGAAAGGGAGTAGCGTCGTAGATGACAGCCTCGCAGAAGGACGTCACTCCTCTCCAACTTGACTCATCGCCAATCATAGCGCCCACAATGCTGGGGAGTGAGAGGTCACTCCCAATCAGCGATGTCAAGATGTGACACTGAGGCCCCCAAGCCTGACAATTTGCTACTGTGTGGTGTGCAGTGTTTACGGCCGCCAACTTATTCACTTGCTTTATCCAAAGGTTAATTAAAATATACAATTTTATATAGGTCAGAGAGCGGTAGTCTGTGGAGCGCTGGCGCCGGCACGCATCACCTGGTAGTTCTCGAGTGACGGTCAGCTAGAGCGGTTGACTATTGAAACTGTGGCATTCCTAGCTATTATTATTAAGGAGTTTGTGTAAATTGATATCGGGAACATTAAGTGATTGAACATTATAATCTGAGTTAATTAGTAATGTGTTTGATTGAACCAACATTACGCAACAAACGCCCACAGTATGGAAATTATGGATGCCATTAGTGGCGATGTCGGTGGAGAAACCTACGCCCCTTTGCTTTATGCTCTCCTTTCTCTCTTATTCTACATATATAAAAACATATATAACATTTTGTACAAGATATATTACTTTTTAATAAAGAGATAACATAATATGATATTCATTTTATTTTGCTGGATTTATTCCTACTAACAACGTAATTTTTCTTTATTAAATTGATAGCCAGTCACCAAATAATAAAGATGTAACCAAATTAGAAATTCTGAAATATCTAAACCAATTTTTAGGTAATATTATCAAGAATAACAAATATATATTATTAGATTCATGACCTGACAAAGCATAAATAAACTAAATAAAACTACATATACTCAATTATATACAAAATAAAGAAATTAAAATTATTAATAGAAATTTTGTTTATTGTTAAAACACCACCATTATATTTATATAAAATTTGCATATTTGGTAAAGCTTCAGGTAATTGGTTTTTGTAATATTTCTGAATCTTGACTGGCTTTGGCAGTGGCTAGTTACCACTCTACCTCTAGATTTGTGTTCAGTACGATGCTGTGTCATAACAGGTAAATTGCCGCTAGCCAGATAAATGCACTTCTATTTTAAACTGTATCATCACTTAGCATCAGGTGTGACCACAGTCAAGCGCTAACTATAATCAGCTATTCATTAATATTCTGTAAAAATCATTGGAGCCCTTTTATTATTCTATGCAAGTCAGAACCTATCTTATCTTATCTGGAAACTAAAAATAAAATCATTTAATTTATTTAAATTGTTACCTACAGTTTGTTCACGTTAAAAATGCAGTGAGTCACCATCCAGCCTTGCCCAACAAATCGACAACTACTCACAGTGTATTTGTACCTTGTAATTTGAAAACATTGATTGGTTTTGATTGGTTAGTGGGTTGGGCTAGAATGACTCACTGCATTCTTGACGCGAACAATCTGTAAGTATTCAATTCCATGTCAAGTTTTGTAATTATCTATACAATTTCTGATAATAAAACGCCTGAAATCTTTTCAGTAATAACACCTTTTACGTGTATTGGAAAATTGAATGGCCTTTGTTAATAAATTATCTATAGAAATAGATAAAATTGGAAGGTCTGTTTGTTATTATAAATTAACAAACTTTGCACTTTTTTATCTGTTTATTTATACTGTCTGGTTAAGCTTAAATGGATTTCAAATGAAATGGATGGAAAATAAACTGGTATATAGTTGAAATTATGAAGTGAAGGTTATGCTACATTTATAATAGAAAAAAGGCATTCGGAATTACGCGGGTAACACCCAAGGGAATAGGCTAGTGTCTATATAATGGCAATCGCATTCGCGTGCATCAATCACTCACAGAAAACTTGTTTATTATTTAAAATCAATCCGCCTAATGAAATGGCGTGGAATTGTTTAAAAAATTTAAAGGTTTTTTTTAGTGTTTTGACATGTCACGCTTCCCCTTTCCATATAAAGTGAAATAGCATTGATTGAACGTTGAATTTTACCCTCGACGACGAGAAGAGAACTTAACAATAGAGCTCGTTACCTATATACACTATATCTTTATATATTCGTATATAATTGTAACTGAATTCCTCCTAAATGTCTGGACCGATTTTGTTAAAACTTTTTGTGTGTCTTCAGGTGGATTCGAGAATGATTCAAGATCACGAACTATGCGCTTAAAACCGTAACAGCTACTAGATAAATAAAAATTTTTATATATGTAGGAGAATAAGAGAGAAAGGAGAGCATAAAGCATAGGGGCGTAGGGTTCTCCGCTAACATCGTCATTAATGGCATCCATAATTTCCATACTGTGGGCGTTTGTTGGGTAATGTTGGTGCAATCAAACACTTTAGTAATTGACTCAGATTATAATGTTCAATCACTTAATGTTCCCGCTATCAATTTACACAAAATCATAAATAATAATAGAAAGGAACGCGACAGTTTCAAAAGTCGACCCCATCGGCGGGCTGTCACCCGAGGTCTGCCGAGAAACGCGCGCCGGACTGCCACTTATTGACTCTACCCCACGCCGATAGACAGATGGCGCCAGCGTTCCACAGACTATTGCACTCCGATATTTCTTTATTTTTAAATTGAACCTTTTTTCCATCGCCTTATTTTTCCGTCTATCTATCGCATCTCGCATTACAACCCGTCTCGGTGTGGTAATAAAGTAAAAGACAGAGCAGCCAAAGCCAATATATCTTTTTTTACGGGAAATGCATTTACGAAAACCGGCTGTAAGTTATACCTTCAATCAGGAGTGTGGGAGTCGCTGAAGAACAGAATACGCGCTTAAACCTAGCGGGACTCTCAGCATCCTGAACAAGGAGCACCAGAGGTTCAGTGGGGATATTACTCGTTTGTCACGACCATTCAGAACGACAGGAGACAAACAGAGGCATGCCTCCTCCTGCGGATAGAGCTTGCCTCGGCTACAGTTTCCCTCTCCCTCTCTAATGCCTCCTATGAGATGACATTCTCACAGAAAGAAGATACCACTCAAAGCCAATATATCTGCGCTCATGGCTGGCATCAGTTTCAGCATCGTAATTTTATATAATCACATATTTAATTTTGTTGTTTTACAGTTGACAGTTGACTGAGAGAAAGTCTTGAAACTAAATTTATCTAAATAAAGAGGAAACATTTGTTTCTGTATGTATGTTTGTAACGTTTTCATACAAAAACTACTGGAGCGATTTCAAAACTTTTTTCATCATTAGAAAGCTGCATTTTCATTAAGCGACATAAACTATATTACTTTCTGAAAAAATTAGGGATCCCTAATAAAACTGCATTATTGTAACCCAAATTGTGAAAAAATTGGTTGCAATAAATCTGTTAACGCGTGTATTGCGGAAACTGTTGCAGATAGAATAAAAAAATATTCGACAATATTATAGAACGTATTAATATCTATAAAAAAGTCCAGCATACCATATGTCCAACTACTGTAGTTATGCCACTATAACTACTTTTTTACAATTTTAAAGGTCAATAAAAGTGCCGACAATAATCAAACCATATTATTCATACCTCTGTATTAATCCTTATTCTATTGAATTTATTAAAGACTGTTTCAATACCTGTAATATTTTGATAATTGTTATTAAAAAATGCAATTTTCCAAATGTAATTCAGACAATTTTAAAGGATACCCTCAAAAACCGAATTTAAATATTCCATTTACCTTAAGGCAACCCTACAAGTTTTGATTACTTTTAACTTTGTATTGTTTTATTTTATTAATCTTTTATTTCCTCACCAACGACTATTTTTACACCAAAAAGATTGGCTGGTAGATAAAGCTTTTAGCTTAGAGCAAGCTGAGGCAAAGGTGGCGTTAGGACCTTGGGTCTGATCACGTTGGGGTCAATCCGTTTCCACCTAGACAATTTGTTATCTAGAAGACATAGATGTCTTTCTTATAGGTTGGTGCAGGATATGACTGTATATGGTTATTTTGACAAGTATCTGCATATGATTATTCATCGGGAAGGAACGCCTGTCTTTCATAAGTGTGATGTACTTATTAATTCGGTGCAGTATACTCTAGTAGAGTGCTGGGCGTTTTATAGCATAGTTGACGCAATATTCACCAGCGAAAGACAGATGACTTCCTTCTGTGAGATTATGAAACCACACAGGCACATGAGAAGAAGAGGTAGGACTATGCGGACGCTCGTCTTTTACACTCTAGAAGGTTGCATGGCGTTTTTTGACGTCATTGACGGCATACCCGATGCAATATTCACCAGCAAATGGCAATGGACTTCTTTCTATGACATTATGAAACCACATAGGCACATGAAAAGCAGAGGGATGTGGACGCTTGTAGACTTCAGTGGAGAAGTTATCAGGGGTAAATTTTTGGCATCTTCCTGAGTTTTCAGCTGAAATAGCCATATAGCCATATAATAGCTAGGGTACCAGAGTAAATTGCGTCTACCAATCCTCTGCTCCACTCTCAGAACGACGATATCCTATCGTTGGGTTTCTGTAGGTATTCTGTCTCACCAATGAGTCCAACGCTCCCGTTTTGTAACTCTGTATATACAGCAAGACTTTGAATTATTAGTAGGTAATAAAAAACACGTATGTCAATCCATTAAAGGTTTTAAATCCTTTGAAAATTTACCATCGCTGTTGTACTGATGGCGGGTATTAAGCAATCAGCGGCACATTTCATTACCGATATTGCACGTGAATATTTAACGACCGCACTGTGCTTTATAAATTAATTACGTTCTACCGTTAATCTTTCGCTGGAAAGCATATTTTTTTTATTGGTTTTAGATTGGTGTTTAATTTATAATCAAAACATCCTTTATTCTATAATTTATGAGACTTTAGATATTAATTTTACGTATCTTGCGGTTTATTGGACTTTGTGCAATTTATTAGGATATCAATGTTGGTAAATCGAGGGTTATAGACCCACTACTCATTTTAGTTTCGATTCGTAATGCTACTAATACCATTTATTTATATAAATTTAATACGCGAGTAAATCTTACATAAATAATGAGATAAAGCCTGCCAACCCGCAGTGGGATGTTAATTAGCTGCGACATAACTTTTTTTACCTTTTCAAATAAATAGTACATTGGTGTGTATATAAAAAGTGATAGAAATATCTACCAATTTGGCAGGCTGTCTCACTTAATGATAAATGATGATACAATCTCAGATGGAAGCTGGTTTATTTGGTAAGAGGTAATTTACCGTTTATAATTTTTTCACAGCATGGTATCGCATTATTTGTTTTGCAGCACATATTTGCCTGTAAAATAGGTCTTAGATTCAGACCTCTGTTACTAAAATGGCTACAAAGGCTCTTAAATGAGATTGGTTGAGATTTCTCTTAATCCTTTTAAAAACAAAACACACCTGAAGTGGATAAACGCAACATTTTCCAATGTGGTTAGTTTTTCCAAAACTAATTTAGGTTATCACTCTCCACTGAATAGGATTAAGAGATCATACAGCGAACTTGTCAAAAAAATAAACGATAAAGATGTTTTTAAAAAGCTGTATTTAAAAAAAACTATCGTCGTTATCGGGCCTTTAAGCCCAATTTTCTTTTTCACTCTTTTGTTAATCTTCTTTTTAATTACTCCATATAGTTTTCACCTTTAATAAACATACTATTAAGCAAAAAAAACTGTGAATGAAGTTTGTTAATGTATGTTAAAAAATTAAAAATGAAAAAAGTAGTTTCACCTCAAAGTCAGTCCATATAAATTGTTTATATGTGTAAAGTGTTACATAATAACGTCTCTAGTTCATCTAATCATGTTTCCTCTTCATTATGAAGTTCATCACAATATTTTTCGAGCAATTACGCAAACTCTTTGAGGCGGTAATGATCATTTAATGGGCCCGCAACAATCACTGCGGGGCGCGGGAGGGCGCGAGGGTGAGGGGGTTGGAACCTTCGCGCAGAAAGGATAATTCTGTGATCAAAGCCTGACAACGGCAGGTGGATTGTGGGGTGACCATCCAAGATTATATTCTTATCAAGAAACAAACTGAAATTTACAGGCGCAGTATAAAGAGGAAACATTTGTGTTTCTGTATATATATGTATGTTTGTAACGTTTTCACACAAAAACTACCAGACCGATTTCCACATTTTATTCACCATAAAAAAGCAGCATTTTCAATGAGTGTCAAAGGCTATATTACTTTATAAATACATTAATGTAATTCAAGCTGTGAAAAAATTTGTCACAAAAATCTGTCATCATGTGCGCTGCGGAAACTGTTTTTATTTTAGCTTTATTTTGGAAACAAACAGTACATTTTATACACAAAAATAATAAAATATATGATAATACCTTACAACAAAAACAGTTGTCTATAATACAAATTTCTTATAATTACATGAGAAAGAGAAAAGTGAGTGCAGACAAAGCAAAACATACTATCTAATCCACTTCAAAAAGTTGAAAAAATTAATCTTTATGGAGTAGACTATTATTGATGATTATACTGATATAACTGTTGATGATTATAGTGGTATAACTACAGTTGGACTTATGGTATCTCTGACTTTTTTGTAGATATTAATACTTTCTATAATACTGTAGAACATTTTTTTATTCTATCTACGATTTTTTTCACAGCGCAGGCGATAACAGATTTTTTGTTTCACACTTAGGTTAGAATAATGCATTTTTCTAAGGGATCCCTATATTTTTTTGAGAAAATAATATAGTCTATGTCGCTCAGTGAATGTACAGCTTTCTAATGGGGAATTTATTTTTTGAAATCAGTACTTTTTGTGTGAAAACGTAACAAACATATATACAGTACATTTGGTTTTGCTTTAAAGCCCACCGTTTGCACTTAGTGCAATAAAATTTATAAATAAATACATAAACACATATCTTTCCTCTTTATAATATTAGTTTAGATTAAGATAAGAAAAAAATAAGAGAAGTCTCAATTTTAAGAAATATATTTTAATTAATATCAAATTTTCAACATTTAATCAATGAAACTAACTTAAAACCGCTCTCCTGAAATAGAGAGAGAGAGAGTGCTTTTATTGTACACCACAAGACCTTAAAAATAGATTTAGAGTAAAATACAAACCAGGGCCTGTAGAGTAGATAACATTCTGAGTACACTAAGGCCAGTAGATCGCTTAAAATTGTGAATTTTGAATAAATTGTAGTTGTTCTAGTCGTTCGATGTAGCGTTATCGTACTTAGAATGTCATCTAGTCTAGAGAGGGCTGTAAAATAAAGCGGACTTATATCGATTTCTTCCAGGCAACTTTTAGAGAGATTGTAGAAAAGTAAACAGTTAGAGCGTGGGGACAGATAAAGTAAACAAATACGTATATGTCGGCGCGGGGCACCAGCGGAGGCAATAAAAGGTTCAATTACTTGTACAAACGCATATAATCATTACATTAAAGTAACTTTCTTAATATTTTACTCAAAAAACTATTATTAAAATAGAATGACCCACAAAAGAGTGACCCACCGATGTGAGTGTTCCAACACAATGTGTCGTAACGGAATGCCACATTGACTGAAAACCAGCCCATTTATAGCACTGAGCTTGCATTTGATACATCCGGTGTTATTACAATATAACAACAAAGTATCGTGACAAGAACACGATAACATAAGGAGACAGATTATAAGAGAAGGGCTATATAATTTATTTAATTAAAGTGAGATATTATAAGAATAACTTAATTAAACTAGAGTATGACAGTAATTATACACACAATGTACTTAATAAAAATAATGATGAAAAGAAAAAAAAAGAACTGCCTCATTGGTCTAGTGGTTAGCATGTTCGACTACAGACATGAGGTCCTGGGTTCGAGTCCCAGGTCGGGCCAATTCGAAATCGATATTGAGTTTTCTATTAAGATTTTCTCAATATTTGCCCGAAGTTGGGAAGTTGGCGGTGTGATCCACCCCCGTGCCTCGGAGAGCACGTTAAGCCGTCGGTCCTGCGCCTGATCTCTCTCCGGTCGTGTCGGATTTCCGTCACACCGGACTATGAGAGTGAATGAATAGAGAGTGCACTTGTGTACTATGCCTGCCAATCCGCAGTGGGGCAGCGTGGTGGGTCTATGCTCTAAAATCCCTCTCTCATATGAGGGAGGAGGCCTGTGCCCAGCAGTGGGACGTTAATGGGCTGCTACTTACTTAACTACCTTTTAATGATGAAAAGGGCAGAAGTCTGGCGAATTTATTATAGCACTACTGGTTACCAGACAGACAATGGTCCGTGTGCCGTCGCAGTTACTATGAACTGCGTACCAAACCCGCGATCTCGGTTCCCTTTATAGCATCCCTAACCTAAATAGCCGACACACTCCGATGCACGTGCTTTTAACGAGTTATTGCCGTCTCTTTCTATTAAACATGTACAAACATCTACTTCCGTCATACACATAAATTATGGACAGTTGTGTTTTTGTTGATCCTTTCGTAATAGGGACCAGCGTTTTGCGAATTTCTTCGGGATATTTTCCATCTAATCTAAACAGCATGGTGTTACTACTCGTCGCCCGCAGAGTCCTATATTAATGGTTGGTCCGCGTTATTAATTAACTCGCCGGTTTGTCTGTGTAAACCGCTTATTTAACCCTCTTTATGTACCGACTACCACCCCACAGCCAGAACGCATTTAATTTCTAATGTTTACAAATCTATAGCAATCATCTTCACCAGTGCTAACTTACTGAAATTCTTATATAAACGTTCATCAATAATCTATTCAACAAACAGTTATCATGGCGATATGGTTACTTCTAAAGCCAATTCTTGATCTCTTTCTCTCTTCAATTCTTGAAATTTTGCAATGAAAATAAATAATTTATTTATTTATTATGTAAATAAAAAAATGGCTAAGTTTTCCTTTAGCTAAATATGATATTACAAATATATTTGTAATGTCGAGTTCCTGCAGAATTATCCGAAAGAAGTGACGAGTTTTGCAATATTTTATTAGGTTTTTTTTGCAATTCGTTATAAAACAATAAAAACATTAGAAAATTTTGTTATATAAATGGTGGTATTAGATTCAAAATAAAAACAATTTCAAGCAAAAAGTGTCTAGTTTTCAAACTTTGAAATCATTTCTTTTCAAAGCCACGAGTATCGTTTATTCTTCATATGGAAACAAGTTAGGAATTTTTCATTTCTTTTGATGCAGAGATTGGATCGGTAGCCTTAATCGAATATTGGATACAACTTAACTTTTCTTAACCCAAACTCAAGCAAAATTAATTAACCCGATTAAACTAAACAGCAACAGCTTAATTGATCGTAGTGAGGCAAACTTTTCGCTCTGTCCCGGGATTAGACCTCACGGGCCCGGGCGGGGGTGAGTGGGGAAGCAATCAATGTCGGTTAATTGGCGCTTTAATGCTGCCTCATTCAACAATTACAGCCTGTCAACTGGCAGGCTCCTAGAGACGATGGACTTGTCGATAAACCCTGCTACGACTTGTGGTTAATCAGAAAGTACCAAGCGTTAAGTCAATTTATAACCCAAAGTCATCAGAGATACCATGACAGTATTTGTTTACCTTTTACTCTTTGAATATCGTACACCACTAAAAGGCCAAACAGATCCACCCTCATATAACATCACTACAAAGCTATCCATCACTTTTTTTCCATAGATCGGGATTGTGGGACGCGACGTAATAGAAAAGCTCGCAATATCCACTAAAATACAGCGTAACCCGCTTCATCCGTGAGTGAGAGATTAGAGGATCATCTTGCACAATCCTATCTGGTATCTCGGATGAGTCCCACTGAGGATTCACATAAGCGGGAGCCGGTTCGCAAACATGCACCGCCCAGTATCTTGTCACCTTTGGTGGTGAGAGGGGGCATCTACTGCCTCCCCTCTCCCTCTTTCGTTCGCGGGCCTCCTTTATCGAGACTACGGTCTTGCAAAAGAAGGCCACTCCCGCCACCAAAAGGTGAAGCTGAGGTCCACAGGATACCACTGTGTAGTGTGCTGTGTCGACAGGTACACAATTCTCATGGCAGGTGGGCGACACCTTTCAGCCAATATGGTACAGCAACTCCGAAACAAACATGCCCGGTCAAAACCTGCACCTACCTGTCGGAAAGAATCCCGTGCCCCCTGGAGTGTCATTGGTCCAATTAAGGACGAACTGCCTTCACAGTGCTACCAAAAAGCACTTTTATGGTCATTTTGCAAGAAGATAGTCATGTAACCTGGAAAAACTGATTGTGGCAGGGTCGAAAGAAAAAGACCAAAAATTCGCTCACCTTTAGAGTCCGACCAGAGTATAATAAGTCTCGTGTTTCCAACAGCCCTATAAAAAGCCGAGGATAGAGAGGAATGGGAGCAGATCCTCCATGCAGCTACTAAGGCATATTAGAGCTGGCACAACCGTCAGTAATAAAGTTATAATGATGGTGAAGCGTTTGATAACTCGTCAAATCCTGAACGCAGTCTTGTTAATGAAACATCATGGCATCCAGTAAAACAAGTGTATGGTGTGATATTCGTGCTGGAAACATCACTGATCTCTATTTTTTGAAAACGACCAAGGTGTTGCTGCCGAATGGTAGCAAGACATGATTCGAAGTTTTCTTGGAGATTTAGCATATCCAGCCAGATCTCCGGATTTAACAGCACCAGAGGTTTTCTAATGGGGCCTTTTAAAAACAAAAATTTATGTGAATAAGCCCGAAACGATTCAACATCTTAAATACGTTATTCGTCACGAAATTGATGAAACTCAGCCTGAAATATTGCAAGATGCCTTAAAACAGTCGAAAGATGCGGTCACTATTTAGCTGATATAATTTCCCAATCATAATGAAAAAATAATGTAAAGACCAAAGAAACTTTTCATGAAAACCAAACCTGCTTATCTTTTCTTTGAACAAAGTTATGGACAATCAAAATGGTAGTGGGGCTTTTGTCCCACCATGTACGCTGCCAATATATAGTTCTGTATTTTCCATTTACATTACACAAAGTAGAAAACCCTCATGATCTGCAATGAGGATTTCGTAATGGTAAAAAGCACACTTTTATGAAGGATATGTGCTGCCAGTTTGTTGTTTATTGCGTGGAAGAGAGATAAATGTATTACAAGCTGAACGTTTAGACCGATCGCGCATCTCTATCGCTTGTTCGGTTCAAGAAGAGCATGAGATTGAGTTATGGGCTTTCATGAGTGCCTTACGTCAAATAAATCTAAGATGGTATTACGCGAAAACAGTTTCTGCCTTCGACAATCGTAGCACGTCCCTAAATTAAACATTATGTAGCGGCTGTACATTCCCCCCGTCCCCACTCATTCGAATCAATCTGGAGTAAACTCATTTAATTTGGCGTTCAACTCTCGATTAGCGACTCATTATTCCAACTTTAAGAGCCACTTATTTGTTAATATCGCACATATTGTTTTGAGGCTAAATAATAAAGTACGCGTTGAACTTTCATCTAATATCAACGACCCCTAAGTATAAAGAGTCGAGTATAAAATCCTTATTTTGTAAAACAGTGTTTCAAAGATTAATTATACATGTCGGAGAATAAGAGAGAACGGAACAGCATAAAGCACAGGGGCGAAGGGTTCTCCGCCGACATCGTCATCAATGGGATCCATTATTTAATTTCTTATTCTGTGGGCGTTCGTGGGTAATGTAGGTCCAATCAAACACTTTATTAATTAACTCGGATTATAATGTTCAATCACTTAATGTTCCCGATATCAATTTACACAAACTCATTAACACTAATAGCTAGGAACGCGACAGTTTCAATAGTCGACCACTCTGGCCGACCACCACTCGAGAACTGCAGAGAGACGGGCTGGACTGCCACTTATTGACTGTGCCCCCACTCTGATACACAGATGGCGCCAGCGTTCCACAGACCCTTGCATTCCGACATATATTACTGTACTACCTATTGTACTAATATGTTATAAAAAGGTAAAAGTAAGCGGAACCCTATTTTCGTACCACTGTTGAGTACAGGCCTCCTCAGTTGTAGGTGAAAAGGTTTTAGAGCATAGACCCACAACGCTGTTCCACTGCGGGTAACATAGCCTCACGCCTCATTCCCATAGGGGTAGGCAGAGACCACGTCCTTCCACTTGCCACGATCCTTGCATATCTCCTTCGCTTCTTTCATTCTCATTAAACTTATCATACAAGTTCGTTGGCTTAGAGTACTCTTGACCTGGCCCTTATTACAAATGTCCTGGATTTGATCCAGGAACGATCGCCTTGGTCTTCCCCTTCCAACTTTCGCATTCACTCTTGACTGATAATTTCTTTTTGTCAGCCTCCTTTCATTCATTCTGTCTACATGCCCAAACCATCTAAGCATACCTGTCTCGATTTTAGTCACTACGTCTTCTTTTATACCACAACGTTATCTTATCACACTATTTCTTTCTCTGTCACTCAGTTGTAATCGACTCATGCTTCTCAACGCTCATCTCTACCGCACTTATTTTACTTTTGTGATTCTTCTGCCATACCCAACTTTCTCTACCATACATAAGTGTTGGTACCAACACTCCAGCATGCACAGCCAGTCTGGCCCTTGAAACACCATCTGGCTATTCATAAAGGCGTGCAGAGCACAATTTACCATATTCCCTGCATTACTCTTCTTTCAATATCACTTTTACATGTAATCAGGCTTTTATTTAACAATGATCCAAGTTAATATAATAACCCAAATTAAATTTGACTTTTTATACGTAGGAATCACAGATATTTAAAACAATTCGTTTATAATAAGGGACTTTAAATGTCTTCTCTGACATACTGGTATGTCCGGAGTTCTCGGATTTGATTCCCGTTAGAACATTTAGGAGATGGTATTGCCTTATTTGTCTGAGTCTAGACTGAACGCTTTGGCCGTGGCTTGTTGTCATTCTAGAAGCAACGACGTGTCGCCAAGAAAAAGAATGCGTTTCAATACGCTGCTATGTTGAAACAATAAGAAGTATATTACCTTTTATCAGGTCAATGCGCTTCTATCTTAGACTGTATCATCACTTATCAGTTGAGATCACAGTCAAACGTTAATCTAATATTATAAAAAGTAGAAATCTGAGCTTTTGTATATAAATAAGTATATTTGTAACGTTTTCACACAAAAGCTACTGGACCGAAATGGATCCCTAATAAAAATGCGTTAATGTAACCAAAGGTGTAAAAAACTGCGAAAACTATGGATGGTAGGATAAAAAAATGTTTAACAATATTATACAACGTATTAATATCTACAAAAAAGTCCTTTTTATCATATGTCCAACTATTGTAGTTATGTCACTATAACAACTTTTTTACTTATTAAATGTTAATAAAAGTGCTGACAATAATCAAGCTAAATTATTCATACCTGAGTATTTATTCTTATCTTATTAACCGTTTCAATACCTGTAAAACACTTTTTAAATAATTAAAATCGGACATTTCATTTCAAAGATATAACGAATTTAAAAGTCAATCCAAAAACAAAATGTTACGACCCTTATAACTGGGCCTGCGACTGGTAAGTTAGCTCATATTCCAAGGATACCAATGATGCCCACCGATATTTCTATTCTCTTTTCAATCACTGTAGAGTATTTTTATATACACGTGTTGAAGTGCTTGTACGAAAACGCCACCATGTCAGTCCGTATACAGGACCATAGCACAGAGTCTATCCAACTGCAGCGTGGAGTGCGACAGGGAGATGCTATCTCCCCGAAGCTCTTTACTGCGGCGTTGGAAGACCTCTTTAAGCTTATGGAGTGGAACGGACTGGGCATCAACATCAATGGCGAGTACATCACTCATCTACGGTTCGCCGATGATGTGGTCATTATGGCAGAGACTCTGGAAGATCTCAATACAATGCTCGATGACCTCAGCAGAGCTTCTCGACAGGTGGGCCTAAAAATGAACATGGATAAGACGAAAGTTATGTCCAATATCCATGTTCCGCTCCACCCAGTCATCGTTGAGAACTCAGCTCTCGAAATTGTTGACGAATACTCATACCTGGGACACATAGTCCAGCTAGGTAGGTCCAATTTCGACAAAGAGGTTAGCCGCCGAATCCAACTCGGTTGGGCAGCGTTCGGGAAATTACGGCATCTCTTTTCGTCCAATATCCCTCAGTGCCTGAAGACAAAGCTCTTCGAACAGTGCGTGTTGCCAGTGATGACCTACGGCTCCGAAACGTGGTCGCTGACTATGGGCCTTATACGAAAGTTCAGAGTCACTCAGCGTGCGATGGAAAGGGCTATGCTTGGAGTTTCTCTACGTGATCAAATCAGAAATGAGGAGATCCGTAGCAGAACTAAAGTCACCGACATAGCCTTACGAATCGCGAACCTGAAGTGGCAATGGGCGGGCCACATAGTCCGACGGACCGATGGACGTTGGGGCCCGAAGGTGCTGGAGTGGCGACCCCGCACCGGGCGGCGCAGTGTAGGTAGACCCCCCACAAGGTGGACCGATGACATAAAGAGGGTCGCCGGTAGCCGCTGGAGCCAGGCGGCGCAAGATCGGGCCTTGTGGGTATCATTTCGTGAGACCTATGTCCAGCAGTGGACGTCCATCGGTTGAAGCGACGACGACGACGACGACGACGAGAGTATTTTTAAATCAGCTAATGTCGCAAACTCTACTTAAATGATATTACGAATTTCAAAATGTATAAGTGAGATATATGTCCGTTGTAAAATAAAGCTACTGTTTGTATATTGATTAGATTATGAATGTCAGTGCGTATGTAATGTCCTTTGGGTCCTTTGTGGTCACGGTGGAGACGATTCGTCCTCGCCTCGAACAATGGTTCTAGGCGGCTCGTTCGCTTACCTTTCGGCTGGTGCAAGTACTGATCGGACACGGATAGTTCGGAAAGTACTTGGGTCAGATAGCACGACAGGAAGAGTCCTCCATTTGCCATCAGTGTAGTGCGCCTGTCGATACGGCGTCCCACACTGTGGCAGAATGTCCGGCTTGGTGACCACAGCGACATTCCCTAGTGTCTCTCATCGGGGCGGATCTCTCACTGCCAAGTATAGTGGGCGCCATTCTTGACAGTGAGATAGGATAGAATGCAGTTGCCTCTTTCTACGAAGCCGTCATTTGTCAATGGAGCGAGTACGAGAAGCTGCACCAGATTCTGCTCCCCTAAGGAGGACGAGGCTGGGTGGTAGGAGGCATCTTTACGAACGTCTCTTATTTCCTTCTCGAACACCCTCAGTCGGTTCATCCAGGAGTGTCAGAGTGAATGCGCAAGGGAGCCTCTAACACTCCACATTCTGGATGAGGAGGGTGTCGCTGGATTTTAGTGTGTATTCTGGCCTTGCCGGCAGTCCCATACTTCCTGCCTAGTGGCAGGGGTGCGCAAATACATTTCCCAGCGAAAAAAAGAATAAAAAAGGTTGAATCTTGTAATTTTCTTTCTTACCTATACCGGCTTGTACACAGTATCTTACCGGAACATAAAATTTGCTTTGCAACTGGTTTTTGCTGATCTACGATTGATTTGTATAATATTAACAAAATATTATATGAATAACAATAAAATATGATTAGGAGCAAAACTAATATAACAAGGGGTCAATTATCAAGGTGTTGGAGGAGGCGAGGCGCGGCGCGCTATTCAGAGGTCATCTCGACGCAATTGAGTTATGGAACAGTTACTACACGGACTGGCGGCCACTTCGATAGAAGGTGGAGAATTTGTAGATAAATTTAGTTTATTTCAAAAATTTTTACATAGCTGCTAAGAGAGAGAGAGAATACACCTTATTGTACACCAAGAAAAATACAGTAAAGATCATCATCATCATCATTTACTTGCCCTTATCGCACTAGGTAGGGTCGGCACAGCTTATTTCCTTTCGTCATTTCACTCTGTCGGCTGTCATTTCTACATTCACACCCCTAACACACATATGCTCATTCACACAGTTTATTTTCAATTTTTTTTGGTCGTTTACCATCATATTTAGGGCCATCTTGCATACATGCCTGTCCTTCCTACTCATGACAATGCCATACCAGGATAGCCTTACATTCCTTAACTTCTCGATTACGGGTGCTATTTTCATACTTCCTCTAATAAACTTATTCCTAATATGGTCCAATTTTGTCACTCCACAAATCCATCTCAATATTCGCATCTCCGCTGCATGAAATTTTCTTTTATTGTCCCCTTTGGTGGCTCAGCACAGGATGACAGAATCAGACAGGTCTTATGATCGTCTTATAAATTTTCCCCCTTAGTTTGAGGGGCATTCTGGTGCCGCAAATTGTTCCCGAGACTTGCCGCCATTTCATCCAAACTAAATGTATCTAATATCAATGTCTCCGTTATTTTGGAAGACAAGCCGAGGTAACGGAAAATACTCAAAAAATACAATGAGATTTCCTAATAAGTTAGTCATAAATAAAGCATGTAAGGGTACTTAGAAGAAGAAGGCATGCTTCATGGCGGTGAAATAATTTAATAAATTACCAGCAAATTTTCAAAAGACTAAGTTTAAAGACTGGTTGCTGGAAAGGACATTCTACGGTGTGGACGAATATCTATTATAATTCTTTTTCTACTTCATTTTAATTTTAAATATTTTTTAAATATTTATATGATAGTCGGCCAAGATAGGTATTCCGAGTGTCCACTTGGCAGCTCCAGCGTCACTCGCACCTGTTCTATGTGTCGGAGAATAAGAGAGAGACGGAGAGCATAAAGCATACGGTCGCAGGTTTCTCCGCTGATATTGTCATTAATAACATCCATAATTTAATTTCTTTACTGTGGGCATTAGTGGGTAATGTTGGTGCAATCAAACACTTTATTAATTAGCTCAAAATATAATGCCCAATTACTTAATAATAATAATGTTCACGATAACAATATATACAAACTCATTAATAATAATAGCTAGGAACGCGACAGTTCCACCAGTCGACCACTCCGGTCAAGCGCTACTCGGGAACTGCAGAGAGACGTGCCGGACCGCCGCTTGTTGACTCTGCCCCACTCCGACAGACAGATGGCGCCAGCGATCCACAGACTATTGCACTCCGACATATGTATATAGTTACAATGTGTAGGTACCTACTTTGGCGGACACTGACTCCAAATAATACCAATAAGTTTAAAAAGTATACTCAATTATTTTTAACTTTTTAGAGCATATTAATATATTTGCAAGAGTTTGTATTGAATGCGGTTCTGTTTTTGGTAAAATTTATATTATTTTTTGTGATTCTGAGCTAAACTAATAAATTTGTCTGAATATGGGTACACCTTAAAAACGTGTTGCTCAAATGAGACAGCACCCTTTAAATAAAAGAACTTTACAAAGTAAAATTTACATTGGTACTGCCATACCTGGGATCGAACCCGCAAACTTATGGGTTATTTTACCATTCCGCTATCACAAGTCTCTAATATGGCAATCGAGCACATCACTAATACGCAAAAGTATTCCTACCCCACATTCGTCCATGGCGCACATGCTTAATACAAATTTAAGACCCTACGACAAGCACCACCTTTTCCCCATATAAAAAAAGTCTCATCAAGATCGGTTTACCCATTCGGAAGATATGAGGTAACTAACATAAAAAATGTAAAGACGAATTGATAACCTTCTCCTTTTTTGAAGTCTGTTGAAAATACGTTTAGTCTGTTTACTCTGGGATCTTACTCTATAAATTTAGCTGTATTTGTATGTAGTTTTGCATATACTAGCCGGTCAGCTGAAGCAATCACAAGACGAAACGAGCCGGTAACTCCGGTGACCACTGCAATACGCCGTGTGCTATTCAACACTAACTCACTTTTCACACTATTCCGTAGAGGAACTTAACTACTTGATGTATACTAGTATATACATAAATAAAACCAAATAATATCATTATATTAAACTACATTTATTTATTGAACGTTGTGATATAAAAGAAGATGTAGTGGCTAAAATTGAGAAAGTTATGCTTAGATGGTTTGGCCACGTAGAGAGAATGAATGAAAGGAGATTGACAAAAAGGATTTATGAGTCAAGAGTGAATGCGAAAGTTGGAAGGGTAAGACCAAGGTGAACGTTCCTGGGTCTAATCCAGGATATTTTAAATAAGGGCCAGGTCAAGAGTACTCTAAAACAACGAACTTGTATGAAAGGTTTAATGAAAATGGAAGAAGCGAAGAAGATATGCAAGGATCGTGGCAAGTGGAAGGACGTGGTTTCTGCATACCCCTATGGGAAGAAGGCGTGATGCTATGTATGTATGTATCATATAGACTACTGACTATTTCAAGAATTACTTATAGTTAAAAGGCACTTACTCGGATATCGAATCCATTGATTCGTGATAATGGCAATATAATTTTAATTTATGCGATATATTTACGAGATTGTCAGCTAAGTAACAGCTTATTGACGTCCCACTTCTGGACTCAATCCTTATACGATAGACGGGTGTTTACTCCAGCCCAAAAGCACACTGATACAGAGTCATCACTGATTGTAATCTCATGCCCTATAAAAACATCCTCCTTCTGATCCATATCAGTCAATAATAAGTTAAATGTCAGTGATTTTTGTTTCCTTTAATAGCACACACAAATTGGTTTTTGCTGAAATTCATATATGAGCACGAGTCCACATTTTCTATTACCTTTAATAATATAGATTATGTAAAATTGATGACTCTCTTTATCTCATCATTCTACTTTAGCTTTATTACGTTTTTTTAATGACATTCATTTTTACATAGATAGCATCACGCCTCATTCCCATAGGGGTAGGCAGAAACAACATCCTTCCACTTGCCACGATCCTTGCATATCTCCTTCGCTTCTTTCATTCTCATCAAACCCTTCATACAAGGTCGTCGGTTTAGAGTACTCTTGACCTGGCCGTTATTTAAAATGTCCTGGATTTGGTCCAGGAACGTTCGCCTCGGTCTTCCCCTTCCAACTTTCGCATTCACTCTTGACTCATAAATCCTTTTTGTCAGTCTCCTTTCATTCATTCTCTCTACATGCCCAAACCATCTAAGCATACCTTTCTCAATTTTAGTCACTACGTCTTCTTTTATACCACAACGTTCTCTTATCACACTATTTCTTACTCTGTCACTCAGTTTTAATCTACTAATGCTTCTTAACGCTCTCATCTCTACCGCATTTATTTTACTTTTGTGATTCTTCTGCCATACCCAACTTTCACTACCATACATAAGTGTTAGCACCAACAGGCGTGCAGAGTGCCATTTACCATATTCCCTGCATTTACTCTCCTTTCAATATCACTTTCACATGTTCCATCTTTTGTAAATTTAGATCCCAAGTATACAAATTCTTTTACCTCTTCCGCTTGTTCCCCATCTATCAAAAAATTGCCATTCATCATAGATTCTACTCTTTCAAAAAGCATAACTTTCGTTTTGTTTACATTCACTTTCATTCCTTTCCCTTTCAAAGCTTCATTCATAATATTTATCATCTCCTGTAGCTCATCATTAATTTTTAACGATACAATAAATTTATCTATTATTAATGGAAAGGTAGTTAAGAAGTCGTACTACATTATAAAGAATCACTTGGGCAATAATTGCTCAATTTTAAATAAATCTGTACCCACCCTCATATTACAATTTTTAATTGTAATATGAGGGTGGTAAAACGAAACCCGAGTGAGTTTGTTGTGGGTTCATCTCAGAACTGGGTGCGAGGGAGCCCTCATAACTTAATCATTCGGTAATATCATCATCAATAGTACATTATACATGATACTTACATTACTTACAAACCTGGTTTCGATTTAAAAAGCAGTCTATGCTCATTCTCAGTCTTAAGACTGTAACAAAATTAATTTAAATCTATTTAGTAGTTGACTAAAGAATAAATTTCAAGCTTCTAGCTCTAAACCTGACGATACTTACATCCATTACAAACCTTTTTTCGCATTTAAACGTAGCTTATGTGGTTTCTCAGGCTCTAGACTATCTATGAATGAAATTTCATTTAAACCGGTTCAGTAGTTTTGTCGTTAAAACGTAAAACACAGACAGAGTTACTCTCGCATTTATAGCATTAGTAAGGATTGTTAATATACACCTTTTAAGGTAGAACCTTTACAAACTTTGAATGTCATATTTCATTAATATCGAAACAAGAGACTAAAGAATCAGTTTCAAGTTTAATTTACTATATTTACTTCCCTTACAAAGCTTTGTTCGATTTAAATAGCTTATATCTATTCTCAGACTCTAGACTATCTGTGGTTCAGTAGTTTTGAGGTGACAAACTAACTGTTATTTTCATATTTATAATATTAGTAAGGATTTAGGATGTGAGTTCAAAATTTGATTAATTTTGTAAAGTTTATATTGTAATTGGAGACTTGAATTATTTGAGACAATCAAATATTTTTGAAGAATTAGATTGTATGTATATTGACTTTTACTGAATTAATCTTTTCAGAGTCAGTGTGAACGTAATTATGTATATATAAAGTAAAATGATATTTTAAATTAAGGATACGGTTGGTCATTTGACTAAATTGTATTCTTAGAAACAAAGGCCTGCCTATTGGTGAATTTCTAAACATTGTTTTTGATGCCAATTTGCTATTAAATCGTTGTAGTGTTTCATAAATTATTAGATTTACTTAAATTATATTAATTGTTACTATTAAAAGCTAACAGAGAATGGTAGTTTCTTAATAAATAAGATAATTAACATATATATCTGGCGGCAAACACTCTCATTGGTGTTTAGACATAATTGCCTAATTTGTGAAAAGTTGTAAAAGGTTACGTATCGTAGAAGTTAGTTAGCAGTTCTCAGTTTTAATCAACTTCAGCTACCAGTTATTGTGTTTTAAGTTAATTGTGTTAGTAAATTGGGCTGCTCTGCAATGTACAACTAAGTGTATTTCTCTAATTTAAAAAACTTGTGTTATTAATGTGTCATAATTCCGAACCGGTGTTAGAGTTGTTGACGAATATTGGAAAATAATAAAGCTTTTGGAAATTGTTCATTAGATTATACCTATTATTTCTTGGCCGTCCCGACAAATATTTGATCCAATATTCGGCAAAGATCCAAGATTAAACGAACAAGTATCCGCTTAGTCACCCAATCCATCACGGGGATCATAATAACACGCACTCAAATTAATACCTGCCCACACTGAAATAGATTTGAAAAACAATTCCCAATATATCCTGACCTCTGTATAACACTACATTACAATTAAAAACCAACCTTAACTCAACGTATTAAGTATGGAAATAGCATAGATCTTTGTCGATATGATAGGTTTTGTTGCAGGTCATAAAGTTATGGTCTATGAATAATAAAGGCTTATTAGAAATGTTAATTTTTGGGATATTTGGAGTGAAAAAAGTTTCGAATGGCATTTAGAGTGCTTTTAGAATCGCCACCGATATATTTACGTACAAACTGCCGTTTTTTGGGTTTGATTGCTTTATTGGGTGCTATTACCATTTCGAGTTTGAGTGGCTAGTTATTAGATGTATAACCATTGACTTATACAATACTAGGCGATGCCCGCCACTTTGTCTAATAAAAAAATGTATTGACTACTCTAAAACTAGACTTTAACTTATCTACTTCTGTACTTATTAACATAATACTATTAGAAACACACCACAATGTAGCGTGAGTTACAATGTCTAATCGATTGGTCTACCCTTTTGTTTTGCGCTGGGAAATACTTTTACGCACTTACCCTGACCTGAATGGGTCAGGAGTGTGGGACTCAGCGAGGGTGGAGACCTCGCAATACCCACTAAAACCCAGCGGAACCCTCTTCATCCGTGGGACACCAGAGGTTTAATTTGGGCATTCTTTCCTGGTGCCCCAGATAATACAATGGAGCGAGTACGAGAAGCTGCAGCGGATGCTGCTCCCCTAAGGAGGAGGAGGCTGGGTGGGGAGGCGTCTTTACGAACACCTCTTGTCTCAGTCGGTTCATCCGGGAGTGTCAGAGTGAATGCGCAAGGGAGCCTCTGACACTCCACATTCAGGGTGAGGAGGGTGTCGCTGGGTTTTAGTGGGTATTCTGGCCTTGCCAGTGAGTCCCACACTCCCTGCCTAGTGGCAGGGGTGCGCAAATGCATTACCCAGCGAGAAAAAAAAAAGAAAAGATAATTCCGACTGAGGATTCATGGAGGTGGGAGCATGTGCGCAAACAAGCACCTCATGGTATCCGTCGGCGGTGAGAGGGAGCATCTACTGCATTCTGTATATCTCGCTCGTGGGCCTCCTTTAGAGAGATGGCAGTCTCGCAGAAGAGTCCCGCCCAACATCTCTCACAATATTGCTTCGTATTGGATAATATTTAATAAGGTCGCACAAAGTTTTAGAAATATTAAGCGTGGCCACTATATTGCTTAACAATTCACAATATTTTACTTTTAAACCTACTTCAAAAAAGGAGGAGGCATCAATTTATTTTTTATGTTTGTTACCTCATATCTCCCGACTGGGTGGACCGATCTTGATGATTTTTTTTTAAATGAAAGGAGGTGCTCGTCATAGGGTCCCTTTTTTTTTAATCCAGTTCTGATGATGGCATCCATGAGAAAACCGGATAAGTGTTAAACTTGCATTAAGCATGTGCGCCACAAATGGACGAATAACTTAAGATCACGCCAACCGATTTCGATGATTCTTTTTATATTGGAAAGGATATACTTCAAGGGTTGTTTTGTGATAGTTTGGTTAGGTTCTGATGATGGAATCCATGACAAAGTGACGGAACTCTTCAATTCTTAGGAGCAAATGAACGATACTCGACAGAATCTTCTATAGGCTATCCAGATATTTGAGTTGCCTACCATAACTTCGGTATGGTCAAGTGCTAGTCGTAGTTAAATATGAAGATCAATGGATGTCCTCAACGGCTTACAGTAAGGGTGCGGTTTAAGGCAGAAAATATAAGTGTCTGTAATCAAATAGCAATGAGCTTACGTTTAATGCTGCATTGCAACACGTTTACTTCAGATTGACTAAAAATCAAAAAATAAATAAAAATTTTAACAAAAAAAACATTGCCTTCAAAACAGACTTACAAATATATTAATATGCTCTAAAAGGTAAGAAATAATTGCCTATTCTTTTATAGTGTTCTTCGTATTGTTATATTTGGAGGAGGTAGGAGAAACGCGAGAGCTGCCAAGTGGACACGCGGGGAACATCTACCTTGGCTGACGCCGACACCGAATATAAGAATACGAAGAACACTATAAAAGAATACGCAATTATTTCTTACTTTATAGAGAATATTAATATATTTGTAAGTCTGTTTTGAAGGCGGTTCTTTTTTTGTTAAAATTTTTATTTATTTACTTATAAACATAATAATATTAGAAACACATCACAAGGCAGCGGTAAAATCTTCAATCGATTGCTCTACCCTAATATTACTTCGTATTGTTGTATTGTACTTGTATATTTCATAATATGACACAGTGATTTAATAATTTTAAGTGTTGCTATTATATTGCTTAATTAAATGTAATTAGAAGTATGTTTATTATCACCAAATAACAATAACTGTCTTACATAGAGTTTAACGTGCCTGAACCTGTCGATAAGTGAATTGCAGAATTAAATGATTATAATTGATAGGATGCGTTGTGTAAAGGTTATAGTTTGAAATAAATCGTTATATAGAGTCTATTAAAAGAGTCTGCAATGATTAATGTACTCGTAAAGTAAATATATACATACATACATAGCATTACGCCTCATTCCCATAGGGGTAGGCAGAGACAACGTCCTTCCACTTGCCACGATCCTTGCATATCTCCTTCGTTTCTTTCATTCTCATTAAACCTTACATACAAGTTCGTCGGTTTAGAGTACTCTTGACTTGACCCTTAATTAAAATGTCCTGGATTTGGTCCAGGAACATTCGCGTCGGTCTTCCCCTTCCAACTTTTGCATTCACTCTTGACTTTTTGTCAGTCGCCTTTCATTCATTCTCTCTACATGCCCAAACCATCTAAGCATACCTTTCTCACTTTTAGTCACTACATCTTTTAAACCACAACGTTCTCTTATCACACTATTTCTTACTTTGTCACTCAGTTTCAATACACTCATACTTCTCAACGCTCTCATCTCTACCGCATTTATTTTACTTTTGTGATTCTCCTGCCATACCCAACTTTCACTACCATACATAAGTGCTGGCACCAACACTCCTGCTTGCACAGTCAGTCTGGCGCTTTGAGACACCATCTAGCTATTCATAAAGGCGTGCAGAGCACCATTTACCACATTCCCTGCATTTACTCTCCTTTCAATATCACTTTCATATGTTGTAAATTTAGATCCCAAATATAATCTTTCTTTCACCTCTTCCACTTGTTCCCCATCTATCAAAATATTGCTATTCATCATAGATACATCTCTATCAAAAAGCATAACTTTCGTTTTGCTTACATTCCTTTCCCTTTCAAAGCTTTATTCATAATATTTACCATGTCCTGTAGCTCGGATGTAGCATTAGCGGATGACGCAAATATTACTTGATCATCAGCGTAGAGTAAACATTTGACGAGTAATTCATTCATTCTTAACCCATACATACTTTCTTTTATTTACTTATACTTATACTTATATTTTACTCATCCATGAATAGGTTGAAAATAAATTACTTGCTTTTATTTATTATACTGATAATTATCGTTATATACTGTAGGTTACACTATATTTTTGTGAGTTTTGAGGAAATTAATTAGTAAATTAAATAAATTTTTGTTTCCCTTAAAAAAGCAAATTGTCCTTAGTCTCCCAGCGAACTGGAGTCTGTAGTCTCGATTCCTAAGGTGTTGATGATCGCAATTCAAAGGACGGAGTTCATTATGGGATAATGGATGTTTTATTGTTTCATATTGCAACTCGTTTAATGGACAATCGAACGTTTATTATCTTAAGCAAAGCTGTTTAATTTGATTTTATCTTTATAGATAGCATATCGTTACTACTTTAGATAAGATGGCGCTTTTCCGTAATATAGACTACGAGCATAGAAATGTTTTTCACAGTAAGTCGCACCTTTAAAGGCATTAGGAGGATCAGGCATCAAAAAGGAAGTCAAGGTCTCTTTAAGGTTTTCAATCGCGGGTGTAATCACGGTGGATGCGATCCGACCTCATCTGGACATTTGCCTCATCAGGTGGCATGGATCTCTTTCCTACCGACTGGTTCAGGTGATGACCAGCCATGGCTGCTTCGACAAGTATATGCACTAGATCGTTGGCCATGAGGAAACGCCCATCTGTTATGGGTCTGGTGCTTCAGCAACATACCTTGTTGTCGCTGGCCAGAGCGTATCTTTAACTGGAGAGCATAATTGGTATAATGTTCGCTAGCGAAGTTCGATGGAGGGCGGTTGCCTTCTTTTTGAAGATATTCATCTGAAGGAGACAAATGAGAGGCTAAAGGTGCAAATGGCTCATTTTATCCCTCGCACTCGGAGGAGGGTGGAGTTGCAAAAGTAGCACAAATGCGTTTTATACTTTACCCTAATGAAATGTAGGACCTCCCAGTCGGTGTCATCCGGGTCACGTGATGGGAATGCGGTTAGAGAAACTCGAGTGATCTCACTTATGGATGAGGAAGGATCCGCTGGGTTTCAGTGGCTATTCTGATATGGTGGCTCACGAAATTCTTTCATTTGGACGCGTAAAGACATCCCAGCTAAAAAAAGGCAAATTTAAGAGTTCAGTTTTATAATTTCCTTGAGTCTGGACTAGTAGGAGACTCAGCCATAAATTCCAGTAAGATACCATCAGAGGTAAATTATCTTTTGCTATATCAGCGAGCTACCATGTTAGACTATATCATTAAGTAACATCAGATAAGATTACTGTCATGCGCTAATCTGGCAATAGAAAAATGACATCCCAATTAAAAAGGTTTAACAATTATTTCAATGCAAAAGTGTCGGGACCATAACAAGGCACAGTCATTCATTTTACAAGTAAATACTGTGTACCCTGTAAAACCCTGATGTAATAAAACCGAAATTTGTCCGTATTTAATTTATTATGATGATGTATTCTGATATACTACGTTACTTACCATCAAACAATGATTGACTAAAGAGAAGAGAAGAATTAAAGATTACTACAGAAAGAGGAGGCCCGAGCCCAGCAGAGGGACTTTAATGGACTAGCTTTGATAGAATTGAAATAAATTGTTAAATAGTGGCCAAGAACACAATCTGCATTGATTAAAAATTCGTCATAAAGAAGTTTTCAACTAATACATTCGAAAGGTAAAGGTAAATTATCTATTTAACTTTTACGAGCAGTGCTAGAGAGGATTAAGAAAAACTTATTTTATTCATAAATAAAGAAAAAACAGTTTGTAAAAAGTGTAAAAAGTTATACGCTTCCGAAGACAGACGATAGTACTAATGCTACCTTTGATTTAAAAAAAATACTTTTAAAACGTTTTATTAAAATTTAAGGTCCATCATGTTAGCATAGCTAAATGGAACTACAATTTCATAAAACATAAAATATTTTACTATAAAAACCAGCAATGTAACACAAAACGGCGTGGACCCGATCGAACAAGACCCGTAGACAACGTGACTTTCGAAGATTGCTAACGTTTAAAAATATAAGGGAATGACGTTTAATATTTAGGTTAGTTTCAATATGAAACGTCATTCCCATACATTTTTTGAGCGTTAGTAATCTTCGAAAGTAACATTGTCTAGAGGCCCAGCTGTTTTAGATTTTGTATTTCATTGCTGGTTTTTTTAGGTTCCATCATCAAATATGTCATTGGTACTATCGTCTGTTTCCTTCACAAAGTTTCATTCTGTTCTTAAATTTATATATGTCGGAGAGCAGGTGTCTGTGGAACGCTGGCGCCATGTGTCCATTGGCGTGGGGCAGAGTCAATATTGGCAGACCGGCGGGAGTCTCTCGGTAGTTCTCGAGTGGCGCTCGACCGGACCGGTCGACTGTTGGAACTGTCGCGTTCCTAATAATGTTAATGATGACGCGCTAATATTGTTAATGAGTTTGAGTAAGTTGATATCGGGAACATTAAGTGATTGAACATTATCTTCTTCTCAATCCTCTCCAATTACTGGAGATTGGACATCAGCTGCGAGAAACTGTCTTGATCTCGGGCGAGGTGAAACAGTTTGGCAGCGCTCGTAACACCATTCCACTAACGAATGTTGCGGAGCCTCGATTTCTTACGGCGGCCAACATCACGTCTTCCGGCAATCTTGCCCATGATTATCAGTTGCATATCTTTGATGTCTGACTATATGACCAAGGTAGGCAACTTTCCTGATTTTGATGGCCTGCGGTTTTAACCAACTCGTTTTAAAACTTCTACGTTGCTGACGTTTTGGGTCCAAGTTATTAAAAGCATGCGCAGATATGCCCACATTTCGAAAGCCCCTATACGTTTTCGAGTGTCTATTGAACATTATAATCCGAGTTAATTAATAAAGTGTTTGATTGCACCAACATTACCCACGAAAGCCCACAGTATGGACTTATGGATGCCATTAATGATTAATGCCTCTCATATTCTCCGACATATATTACTATCGTCTTTGTTTTCGGTAGCCGTCTCCTAATATATATATTAGATAGATAGATAGATCAGATATTTCTGTTATGAAGTAACATTGAAGTGTAGCAATATAAACATGCTGTACGCCTTGGGCTATGTAAAAGGGCGAATCGGCTACAAATAACAAAGCGAATTTCTTAATCACAAGTCCAGAATAACATCTCCAGCGGCTAGCTCCGTCCCGCTCGCCCGTATAGCGCCGTCCCGCTCGCTCTAATTGTATTAAGCATCCATTTTTGTAAGCGCTTGGAGCCCGATCCAATTTCAAACTCATTTGTTAGAGCGTAAAACAATTATTAAAAAACGGCAGTGATTCGGAGAGCAATTTTTGTCATTTTACATCGTTTAGCGGTGGCCAAGGGTACTGTGGAAGAGAATGACGTGTTACCCTCAATTTACAATGTCCTATTGCACTCTTAACTAAATATTATGAAGAGGAAACATTTGTGTTTTGTATGTAACTATGTTTATATGTTTGTAACGTTTTCACACAAAAACTACTGTACCGATATCAAAAATTTTTTCACCATTAGAAAGCTGCATTTCCACTGAGTAACATGGGCTATATTAATTTCTAAAACAAACAGGGATGCATAAGAAAAATGCATAAATGTAACCCAGGGCGTGAGAAAAATGGTCACATAAAATCTATCATCGCGTGCGCTGCGAAAACTATTGAAGATAGAACAAAAAAATGTTTTACAATATTATAGAACGCATTAATATCTACAAAAAAGTCTATGATATTATATGTCCAACTACTATAGTTATGCCACTATAACTACTTTCTTACATTAAAAAATCCAATAAAAGTGCTAACAATAATCAAACGACATTATTCATATCTCTGTAATAACAGTATTATTCCCATTAATTATATCCCAATTATTTATTAAAGACCGTTTCAATACCTGTAAAATACTTTTGAAATTATTAAAATCGGACATTCCATTCAAAAGATATAACGAATTTAAAAATGTCATTCATTAGTAAAATCCGACTTAGTAGACTGTCTATTGCAAGTGGGTGCAATCGCGAGGCATTGCTAGTCAAATGAATAAAGGTTGAAATTTGCTTGGTTAAATAATATAATGTTCATTCGGGAGTCTACGGACGAATGCGAAAGTTGAACTCCTGGTGCCTCACTCATAAATGACGAGGGTTCCGCTGGAATTGATAGATATTGTGGGGCCTCATCCCTCGCCGAGACTCACACTCCTGACCGATGGGTCTGTGCCTAAAAGCAATTCCCAGCAAAAACAAGGCAATCCAGCATAAAATGGGATTTGTGTATTATTTTTTGAAAGAGATGAGTTTAAGATGAATTAATATTTTTTTATATACGGGGAACAAGTGGAAGACGTAAAAGAATAGCGATAAGAGCGTTGAGAAGTCTTAAGGGATTGAAACTGAGTGACAAAGTAATAAATAGTGTGATAAGAGAACGTTGTGGTATAAAAGAAGATGTAGTGACTCAAATTGAGAAAGGTATGCGTAGGAGGACATAGGTCTCACGTAATGACGTCCACAAGGCCCGATCTTGCGCCGTCGGGCTCCAGCGACCCTCTTTATATCATCGGTCCACCTTGTGGGGGCCTACCTACACTGCGCCGTCCGGTGCGGCATCCGGCCACTCCAGCACCTTCGGCCCCCAACGTCCATCGGTCCTTCAGACTATGTGTCCATTGCCACTTCAGGTTCGCGATACGTAGGACTATGTCGGTGACTCTGGTTCTACTACAGATCTCTTCATTTTAGATTCGATCACGTAGAGAAACTCCGAGCATAGCCCTCTCCATCGCACGTTGAGTGACTCTGAGATTCCGCATGAGCCCCATAGTCAGCGACCAGGTCTCAGAACCCTATATCATCACTGACATATCTCACTGTTCGAAGACTTTGGTCTTGAGGCACTGAGGGTTATCGGACGAAAATATCTGGCGTAGTTTCCCGAACGCAGCCCAACCGAGTTGGATTCGGCGGTTGACCTCCTTCTCGAAATTGGGCCTACCTAGCTGGACTATATGTCCCAGGTATGTGTACTCGTCAAGAATTTCGAGAGCTGAGTTCTCAACGATGACTGGGTGAGGTGGTACATGGATATCAGACATAATTTTCGTCCTTTCCATGTTCATTTTCAGGCCGACCTGTTGAGAAACCCCGCTGAGGTCACCGAGCATTGTATTGAGATCTTCGAGAGTCTCTGCCATAATGACTACATCATCGGCAAACCATAGATGAATGATGTACTCGCCGTTGATATTGATGCCCAGTCCGTTCCACTGCAAAAGCTTAAAAAGGTCTTCCAGCTCCGTAGTGAAGAGCTTCGGGGAGATAACATCTCCCTGTCGCACTCCATGCTGCAGTTGGATGCGTAGATAGTTTGGGCATGTGGAAAGAATGAATGAAAGGAGACTGACAAAAGGGATTGATGAGTCAATAGTGAATGGAAAAATTGGAAGGGGAAGAACAAGGCGAACGTTTTTAGACCAAATTCCGCACGTTTAAAATAAGGGCCAGGTCTAGAGTACTCTAAACCGACGAACTGGTACGAAAGGTTCAATGAGAATAAAAGAAGCGAAGGAGATATGCAAGGATCGTGGCAAGTGGAAGGCCATGGCCTCTGCCTACCCCTACGGGGATAAGGCTTGATGCTATGTATGTATTTGTATATTATAACCCAATTTGATTTTGTATTTTATACTGATATACTTTTGATGTGGCCCTGCTATGCATTGTGCAAATCAAATATTCTCATGTTTATGTTATAATTGCATAAGAATGTTTGTAATATTTTTTTGGGTAATGAAGTTCTCCAAAAATTACCGGCACTGTATTTTCTATTTAAAACCCTCACAAAGGGGAAAGTCGTTCCACAATTAATAGCTCTAAAACGTAACAAACAATCAACTCGCAGATCAATTTATCATGTAACAATATCAACATTAAAATGTTATCGTGAAATCGTTTCGAAATTCCGCGCAATTTGTCGCAAAACCCCTCGAAAGGGTCCAACTAATCGACGCAGATAACATCTCGGGGCTTGTAATGAAATAAAACGCATTAGCGATGTATACAGGACTCATTCACCCTTCGTATTGTAATGTTTTTGTCTGTATACAAATTTAAATGCATATTTTTATTGTAACAATCTCTCAAGTTTTCTATGGCAGGGTAGGAAAAGTATTCGTTTTGCGTTACGCGAGATTCTAATGCATACGTATCTATAATTGTCTGTTGAGCCTTTACTGTACTCATTAAAACTTTACTTACAGTTCGTTCGCGTTAAGAATGCAGTGAGTCGTCATTGTACGCCGGCCTAGCCCTGTCCCCTAACCAGTGTACTAGTAGCATTAGTAATCTAACCTCCAAATAAGTGACCGGTTGAAGATCATCAACTCATTGCTGTGAACTTGACAATCAGATGGGTTAAAGGCTTTTTTCGTTGGTTAATGCATTTACGCATCCCACCCGAAAAATAATCGGTTGGGAGTGTTGGACTCACTAGACAATACCAGAATACCCACTTAAACCCAGCGAAACCCTCTTGATCCTTAAGTGAGGGGCCAGAGGCTCACAGAGAAAACATTCTACTCTGGCACCCCGGATTCGTTTGCCTTCACAAAAGTATTAATTTAAGATGATCGAAGGAGGCTGGCGAAAACATCTTCGTTCTCCAGACCTGTTTCGTCGGCGACAAGTGGCATCAAATGCTGCCGTTCCACTAACCAGGCCGGGCATACTGCACACCGGTTCTCGTCCGATGGGTTAAAGGCTTGCGATAGACTTAGCTTACCGGTACATCGTAGTGTGGCCTTTTGGGGCTCATTTAAATATTCTGCCACCAAATGTTGGAACGACATTTATAATAGTTTAAGTTTATTGTATTGTATAATGTTTATTGTATAAGATAATAAGTATTTATCTTTATAGTTGTCGATGATTGTGCAATGTAGAATAAAATTCTTTTCTTTCTTTCTAATTTGAAAAGACTTGATTGGTTAGGGGGCGTGCCTAGGCCGACGCGCAATGATGACTCATTGCATTCTTAAAGCGAACGAACTGTAGATACAATTACGAAAAAATACTTATATCTCTTTCCTCACTTCAATCAACTTCAGCATCTCCCATCCTGTTCGGTCCTCCACTTTTCTCATGGCAGCAACAAATGGAAGATCTGTAATCGCTTTTACTTGGGCGTACCAACGGCTAGGTGATGGGCAACGTGGAGATGGGCAAAGTAGAGGGTAAAGGATGCCCTCTACTTTGCCAGTAACTATTAACTTAACCTGACCAAATAAACTGAGAATAGTTTGGACGAAAACATGAATTTAAAATAACATTATTTGAACCCCAATACATTTTATGTACTTTGTTGTAATTATCAAGTTTCGGTTACAATAACAGTACGCGAGGACTAAATGCGTCAATCACTCGCTGATTTCAATGTTATGGTACATTTTGCTGTAATTTAAGACGATCATGGGTTCTGTACATATTTAAAAAAAAAAATTCGTCGACCTTGTTGTTAAATTCATAAGTCTTGACTTCGTTTCTTGGCCAGGCAAATTTAGGAAGTTGTGTTCTCAAATTTGTCCAGATTCGGACTTGCTACCAGCAAAGATATGCCTGCGAATACACAAATTTGGGTTCCAATACGATGCTGTGTTATTACCGTTAACAAATAAATTGCTACATCATTTACCATCAGATCAGATCAGAGTCAAGGGTTATCCGGCCGAATAACTAGAAATGTGGGTCCGGAACATTTGAAATAACCTTATAGAATTGAGTTCGAACCCAGCTCTGTTAACAAAAAAATATGACTTAAGGTTAAAAGAGGCGACTGAACACTTTAAAGCACCAAAAGAAAACGAGTAAGTTTTACTGTTACAAATAAGGTTTATACTACTGTATCATTAATACTAAATATTATTATAAAACATTCTTAGAGGTTCATAATGGATAAATATTTGTTTAGAGATCACATAGTCATTACAATATTATTAAAAGCCATCAAAGTGAGCATAACAAACTACTTTTCAGATATATCGTGGCTATACAATGTCAGCGTGATTTAAACGTGACCGATCTGAGCGTGATGATTCACTTTCAATCTCTATTCTGAAAAAACGAAAAACGTATCGAAGTAATTGTCACAAAACTTGTGTATTTATACAGCTTTTATTGCAACACGGATCCCTAATCATACAAAGGAATCATTCGCTGCAGTAAATCGGTACCCCGCAGTGATACCCGCTAAATAATCACATGTTTGAACAAGCTACGGGTTGCAATATCACAGTTAGATATACGGAAATTGTATTCCTTTATTATGGTTTATTACAATATAGAGCTAGTTGATGTAACTAGAGATTCAGTATTATAAATTAAGTGAATATTTCCCACTGATTTGTTTTAGTTAATGTTTAAAACCAATGATTTTAATTCTAATTGAAAGGTTACCTATTCTTTAATGTATATTGATCTCAAGACTTCCTTTTGGGAACAATTACAACTGTATTCGTTTTTAATTGATAAATAATTGTACGATCAAGGAGTGGTTACTACTATATCTAAGATGTTCCTGCTTATAGTATTTCTTCTGAGACTTCAATAACAATTGCTACTAGTGCTTTAGCCTGTTCATCAGCAGCAGAATTAAGTTCAGTCAGAGCCTTGCTGAGACGTTCCAGTGGAGCAGCACTATTTAAACTTCTTATGGGATCAGCCCCTTCTGTTAAAACCTGAACTGAAGAACAATCATTGATGATTCCTGAAGAAACATAGTTACTGTTACACTGACAGGCCGCAGAACAGCTAATGCAAGGACAACATGTTGTTGCTAACAAAATACTGCTGAATTAAGACATCGACCTGTTTTACAACTAGTTTGTTGAAGAATACATTGTTGCCTACATCAAATTTGAGTGCCATTTCACCCTTTTTTACTGCACCTTTAACATACAAAAGTATTTGGATATTCCTGAACATATTTCTAAAGAAATTCCTCAGTCTGTATGACATCTTTGAATTTTGGATTACACCTCCTCAGTTTGATTAAATTGTGTTCCAAATTTGTTTTAATGTGACCGATAATTCTCTCTTTTATTTTCTAGAATTATGTGGTTGCCATTAACCCGTGGCTGCGAAATCTGTTGCCTAAAATAAGTGTCTATTCGGATACTAGACAAAGACAAAAAATAGGGCACATGTATGTAAATATAACCCTAAATGTTTTTTTGCAGAGATTAATAAAAAAATTAAATCTGTCACTCATTAAATAGCTGCAAGACTTTAGTCTCAAATGATACATACATGCATAGCATCATGCCTCATTGCCTCATTTCCATAGGCAGAGACCGTGCCATCCAATTGCCACGATTCTTACATATATCCTTCGCTTCTGTCATTCTCATTAAACCTTTCATATAAGTTCGTCGTTTTAGAGTACTCTAGACCTGACCCTCATTTAAAAGGTTCTGCTTTTGTTCCAGGACCGTTCGCTTTGGTCTTCCCCTTCCAAGTTTCGCATTCACTCTTGACTCATAAATCCTTTTTGTCATTCTCTTTTCAGTCATTCTCTCTATGTGCCAAAGCTGTCTAAGCACACCTTTCTTAATTTTAATCACTACATCTCCTTTTATACCACAACGTTCTCTTATCACACTATTTCTTACTTTGTCACTCAGTTTCAATCAACTCATACTTCTTAAAGCTCTCATCTCTACCGCATTTATTTTACTTTTGAGCTTCTTCTACCAACCCAACTATCACTATCATACATAAGTGTTGGCACCAACACTCCTCATGTACAGCCAGTCTGGCCCTTTGAGACACCATCTAGCAATTCATAAAGACGTGCAGAGCACTATACCATACTCCCTGCATTCACTTTCCTTTCAATATCACTTTCACAAGTTCCATCGTTTGTAAATGACTACATTTCTGAAATCAAGCTGACTAAGAACTTGCATTTAAAAGCGTTGCCTCCTCATAGTGTCACTATATCCATTTAATCTTCTGCCATTATTTATATAAAACGACTGTCCAAATTTCCACTCATAATATTGGGCAAAAACCATTAAATGGAACGGTGTTAGATTTGTTAACAACGGACAGACTTCTGACGAATAAAAAATGAATGAAGAATACTTTGACGTACTCGAATAAAGAATACTTTGATTTGACAGAGACTCCACAGAGTAATACTGTGCACACAGAACTTCTGAGGGTCTGTTATTCTGACGTAATGACAGTAATACGAGACCACATCTAAACATTAGTGACATTAAATTACTCTGTCCCTGTCGCACACCGCCCGCTGACTCCAAAGCTATTGATAAACGTTGTAACACAATAAAAAACAAAATCAACAAAAAAAATTACATTGAGATCCCCTCAAAGTTAGCTTTGCACTTTATAAACACTATAAGGCAACGTAATAAGGTTGAAATTCAATTAACCAAACTGAAATTAGACGTTTGTATTTCGTGTAAAAAGCGCGGCATTTGTTCGAGGCGGCGACTCAATATGGCGCCTTCAATAAAATTCAATTTTTCTATTTTTAATTGGTGTGAGGGTCGCTACGGAGCGCTCATTTGTGTTTAATGGAGATATTTTGTGTCACTAATGCCGTTAAAATAAGATAAACACTTGTTATCCACGGTAAATCCAATTGTACAATAGAATTGACTAACTGAAGCTGCGTCGTTTTTCTTCTATTAAAAGTAAAAAAGTAGCAGCCCATTAACATCCTACTGCTGGGCACAGGCCTCCTCCCTCATATGAGAGAGGGTTTTTAGAGCATAGACCCACCACGCTGCTCCACTGCGGATTAGCAGGCATAGTACACAAGTGCACTCTCTATTCCTTCACTTTCATTGTCCGGTGTGATGGGAATCCGACACGACCGGAGAGAGATCAGGCGCAGGACCGACAGCTTAACGTGCTCTCCAAGGCACGGGGGTGGATCACACCGCCAACTTCCCAACTTCGGGCAAATATTGAAAAAATCTTTATAGAAAACTCAATATCGATTTCGAATTGGCCCGACCTGGGACTCGAACCCAGGACCTCATGTCTGTAGTCGAACATGCTAACTACTAGACCAATGAGGTAGTTAGTTAGTTTCTTCGATTAGTACTTAATAAACATTATATATGTATTACAAGCCATTTCTATATACATTTGATCTCCGTTCTTTAATTGATATATGGGAAAGAAAAAGGTTTTAACTAGTAAATTTATATAAAACTCACTGGTACAATAAGTATACTCATGTTTCTATTAAGTTACATTAGATTACTTATACCTAATAGGTCAGAAGCTTTCTCTATAGGAAAAAATATCAGCCAGTTAACTCGATGATTATATCAACCCGTTTATAAAACTAGGACATCGTTTTTTAACATACATACATACATAACATATGGCAATTAAAAGTTTAAAAAATTATGTCATAAGTACAGACGTTCACGTCCTAAAGAAAGCTGCTGAAAGCTAACGTCCAAAAGAAAACTATTGATAGTTCACGTCCAAAAGAAAACTATTGATAGTTCACGTCCAAAAGAAAGCTATTGAAAGTTCACTTTCCAAAAAAGCTATAGAAACTTCACATCCAAATGAAAGCTATTGAAAGTTCACGTCCCAAAGAAATCTATTTAAAGTTCACGTCCGAAAGAAAGTTCTTGAAAGTTCATGTCCGAAAGAAAGTTCTTGAAAGTTGAGCTCCGAATGAAAGCTATTGAAAGTTCACGCCCGAAGGAAAACTGTTGATAGTTCTAGTCCCAAAGTAAGCTATTCAAAGTTCATGTCTGAAATAAGGCTTGAGAAAGGTCACGTTCCAAAGAATGCTATTGAAAGTTTACATGTCAAAGAAAGCTATTGAAAGTTCACGTCCCAAAGAAATATTTTGAAAATTCACGTCCCACAGAAAGCTATTCAAAGTTTATGGCCGAATGAAAGCTATTGAAAGTTCACGTCCGAAAGAAAGCTCTTGAAAGTTCATCTCCGAATGAAAGCTATTGAATGTTCACGCCCGAGCGAAAACTATTGAATGTTCTCGTCCAAAGAAAGCTATCCAAAGTTAATGTCCGAAATAAAGCTATTTAAGGTTCATGTTCGATGGAAAGGTATTGAAAATTCACACCCGGAAGAAAGCTATTGTTATTTCTAGTCCGAAAGAAAGTTCACGTCTCTAATTTTGATACAGTGTTAGATTCTTTTAGTTTTGACAGATTAGGGCTTTTCTGTGATCACACTTAATGGTAACTGATGATAAAGCCTAAGATGACAGTGTCTATTCTATAGCATCATCCTTTTTGTTTCGCTAGGAAATGCTTTTACGCACCCCGACTAAAGAGTCGGAAGTGTGGGACTCACTGATGAAACAGAATACCCACTAAAACCCAGCGATCCCACATCATCCTAATATGGGATACCAGCGGCAGGCTTGCGCAATCCAATATGGTGTTCCGGATGAAGCCGAATCAAGACTCAAGGCTGTGGGACGAGGTGCGCAAATCCACGCTTTCTATCGCCCAACCTTCGGTGACCATGTGCCTCCCATGTGCCTCCTTTAGCGCAATAACATATTCGCAAAAGGAGGCGACGGCTCTCCACCCTGCTTCGCTAGCGACCATTGCACGGGCAATGCTAGTCAGTGAGAGGTATCCGCCAATCAACGCCATCTTCTTTCACACTTCTTTCACACTGGGAAATAAAAATCTAAATTCTTGCAGTAAGCCAGAATACACCAATAAAACCCAGCGATACCTTTAGTGGAGCACCAGAGGATCGGTTGACGCAAACTTCCCTAGAAGGGGTTAGGAACAGCGCAAATCTACGCTTCCTACCTCCCTACCTCCTGCACCGGAGAAGAGGAGCGTCTATAGAGTCTTCCCTCTGCCTCAGAGGTGCCTCCTTCCACTCCCTTTCGCTAGTGAGCATCACAGTTTTGCAAACTCTGTGTCCTATGAATAAAGGCCTGCTGTACTTACCTTTTTTTACATTTTCACAATGTTTTTTATTACTATGTCAATGTCCTGAGATGAAGCTGTGAAAAAAACTGCAACTTCTTAGAAAGTATTAGATTACTGGCCAACAGACGTTTCGGCGACACAAAGAGTGAATTACAATGGTCAAGTTACCTTCGGCTTGTACTTCTTTGCGCAATGCAATCTGTGTTTGCGATCGCGGTTTGTCGGTCTGTGACAAAACGCCGCCCTGCTATTATACAATAGTATTGTGATAAACGATAATTGTGCATATAAAGTTACAATAATTTACTAGTAACATTTTTATACAAAGATATACGCCATCTAGTAGATGTCGATATCTATATACTTAAAACGTTGATCATGAAATCTCCAAAACTATGCACTTATTTGACACTTTTTGCGATGTAGATGTCCACTAAGCACTGTTTCTTCATAATCTACTATTTACTACTGTGTTTATTATAATAGCTAGTAAATTAGGAAGGAAATGACTACTGAAATTCAGTGACTTTTCCAAACTACACAGGATCTAACTTAGAACTGTGGAAATAGAGAAAATAATACAAGTTAAACAGAATTGACTTTGTTATACAACCCTTAAGTAAAATAAAATATCATTACATAATAATTTTAGGAACTAACACCATAGATAATTAATAAAAATTGATTTATTGGCAATCAAAAGAGTTCGTGCGGATTTTATTTATTGTTAACTAAAACTGTATATCGCAAGAAAGATAAAGTAGTAAATTAATTTGTACATTTAAAAGCTGGTAAGAAGCGTCAATGTCTTAGATAAGTTGATTACTTTAAATAAAACTATATAAAATGGTAATGTGTGGCTGTGGTGTCACTTGCAATAATACGTGCTTGTTTACTTTACGAAGATTTACAGTTTTATTTAAAGTAAACAAACATATCTAACAAATTTATTGATATTTCTTAATATGAGCTTTTAAATGAAGAAATAATTAACCCACTACTTTATCTTGCTTGGTATATACAGTTCACATAAGTAAATAATAAATGAAAACCGCACGAGCCTTTTTTGGTTGCCTAATAATGAAAATAAATTATAAAAAATATAGTGTAGCACAAAAGATAGCATATTTAAATATCTATAACAAAATCCCAGAAGATTTTCTAGAGATGTCACTTAATAAATTCAAATTCTTTATTAAAAAAAAGAAAACTAATTGAAATACCGTACAATAATTTGTGGGACTAGTCAGACGATAAAAAAAGTAAGGAATAAATTGAAAATCACTTTGTAGTGATGCTTAACAATAAACGGACACTCTAATGAGTTCGCTGTGGCCTCTTCTCAGAACAGGGCAAGAAGGAACCCTCGTAACTGTAAATTCTAAGTCATCGTCTTTAATCAATCGTACATTTCGATTTTAGACGAATCAAAAGTGCTATAAAAGCCCATTTCAATGAAAGTTTTTGACTAACTTTTATACAGGCTACATGAATAAATATATATAAATAATAACACAATCCTTACTTTACAAATAGCAAGTGTAAAGTTTCATCATTTGAACTCTATTGAAAGAATTCATAACAGATAGTACATCATCCTCTTTTGAATGCATTTAAATCACATTCAGAAGCTATTTTCAAGTAACATATTAATATAAAATAAACACAATAAATCCCTTCTTAAAACTTGATAAAACTACTTGAATTTAAACACAAATACATTGACAAAGACGTGTAACAATACACTACTCTACACTTAATCCGCGCTTTGGTCATTTCGGGCTTGGACACGAGTCATTGTGCATCACACTTACTAACTTAAATCCTCGTCATTGTTGCAATAGGCAACTTTGTAAATAACCGCAGGATAAATTAAACTTCGTCCATTGAAAAATGCAGAAAAACCGTCCGTGGAGAAAAAAGTTCGTGGAATTTTTGCGGCGAAATCGGTTTGTTGGTTTTCAATGGGTTTTATTCCACATTATTAGACGCAAACTGGTTTGTTTGGAGGCGTTCGTGGAACTTGAATTAAGTGCTAGCTTGTTAGGCTATAATTTTGTTTAAAACTAGCTGTTCTTCTCGATGTTACTCGGGTAATTCTCAATCCTATGGACATATTGGTAAATTCGATCTTCGCTAGCTGAGGTCTAGGTTTTGGTTCCCCTATCCCTCTTCACTTGGAGCAATGGCTTTCCAGGAGACACGGGATGCTCTCCTACAGACTGATGCAGGTTCTGAACGGGCATGGTTGATTTGGAAAGCTCCTGAACCAAATTGGCTGAGAGTCGCCCGCTTGCCATGGGTGTGGTGCAGATATCTACTCAGCTCATCAGACTGTGGTAGAATCCATAGCCTGGGGAACTCAGCTCAGAAGAATTCCCCACCGATCATTGTTGGAGCGAGGCTCTCAAGTGAGAGATGTTGGGGAGAAGTAGCCTTCTTCTGCGAGTCTATAATCTATGCTAAAGGAAGCCCACGAGCCAGAAAGAGAAAATGTAGAAGGTGCTTCCTCTCACCGCCGAAGGAGGCGGGATACTAGGCGGCGCTTGTTTGCACACCTGCTCTCGCCTCCATGAATCCTTAGTCGGACTCATCTATCATCATCTGTCTCACTTAGAGATGAAGAGTGTTTCGCTGGGTTTTAGTGGGTATTTCGAGGCCTCCTCCCACACTCGTGACCCATTCGGGTCGGGGTAAGTGCGTAAAAGCATTTCCCAACGCAAAAAGAAAGGTTTTGGTTCCCGACAGGAAAAAATTACTAAATATGTGAATCTGAACTAGTAGAACGTTTTGTACGTGGCTAGTTACCTCCCTAAACTTCCTCATTGTTGCAGTGAACAGCTCGTTTGGGTCCAGGTATGTCCTGGATTCCGGTCCCGGATAGGGCGAATTCGACATCAGTATTAACCCTATGTTGTGTAGTCGGTGGTATGCCCCACCCCGGTGGCTCTGAGATAACATTAATCTGCGCCTGATCTTTTCTCCAGTCGTTTTGAATTGACAACTTATCAGACTATAAGAAAGAATAGAGAGTACACTAGTGTTATCGTATACAGTTGTATACTATGCCTGCCAACTCGCAGTGGAGCAGCATGTGGTCTATGTCAACTAGAGTGAAGTCCAAACATCTTTGTCACGTAAATAATCTGCAACATTATAATATGCCTTTTGTAATAGGACGTTTTTAACATATTTCTTAAAACTATGTGGAGGCAAACACAAAACTGATTCGGGTATCTTATTAAAAATGCGTATGCTCAACCCGAAGATAATTTCTGAACTTCCGTCACTCTAAAATATGGCATTACAAGTTTATTTTTATTGCTTGTGTTAAAGTAGTGTGTTTTACTGATATATAAGATGTTATCTATATATAAAAGAGCTATCCAGGTATCTATTGACTCATCACGATGTCTCTGGAACCATAAGGCGTAGAGACTTGGAATTTGGTAGGATTATTCCTTTTGCCGAGTAGACATCAGCTAAGAACGGATTGTGCGAAATTCCACCCGCAAGGGGGATCGCGAAAGTGTAAATAAAAAAATCAAATTCCTACTGGATCGGAATGTATAAGGGAAAATCAATCACGCACTTAGTCATCACGAGATCTCTAAAACTATTCGCCCGATTGACTTCAAATTCAGTTTATATATTCCTAACATGATGTAGACAACGCAGGGATTAGTTATTAGTTAATATATAAAGCAAAATAAAGTGTAATAAGATGATAAGCAGAGTCCGGTGTGGTGTTGATGGCGAATCAGTCGTCGCCGGGGAATGATCGCTGATACCTCCGTCCGCGGCTGCCGTACTCAGCGTATTCCCATGTTTCACTTGTGGTGTTGTTTCTATAATCAATGTATCGATAAATACAATGTTTTTTTTAAATATAAACTTGCTGTTATCCATGGAGTTCTCGACACCGTAGGTATATGGTGAAAGAAAGATGGTTAGCGAGAGTCTATGTCTTGAAAGGAATATGTATGCCGAACTTCATGTCAATTGGATAGTTTTGGGGATATAGCAGTAAGTAATCGTTTTTCACCTGTATACCCGATCCCGTGGGAATATGGGAAAATATGTAAGACTTAGTAAGAGTCTACGTTACCAAAGGAATATGTACCTGATTTCAAGTCAATCGGGTAAATGGTTTTAAAGATTTTGTGACGAATCCTTGAATGGTCCTGTTAAACATATTCGATTCGATCGTTGTTGTCATTTGTACCTCATGCTTATGTTTGCATTCCTATTGAAATATTTGTAAAAGCAACGTTCCCAAGACCTTGTAAAGCCTTTCCACGGGCTTTCATTCTCGACGGACCATCCTCTATCATCACATACATACATACATAGCATCACGCCTCATTCCCATAGGGGTAGGCTGAGACAACATCCTTCCACTTGCCACGATCCTTGCATATCTCCTTCGCTTCTTTCATTCTCATTAAACCTTTCATACAAGTTCGTCGGTTTAGAGTACTCTTGACCTGGCCGTTATTTAAAATGTCCTGGATTTGGTTCAGGAACGTTCGCCATGGTCTTCCCCTTCCAACTTTCGCATTCACTCTTGACTCATAAATTCAGTCTCCTTTCATTCATTCTCTCTACATTCCCAAACCATCTAAGCACACCTTTCTCAATTTTAGGCACTACGTCTTCTTTTATACCACAACGTTATCTTATCACACTATTTCTCACTCTGTCACTCAGTTTTAATCCACTCATGCTTCTCAACGCTCTCATCTCTAACGCATTTATTTTACTTTTGTGATTCTTCTGCCATACCCAACTTTCACTACCATACATAAGTCTTGGCACCAACACTACAGCATGCACAGCCAGTCTAGCCCTTTGAGACACCATCTGGCTATTCATAAAGGCGTGCAGAGCACCATTTCACTCTCCTTTCAATATCACTTTCACATTTTCCATCTTTTTCTCTATCATCACCTCTCCCGGTTAATCTATAAACAAACATTCCCACACCATTTAAGATTATTTCCCTGCACATATCTCTCGTTTTATTTTAGAACACGTGCTAGGTCTTGTATATAATAGTAATTGTAAATGTAACTGGATTAAGTTATGAAATATCTGTTTCTTAATATACCTAGTTTTTATACATGTTATTTTGCCTTTTTTGTTAGGTAATGGTTTAAAAATTATTTCAGAAAATAGAAAATTAAACAGTTTGTTCGCGTTAAGAATGCAGAGAGTCGTCATTGTGCGCCAGCCTAGGCCCCCTCACCAATCAAATCTTTTCAAATTACTACTTCAACTAAGGTTATTAAGGGATTATTTTAACAATATCATTTTTGTGTGCAAAATGATTTATTATTACTTACTAAACCTATGCCTATGAACTAACCTATGCTTACTAACTAATCCTATAAACTAACAAAGAAGCTAAAAGCACTAAACTAGTTACAGCGGAGATTGCACGCCAGGAGCATTTCTGTTCTAATAGGCCTTCGGTTAGGTGCCTCTTTTATTTTTGTCTACCTTCAATTTTAAATAGCGACGCAGAATCTAGTTATTTTTAGCGATATGCTAGACTGATGTGAAATAAAAGCACTAATTTTTTGCAAGAAAACAATAATAATATTCTCAATATATTCACTGTGAACTTGACCTTGTGTTTTGGCTTTTAATTGGTTATAGGGCGTGGCTTGGCTGTTGCACAATGATGACTCACTGCATTCTTAACGCGAACTATCTGCAGTTAGATAATCTGTGCCTAATTAGCTGATTTGAAAGTCCATTAACAAAAGGGAAGTAGATTACGAAATATGTCTACAAGAAATGTATCGATATCGATGTATTTTCCCTTTGTTTGCTGTCCGTCACTAGTGGGCGGGCCGAGAGCGCGAAATTGCAGGAAAACTTTCGTAAGGGGAAATGAAATGGGATTGATAAAAATTGGAACCAAGCCGCCCGCACAGGGACGGACTCGACAGTATTTATTTGCCACCGCGATATTTCATCGATTCCTACATATTTGCGGGTAGTTCCCGTTCTCGTGGATATATGAAGAATTCCGGATCAATTTGACAGATTTGACTGGTATTATATAAATTATTTAGAGTGCACTTATCTGTCAACCAGAAGTGGAATAGTGGGAAACATTTGTGTTTTTCTATGTAAGTTTGTAACGTTTTCACACAAAAAGTACTGGACCGATATCAAAATTTCTTTCACCAGCAGTAAGCTGCATATTAAATGAGCGATATAGACTATATTAGATTAAAAAAAAATAGGGATGCCTAATAAAAATCCATAGATGTAACCTAAAGTATAAAAAATTGATCACAAAAAAATCTGTCATTGCGTGCGCTGGGGAAACTATTGATGATAGAACAAAAAAATGTTCTACAATATTATAGAACGTACTAATATCTACAAAAAAGTCCGCGATTCTGTATATCCAAATACTGTAGTTAAGCCGCTATAACTACTTTCTTACATTTTAAAAGTTAATAAAAATGCCGACAAAAATCCAACCTAGTATTCATACTTCTGTATTAATCTGTATATTTTATTAAGAGCCGTTTCAATATCTGCAAAAAAAAAATTCAATTATTAAAGTAGGACATTCCATTCAAAAGATTTAACGAATTTAAAAAGGATATCCTATGAAAGTAAATCCGGATTAGTATAGTGTATAGTGGATTAAACCGCGGGGCATTGTTAGTTATATAAAAAAGTAAAAAGTAAGTAGCAGCCCACTAACGTCCCACTGCTGGGCACAGGCCTCCTCGCTCATATGAGAGAGAGTTTTTAGAGCATAGACCCACCACGCTGCTCCACTGCGGATTGGCAGGCATAGTACACAAGTGCACTCTCTATTCCTTCACTCTCATAGTCCGGTGTAACGGATAGAGATCAGGCGCAGAACCGACGGCTTTACGTGCTTTCCGAGGCACGGGGGTGGATCACACCGCCAACTTCCCAACTTCGGGCAAATATTGAGAAAATCTTGATAGAAAACTCAATATTGGTTTTTGAATTGGCCCGACCCGGGACTCGAACCCAGGAACTCATGTCTGTAGTCGATCATGCTAACCACTAGACCAATGAGGCAGTCGTTAGTTATATATAAAGATATTGTCGTAATTGTTTCGTCTTACCGTTCTCCGCCGTTACACAAGAAGTTTCACTTCAAATGTGTAAAAGAAAATTGTAAATGTTCCCCGATGGCGGCTCTGAGTTTTCCGAGGGCACGAAATTCACTTAGCTTCGTTTGTCGAAGCTTTTCGCCTCTTGAAACTTTTCAATAGCCGGGAATCGAATTCAGACCCCACCCCCCGACACCTGGCGAGCGTGTAACGTGCTCAACGCTAGTGTATATTGCCAATATGGACGTCTTGAGATTACAATTTAAATCTTTTCGCACGGAAATTCAAAATTACATATAAAAAAGTGTCAAACACTCGCAGCCTTATTGAGCTGTATAAATATTTTAAATTTTAAAGAGAACTATCTTATTTAGGTCATTGACGGTCTTGCTGGTGAAATGGTGCAAGTATTCACTTCGATAGCAGAGGTCCTGGAATCAATTCCCAGTAGGGGATAGGTTCCAGGACCTGATATAGAAACTCTGCCTAATTATCATTATTCATCATTCGTCTCGTCTTTTACGAGCGTGATTGTTTGTTAATCCTGCATCTATTAGGCCTTAGACCCTCGTCGAACCCGTGATCTTCAGCCTTCCTCTTCCCTTTTCTTTTACTCCACAGAAAGGCTCTTTTTGACATCATGGTCGTCCGATCTTCGGAGTATATGGCCGTACCACCTTAACCTTCGTCTTATTGCCTATTTCCACAACCTTGAAGATCCCCCTAATATATTTATCCTCTATCTGTAAACTAAACCTCGAGACCGGTTAGACTGATTTGGATGATATTGTTTTTGGATTGTTTGTGAAGATTTAAACGGTGAGTAAATATGAAAAACATGCTTGGAATACATTTTATTCCGGTAAGGTGTTTACAGAAGAATCACAAAAGTAAAATAAATGCGGTTGAGATGAAAGCGTTGAGAAGCAAGAGTGGATTTAAACTGAGTGACAGAGTAAGAAATAGTGTGATAAGAGACCGCTGTGGTATAAAACAAGAGATAGTGACTAAAATCGAGAAAAGTATGCTTAAATGATTAGGGCATGTAGAGAGAATGAACGAAAGGAGACTGACAAAAAGGATTTATGAGTCAAGAGTGAATGCAAAAGTTGGAAGGGGTAGACCAAGGCGAACAATCCCGGACCAAATCAAGGACATTTGAAATAACGGCCAGGTCAAGAGTACTCTAAACCGACGAACTTGTATAAAAGGTTTAATGAGAATGAAAGAAGCGACGGAGATATGCAAGGATCGTGGCAAGTGGAAGGATGTTGTCTCTGCCTACCCCTATGGGAATGAGGCGTGACGTAAAGTGTTTTCCATTCTTACTAAAGTTGAAACATTCTGCAATTATCATTCAGCATTTTTATATATTGATTCTAAGGTGGTACGAAGTTTGCCGGGTCAGCTAGTAGTGAAATATCAAAACTTACTTACTATTAGAACATTTAGTGAGACTAAATATCCTATTACCTCGGAATCAAGGTGTGAAAGCGAAAAAACTCGCCATATATCCACGGGGTCGAGAATAACGTGGGTAATAACCGCGAGGACAGTATTACTTGATTTATAAGAGATCTTTATGTACTCTGAATATCCATATACAATAAATCGTTAATGGTATAACTCGTACAAACATAACAAAGGAGAACAGACGATCCGTCTTCACAAAAAGGTGTTAATACGTAAGCGAGGAACGAATTACACTCATCGTGAACAGGAACAGGGTGTTTCGAAAAGCCGCAATTGTTTTTCTTATCCCAAAAGGAATTTATTAAATATTAAGAATTTCTAAAAAAGGGCAATAAGTATACTTAACCGAACTAAGTTAGATGAACTTATTGCTGATTATTATAACGAAGGTTAGTATCAATGGCACGAACTTCTCTTATCGTCAAGTGGAAGAATACTTTGAGGGAGCCCGTCGCTGGACATCGTACAATTGAGGCGGTTCGCTCAGTCTTCGAACTATGGGTGAAATAATCCTATGAGGTGTTGTCTTTCCATCTCACACAGGTCCACGGTTGCTTCGGGAGGTACCTGTGTCGAGTGGCAAGGAGAGAACCGACGGAGGAATGTCACGAGTGTGGCGTGGTGGAGGACACTGCTGAACACACACTCGCTGCGTGTCCACGGTGGGCCGACCAACGAGCAGCACTCATGGCAGTTGTCGGAAACGACCTTTCTCTACCCGCTGTGGTTAACGCTATGGTAGGTAGGGAAGTCTTATGGGAGGCAATGCTCTCCTTCTGTGAAAATGTGATATCGCAGAAGGAGGCGGCGGAACGTCTCAGAGAGGTGGATCGAGATGCTTCTGCCGTGCGTAGGAGGACGACGGGGCGCAGACGGGCGGCGCATGATCGACGTCTACCCCCTTAGGCTTAGCTTGTGGCAACAGGTCCGAGACCTGTTGACAGGTGACATGTCGAGTGCTCCGGGCAAGCCATCCGGGCGGAGGAATTTTATCGGGGGGAGCCTTGTAAGGCTCACGTAGGCGGGAGTGCGGACGTATTTCGATCCCGTGATTACACCAGCGTACGTAGGGAGGAGCACCAACAGGTTTTAGGCTGTAAAAACCCGGCATAACTTGCAACGCCTCCCCTTGGTGTTGCAGGTATCCACGAGGATTTCCTGACGTTAAAAAAAACACTAGCAATGCCCCAATTGAGTCAAGTCTACAAGTTGGACTTTAGATTTATTTTCGTTATAATAATAATTATTACGTGTATATAATAATATAATAGGCGCCTGATCTCTCATCGGTCGTCTCGGATTTCCATCACTTCGCACTATGAGAGTGAAGGAATAGAGAGTGCACTTGTGTACTCTGCCTGCCTATGTGCTCTAAAACTCTCTCTCATATGAGTAAGTAGGCATGTACCCTGCAGTGAGACGTTAATGGGCTGTCGCTAACCTTCTATCTGTTTATTTTTAAACACTGAAAAAATCGACATGGAATACAATGTTTCGTGTGCGGTAGACATATACCACTCACAGTGGGCATATAACCTAAAACTTAATCTATAAAAGATTTTACTTATACATAATAACATAAGCTTTTTTCTAATTTATTATTTACAATATGAAATAATTCAACTTATATTGGTTTCAGTTATCACTTCTATCGAACGTCTCGAGACGAAAACTATTTTCTTCTACGTGTTGCATATCGCATTAGAACTGACAGCGGATTGGCATCAGCAGAGCATCCAAGGACAATATGTCGGTGCCCATGGCTCGCATCAGCCGACCGTGTAGCATTTATACTAACACTCTCTCGTATAACAAACTCCCAGATGAAGTTACAAAGATGTCTATGAGGAAATTTAAATCTTTCATTAAAAGAAAGCTAATAGAGAAATGATTTTATAATTTGAAGGAATATTTAGAAGACAAAAACCCGTGGGAGTAAATGAATTGCTCTATATATATGATACAGAGTAAATTTAAGACATATATTGTAATGACGATGACATAAAAAAAGGACACCCGACTGGGTTTGTTGTGGGCTCTTCTCGGATCAGGGCGCGAAGTAACCCTCGTAACTTTAGATTGTAAGTCGTTGTTTAATGTTATCATCAGTCATTCATTTAAATATTATATGAAAAAAAAAATTATTTGGCGATTCATAAATTTGTAATAGGCCTACTTGAATAAAGATATTTTGACTTTGACTCTGAAAAAAAAAATATACAAAGTACACATGTCAGAAGTGAAGCTTCTTTGGCAAACAAATTTTTAAGTCTTATTTATATTTTTACATGTCTAAAACTTTACATTTCCGAGACTCAAGAGGGACAATGGAAGATCTGTTAGGAATTTAATTGTCGTTAAAATATTATGAGAAATATCACGTGTTTTTATTGTCAATATTAAAACTACCTAACCTTCAAAGGAATTAGACGCTAATCACACATTTCACCAGTAAAAATTTTACCGTCGTGCCTAAAGAAGTTTCACTTCAAAAAGTTTTACACGTGATTATTTCTAGACACCATGTATATAAAATGCGCTCCATATTGTCGACGCGCATCAAACCGTGTAATGTCCCACTCATAATCTATTACCATTATTGCAAAAACCATAACTTTACATTAGAAACGTACGTTGGATTTTGTCCTTTATTTATGAACGCATAAAGAATTAATTATTATGTGGTCGAACCATCATTTCTATGGTGTTTATTTCATAGAACCCATCGCGTTATAATCCCCACAAAAATGGTTATTAGAGGGATAAAACGGTAGGAGGTCGCGAGGTTAGCTCCAATGGATTATAGCGCATTATGAACGTAAGCCTATTGAAAGTAACTGTTAATTGTAATTCTTGTAATATTACACAAAGCATTTATATTATGAGACACAATGATACATTTTGTCTCATATAATTAGGAAGAAACGAAAGTACCCTGGTAACTAGAAGATTTTTGGTCATTATTCAAATTTCCAGCACTTCCAGCACTTATGGCGAGGGCAGACAACGTTGTTACGGCTGATTTTGAATCACGTGATATATAGCGTATAGTACATACATACATAGCATAACGCCTCATTCCCATAGGGGTTGGCAGAGACAACATCCTTCCACTTGCCACGATCCTTGCATATCTCCTTCGCTTCTTTCGTTCTTATTAAGCCTTTCATACAAGTTCGTCGGTTTAGAGTACTCTTGACCTGGCCGTTATTTAAAATGTCCTGGATTTGGTCCAGGAACGTTCACCTTGGTCTTCCCCTTCCAACTTTCGCATTTACTCTTGACTCATAAATCCTTTTTGTCAGTCTCCTTTCATTCATTCTGTCTACATGCCCAAACCATCTAAGCATACCTTTCTCAATTTTAGTCACAACGTCTTCTTTTATAGAACAACGTTCTGTTATCACACTATTTGTTACTCTGTCACTCAATTTTAATTTACTCATGCTTCTCAATGCTCTCATCTCTACCGCATTTATTTTACTTATGTGATTCTTCCATACATAAATGTTGGCACCAACACTCCTGCATGCACAGCCAGTCTAGCCCTTTGAGACACCATCTGGCTATTCAAAAAGGCGTGCAGAGCACTATTTACCATATTCCCTGCATTTACTCTCCTTTACATATCACTTTCACATGTTCCATCTTTTGTAAATTTAGATCCCAAGTATACAAATTCTTTCACCTCTTCCACTTGTTCCCCATCTATCAAAATATTGCCATTCATCGCATAGTGCAGTATAATATACGTAGTATAATTCTGATTTAGATTTAAATTTGTTAATATTCATTTCTTTAATTATAAATGTTATAGTACATTAGTACTCAGAATTTAGGATATAAAAAAGTAAGATAAAACGGGTAACCACTAGGAGTTGAGGTAGGATATGGATATTCCAGATAGGGATAGGATATAGATATAGCAGTTAGAGATGGGATATATGTATCCCAGGCAAATATAGGCTACAGAAATCCCAGAGATTGTGTAGAGAGCGCAGTTGTAATTGTAAGTCTGCTGTCGCAAAGGTGTCTGTGAAGTTACTTAGTTTCTCCCTGAAAACCAGCGTTGAAGCTTGCTGTGACTTCGAGCTGAATAGCGAACCCTATTTGCTTCGTAAAATTTTAGGAATAATTATATAATGTTATATAAACGCAACAGTATACAAACGAATACAATTATCTTGGCCAAATTATCTCTCCAATAAATCTCACGTCAAAAGAAATGCAAAATCGGGTAGATGCAACATGGAAAAACTACTGGTCCTTCAAAGAAATTATGAAGAACTCGCAAATACCGCAAAAATTGAAAAGTCGTATCTTTGACTCATGTATTCTTCCATGTATGACGTATGGCTGCCAAACATGGTCTTTGACTAAGCGAGATATTAGAAAACTAGAGACGTGCCAACATAATTTGGAGAGAAGTATGCTGAATATAAGAAAAAAGATAAAGTGACCTTACACAATATTAGAAAAATGATCAAAACTGTAGATGTCATTCGTTTTATCAAAAAACAAAAATGGAAATGGGCAGGTCATGTAGCGAGGAAGGAAAAAGAAAATTGGGCTAGTGATACCGCAGAGGTACCCTAGGGAAGGAAAGAGAAGGAGGGGACGCCCGTTCCATCGCTGGGAGGATGACATAAGGGACGCCGCAAGAGTGACACGGCGGAGAACAGCTTGGGACCGCAAAAAATGGGGTACTCTGGGGGAGGACTTTGCGTAAACGCAAGGCAATCTTAATTACCGAATAAATATAGTATATAGATATCCCAGATAACGATAGGATATCGATTTTCCATACAGAGATAAGATATAGAGATGTCAGATAGAAATAGGCTATTAATATCTCAGATAGAGAAATGATATAGATATCCCATTTAGTGACATGTTATAGATATCCCAGATACAAATACGATATATCCCAGAAATAGATAGGATATAGATTTTTTAGAGAGAGATAGGATAAAGATATCCTAGATAATAGATATCCCAGATAGAGGTAGGACATAAGTATCCAGAATATATTGTGTCCGGAATATGGTTTTATCGCAACAAATTTTAACCACAAGTTGGATAAAAAGTAATTCTATTGGCTATAATGCAACAATGATTAAATACATTTTTATGGGAACAGAAAATTCCAATATAATATGGTATGCTCTAAAGTGAATCATGGTCACTTACTGGTACATAGTAAAAGCGGTCAGTAGATAGCGAAATACTTATAAAAAACAATAGTAAATTTGCTTCAGTAATTATTCGTTTCAAAAGTAAATTATATAGGCATCCGGTTTAAATTAAAATCCGATGAGTCAAGGCATTGCATTTAAGGAAGTAATATAGAAAATGCATTCAGCATCCTATGCCTGTGAAACGTCGTCAAGTCATAGGCTGACGCGGAGAAATTTTGAATGAAACTCGCTTATGATTTTATTCTTTGAACTAGGATAAAGTGTTAAATGAGAAAGACTGCCTTTGCTGTGCCTTTTTAAGTTGTAATATGCAGCGCACAATCTCTCGCTTTCGTGAAACCTCAGTCGGACTCATTCGGGCCACTAGTGACTCACTCATGGCTGAAGAGGGTTTCACTTGGTTTTATTGCTATTGTTAGGTTTACTCTTTCGCCAAGTTCCACACTCCTTACCCAAACTACTGCCACTAATTGTGCAAATTAAATATGAGCAAAGGGATCCACTTGTAATCACATCATTTTAAGAAATGTCCAAATCATATTTTTACAAATGAAATTATAATGTTGAAGATTATTTAAGCAATAAAAATATATGGAGTTGATTCTAGTTGCAAACGGGAGCAAAATATTACACATTGTAACATACAAAACAAGTAAGCACTGAGTTTTTCTGACTGACTCATTGGTCCATTGGTATGCTAACCACTATCTCTAAATCTCTCCAGCCATTTAGAACTTCAGTGACTCTCGCACATAGAGCCAAAATATGGTTCATATGGAAAGTTCAGAATAAATTCCCAAGTTTCAAATATGACTGCTGAGCTTGTAGGTATACTAGAAGCTCTAAAATATGCTTATACTATAGGACTGCCTCATTGGTCTACTGGTTAGCATGTTCGACTACAGACATGAGGTTCTGGGTTCGAGTCCCGGTTTGGGCCAAGTCTAAATCGATATTGAGTTTTCTACTAAGATTTTCTCAATATTTTCCCAAAGTTGGGAAAAGTTTCGCAGTGTGATCCACCCCCGTGCCTCGGAGAGCACGTTAAGCCGTCGATCCTGCGCCTGATCTCTCTCCGATCGTATCGGATTACCGTCACATTCGACTATGAGAGTGAAGGAATAGAGAGTGCACTTGTGTACTATGCCTGCCAATCCGCAGTGGTGCAGCGTGGTGGATCTATGCTTCTAATAACCCTCTCTCATATGAGTGAGGAGGCCTGTGCCCAGCAGTGGGTCGTTAATGGGCTACTACTTACCTTTTTTTCTGAGTTTCTTGTCGGTTTCTTTTCAGTGGTAGATATGTTTCCAACGGACAGACTACTGGATGATTCAAATGTGCATTTTAAGCCTACTTATTTAATCAAGTATCCTATAGAAATCCCATATAGAGGTACGATATATATATCCCAGAAATATATAGGATATAGATATCCCAGAATTGTGACTGGAGTATGGCTTTTTATCATAATTAGGCACAATTTGACATAGAAAACAAGTTGGATAAAATTAATCTTCTGGATATAATATAACAATGATTAAATAAAGTTATATGCGAACGGAAATGTACACTAAAGTGAAAGCATGGTCGTTTACTTTAGCAAAAACGGTCATTAGATAAATACACAGCGAAATAATTATAAATAGTATCAAGAAAATTTTGATTTCGATAAAACTGATACGCTAACAGTAAGGCCCCACACCACTCGCTGCCACAATGAGCGAGTGTCGTTAATCGCATTAAGTTTTCCATTTCCCGTCTGCGTTCTCTCTCAATTTCATTTCGTTTGCAATTAGAATAACGAACTCTGTATACTTTTATTGACTTGTTATTGTCCACAATTTTATTTTATATATATTTTTGCATTGTATTCTTTATTGCCATGGATTTAAATTTTATACATGCCTCATTCCCAGCGGGGTAGACAGAGAACACGTCCTTCCACTTACCACGATCCTTGCATATCTCCTTCGTTTCTATCATTCTTATTAAAACTTTTATACAAGTTCGTCGATTTACAGTACTCTTGACCTGGCTTCATATTCAAAAAGTCCTAGATTTGGTCCATAAACGTTCGCCTTGGTCTTCCCCTTCCAACTTTCCCATTCACTCTTGACTCATAAATCCTTTAAATCAGTCTCCTTTCATTCACTCTCTCCACGTGCCCAAACCATTTAAGCATACCTTTCTCAAGTTTAGCCACTACATCTTATTTTATACCACAACGTTCTCCTATCACACCATTTCTTACTCTGTCACTCAGTTTTAATCCACTCATACTCTCAACGCTCTCATCTCTACCGCATTTAATTTACTTAGATGCTTCTTTTGCCATACCCAACCTTCATTACCATACATTAGTGTTGGTACCAACACTCCTATTCATAAAGGCGTGCAGAGCACCATTTACCATATTTCCTGCATTCACTCTCCTTTCATTATCACTTTCATTTGTACCTTTTTTATGTAAATACTGTATACATTTACATAATGTAATATACATTTACACGTATTGAAATAAAACTTTTTATGGAACGCTAAGGAAAAGCACGGTACACCTTATGTGACGGATTCATGTCGTTATGTTTCAGTTGTGGCTCTATTTTATTACTACCAGAAACAACTACAACATTATCCTTATACAAGGCATTAGGAGACCGCTTCCGAAAATGAAGAGAGACTCAAGTACTAATGACACCTTTGATGATAGGATAGAAAATAATCGATCATGATTTAAAAAAAAACGTATATTTCAAAACGTCTTATTAGCAATATTTATGCGCCATCATGTTAGTACAAGGTGGACCGATGATATAAAGAGGGTCGCCGGTAGCCGCTGGAGCCAGGCGGCGCAAGATCGGGCCTTGTGGACGTCATTACGTGAGACCTATGTCCAGCAGTGGACGTCCATCGGCTAAAGCGACGACGACGACAACGATGTTAGTGCAGCAAAATAAAATGTCATTTTATTTTATAAAAAAAAAAAAATTACTCAAAAAAAAAAACAGCAATGAAATACAAAATTAAAGACAGCTGATGGATCAACGCACGGGTCAAAGAACGCCCGGGTACAGCGCACCGTGCTTTCAATCACCTGTTATCAATTTCATGTTTCATTGCTGGTTTTATTTTGAATAAAGTTTCAAATGTCTTCGTTTTCAGAAGCGGCCTCTTTATACCTTCTATATAAAATTAATCTATAATGCGCCTTATTAGGAAGCTCAGGATCACACAGCGGACAATGGAACGAGCTATGCTCGGAGTATCTCTTCGGGATCAAATCCGAAACGAAGAGATTCGCAGAAGAACAAGCGTTACCGACGTAGCTCGAACAGTCGCCGAGCTGAAGTGGCGATGGGTATAGCACATAGCTAGGCGAACCGATGGTCCCAAGGTACTGGAGTGGCGACCACGTACCCGTAAGCGCAGCGTTGGTAGACCCCCCACCAGATGGACAGATGACCTGAAAAGTGTCGACGGAAGCCAATGATTACAAACCGCACAAGACCGTGTATTGTGGAAATCCTTAGAGGAGACCTATGTCCAGCAGTGGACGTCCATCGGTTGAGATGATGATGATGATGATGATGAAAATAAAGTTATATTATACAATTCAATACAGAAATAAGCGAAAGTAGCTTCATATCTTCCTCATGTACACTGATACACGTACACTTCTTTATGGGACGGCTTCGTTGTTGTAATGAACAGACAAACCCTCATTTTATGTTATTAATGTAAACAACTGCCAAAATTATATTAAATATCATTTATGTTTTCTATTTTATTCAATTTCTATTACATATTTAACTGATCACTTCTACAAATCCGACAAAAAGGCTTTATAATTTCATCGTATAGGGGTTGTTAAGTAGCTTACACTTTTTATATTAAAAATGTGCCTCCATATTGACTTGACACTCAGTGTATGCTATCCTCTTGCGACGTAGATGCTCACTAAGAGTGTAATTTCCCATATTCCCATGGGATCCGGATATAAGCGAAACTTAAAGAGATTTCTTTTATAATTCACTCATTTGACATTCGTTATACATGTTCCGTTTGCGACGTAAACTTACACTAATAACGGGATTTTGGAATCAAGAACGCGTATAACACAGCAAGGCACAGCTAGTTTACAATATAATATAAGTTTCAGGTTTCATTTCATATTCAGAATTTTTCTAGATTATTCGTGAAAAGGATAACATTGTTTTTTTAACCGACTTCAAGAAAAGGAGGAGGTTATCAATTCGTCTGTATTTTTTTTATGTTTGTTACCTCATATCTCCTGACTGGGTGGACCGATCTTGATGATTTTCTTATAAATCAAGGAGGTGCTCGTCATAAGCATTTTTTTTTTAAATCCATTTCTGATGATGGCATCCATGAGAAAACCGGATAAGAGTTAAATTTGCATTAAGCATGTGCGTGACAAATGGACGAATAACTCAAGATGACGCCAACCGATTTCGATGATTCTTTTTTTATTGGAAAGGATCAAAATGACGGAACTCTTCAATTCTTAGGAGCAAATGAACGATATTCAACAGAATCTCCTATAGGCTATCCGGATATTTGAGTTGCCTACCGTAACTTCGGTATAGTCAAGTGCTAGTCGTAGTTAAATATGAAGATCAATGGAACTCCTCAACAGCTTACAGTAAGAGTGCGGTTTATGGCAGAAAATATAGCTGTCTGTAACCAAATAGCAATGAGCTTACGTTTGTTGCTGCATTGCAACACGTTTTTAGGTGTACACAAGCCGAGGTGCCTACATATATAGCTGTAGGTGGGAGAGACGTGGGAGCTGCCAAGTGGACACCCGGGGAACATCTTCCTTGGCTGACACCGACTCCGAATATAAGAATACGAAGAACACTATAAAAGAATACGCAATTATTAGAGCATATTCTTATTTCTAAGTTTGTTTTGAGGCGGTTCTTTTTTGTTAAAATTTTTATTTAGTGTGTATCTTTAATATCAAACATATATGCTACTAGCAATGCTTGGTTTCATCCGTGTAGATACCGATCTCGTGGCAGTGGATAGTCTACTATCGGACTATAAATTTAGTTAAGATAAAAGTTTTATTTTACTTTTATCTTAACTAAATCTATAACTACAGTTTGTAGTTCTTTCTTGTCTCAGCACGTACAACATTTGACACTGAAGTTCGACTCGGGATACATTATTTTCTTTAGATTAACATTTTTAAATTCGTTATATCTCTTGAATAGAAAGTACGATTTTAATTATTTAAATAGTATTTCACAGGTATTGAAGCGGACTTTAATGAAATATCATTTAATACGATAAGGATTAATACAGATGTATCAATAATATGGTTTAATTATCGCCGGCAGTTTTATTAACTTTTAAAATGCAAAGCAGTTATAGCGGCAAAACTACAGTAGTTGGACTTCTTATCTTCATAATCGAAGCCAAAACTGTGACAATTAAGGGATTTTGCTCTGCGTTTGTACCAGTTTCTTCAGGGGTTCCCCAGGGCTCTCACCTCGGTCCACTGCTTTTTAATTCATTCATTAACGATATTAGTAGCGTAATACATAACTCATCTATACTTTTATACGCTGATGACATGAAAATATTTAGAAGAATTTAAACTCTTTCAGATTGTTGTTTTGCAGGATGACCTAGACAGCATACGTAATTATTGCAATGACAATTTATTAAAGTTGAATGTCTCTAAATGTAATGTAATATCTTTCTACGATTGCATTTAACTATACTCTAAATAACGACTCTTTAAAAAGAGTGACCGAGGTGAGAGACCTAGGTATATATCTTCATAATCAATTGTCTTTCAGCTACCACGTGAAATATATAACTGCTAAGGCTTACCGCATGCTTGGATTCATTATGAGAGTTTGTAAAGACTTCAAATGTAATTCCACCATCTTATTATTCTACAATTCATTGGTGCGACCAATTTTGGAATATGGCTCCATAATTTGCAACCCAAAATACAAAATATACATTGCTGCAATAGATAAGATACAATACAAATTTATTAAACATATAAAATATAAATGTAAAGCTGCTGATACTTTGCCTGTTATTGTCCCACTCGATGATCGTAGGACACTAAAACATCAATTATTTCTATTTAAACTAATTAATAATAGCATTGACGTTGCATACCTATTGAGCTGTATAAAATTCAGTTGCCAAATTTCCGTACACGCCACTCAAGAATATGTTTGTTTAGCCCAACCCATGTCAAAACGAATTTTTGCTACTAACACTTTCATCTTTAGAGTTTGTAGCCCATATAATACGAGATTTTATGATGTCGATCTATTTCATGTTCCCATTCCGAATTTAAAAAAGAAATTTTAGCTAATTTATAATTTTATTTTTCTTTATCATACTTCATTTAGTCTCTAAGATATTATTTTTTTCGATCTTAATTGTTAATTATTGTTTTATATTCCAATAACCTGCTCTTTATGTAGTTATTAAGAGTGAAAACTTCACTGGTCTATGTATTAACTTTATTTCTTTTTAGTTTTAAGCACAAATTGTAATGTTTGTTTTCCGAAATAAAAATAAAATAAAAAATAAGATATCTGGGACTTTTCTGTAGATATTAATACGTTCTACGATATTGTAGAATTCGCAGCCGTTGCAATATCAGATTTTTTGTGACCAATTTTTATTAGAAAGTAGTATAGCCTATATCCCTCAGTGAAATTTGGTTATAAACAAATACAAAACAACACAAATGTTTCCTCCTTATAATATTATATTTTAGATATGCAGAGATATATAAAAAGTCTTTTGGCTTCGAGTCAAGAACAAATCTATACATAATACTTCTCAGCTATAATCCCACTCGAAGCGGCGTTATTTCTATCACAGAAGTATTACTACGGATTATTTAGTAAACCTCAAATGTTTTCAAATAACATAATACACTGTAATTCCTTTTAAAATTGCGCAAGCTCGCAAAAAAAATATAGTTTTGCGTCAAATCTAACACCTAGGGACAATTTTATTTTTATATCCAAATAACATGTTTAAACAGAAAATTGAGACTTATCTATAAGAATTTAGAAGCTATATACAATACGTTTAAACACAATACAATAACAATTTTATAAATGTACTCAAATAAGATGTTTTATAGAAAACTAAGACTTATATACATTGAAATAAAACCATAAAGCAACATTCAAATTTACAAGCTCTGATACTTTTGTACAATTGCTTATATCCCAAGTTTTATTTCGCTCGTGACTTTCTTTTACGTGATATTTAAAGTTAGTGTAATAGAGTACATTTTTGTTAAATTCTATTGAAAGTGATGATAAATGAATAGGTTTTCTAAAGATATTTCACACGTGTCTATTAGAAACTGATATGTTTGTTGCAAACATGATAATGGAGGCACGTTTTTAATATAAAAAGTGTAAGCTACTTAACAACCCCTATACGATGAAATTACAAAGCCTTTTTGTCGGATTTGTAGGAGTGATCAGTTAAATATGTAACAGAAATTGAAAAAAATAGAAAACATAAATGATATTTAATATAATTTTGGCAGTTGTTGAGCGTCTACTTCGCAAGAGGATATGAATGTCAATCCGGTGAATATTTTAAAACAGAAAATGGTCGTTTTTCGCTCCTGTATCCGGATTCCGTGGGAATATCAGAAAATTCGGTCTTAGTTACGTTGTTCACGTTTAAATGTAGCTTATATCTATATCAGATTCTATACTAACTGTATACCAAATTTCATTTAAATCGGTTAAATAGTTTTGTCGTTAAAATGCGACAGACAGAGGTACCTTCGCATTTATAATATTATTAAGGATTTTTTGTATTCCTTAATAAATAATAAACCTTCTAATGTAATAGGGCTTTTCTATCTATCTTTCTCTCTGAGACTTCCATGGAAACTTAAATGTTCTGCATATTGAATGGCACACCCAGCATCCGCTTTTCAAATATCTAATATCTTCTAAAATATTCATTTTAATGAAATGCTGTTATGGACAGTTTTAATCTACAGAAAATATACGACGTATATAATGTATTTAATTGGATAACGAATAACATAGAATTGTATAAAATAGCTGGTAAACAACTAAATTTTTTTGTAATATGTAAAAGATAAAAATGGTTTCTGTGTGTTATCCTTTAGAGATAAATATATACTACAGCAGACTTTTTCATTGATATTTTTAAGATATACAATTTCGTAGTACATTAATTTGATTTAACTCGTAAGGTTTAACCAGGATTTGCGATTAAAGTGCATAAAAATATGTTTTTACGTCACATTACAAATCTTAGAATTTTTCGGCCTTTCTGTACTAGAACATATATGTATTATACATATAAACATTCCTCTTGAATCACTCTATCTATTGCTAGAAGCAGCATTAAAAACCGTTGAATGGTTTAAAAGATCTACGCGAACAAACAGCAGAGGTAATGCAACACTAACTATAGCTGTATATAAACTACTTTACTACACTACTGTAAACATACAAGCTTAATAAGCAGCACTGAGAACGAATCAAAACAAAATTAAAACGAAATGAAACGACAAACATTGCAATCTCAAAAACTAATTGCGACTTTACATTCGTGAAATCGCTTACGAATAATCGCTAACCAATTAAGCTCGCTTATTTCCTTAATTCTGAGCGATTGCCCGCTTAAAAAGCTTTCATTTCTACACATGGAATTCCAAACCTATTTGAAACCTTAAAACTAATGCATTTAGAGTCGAAATTCCCACTACATTCGGTTCTAAAGGCACGCTGATATTACCATTGATTATGCAAAAGGGATATTGAAACTTATTTCACGGTAATAGAGTATAAATTAGCATGGAAACAGTATCGAGGATCGCTAAATGGGAAATTGTGAGCTAACTCGGCGACGTCGGAATAAAACAACTCTTTGCGCTAATAATGAGAAAGTGTGCACAGTGTAATTACACTATAGAGACTGCAGTCATAAAATTCTACAAAGTTTCTTATTTTCTTTCCCTTTCAAGGATTAGGCAAATCCCTACAGGTTCAGTGGACTGTATGGATTTCGGGCTCTCAATCCTCGTTTCAGGTCTTCCGTTCTTCAGTTCTTGAGGGTTCGGATCGTCAATGTTCGGTGGAATCCTTCCATTATTCGTGGCTTGGGTCTTCACTTCTCATCTATAGAAATACTCAACTAATTTTGTTAGATAAGTAATAGATTTTTCGATTCTTCTCAATTATATTTGAGACTTTATTCATCTCGTGATAATGACCACAAACAGAATGTCCTCTCATGCTAATATCTATTTTACCTCCTTTTAAAACTCCCCAATCCATAATCAACACCACTTGATCAATCACAATCTAACGTTCGTTCGCGTTAAAAGTGCATTGAGTCATCATTGTTCGCCAGCATAGCTCTAACCAATCAAATCTTTTCAAATTACGAGGTAAACTTCACAGTAACCAGTTAAAGGCATAAAAAGTTCATAGTTATTGCCTTTAACTCGTCACTGTGAACTTGATCTTGTAATTTAATAAGTTAGAGGGCCGGTCGGCCATCAATGATGACTCACTGCATCCTTAACGCGAACGAACTATAAGTTAAAACTACTGCAAACGGAATTTGTAAATAAATTAAATAAAAGCTTTAAAAAGATATAAACGAAACCTGTAGCTTACCTGTGAGACTTACAGGAAAACGCTTAAAGAGTGGAAGCTTAGTTTTAGATTAGCAGGAGTACTTCGTATAATAGACGACTGTAGTTTACTGCAGTCGTCCGTAAGGTAGTCCTTATTCATTAAAATTAACGCCTTCTGATGAAACGTGATAAGCAGTTTTAGTTTTTAGCATCTGAATCTTTGAGCAGATATGTCAAAGATATATATATTTATCTCGCATGTCTAATACGTGCCATATATCAATTAGGAGCTCGTGTTTCTCCAATGGACAAGTTTAAAGAATCATCAATTCTCACAGCACCGTCGCAATATATATTGCAATTTTATATAAATATAGCAAGAAGAGAGAAATACACAAACTTGTAACGCCATATTTTAGGGTGAAGAGGATGCAGAAATCAGATACTGCAATCAGTTTTGGATTTGCCTCCAGATAATTTTAGGAAATAGGTCAAAAACTTTGTTTTACAAGGCATGTCATAATGTTTCAACTTGATTCCAGTTGTACACAGAAGCAAAATATTACACATTGTAATATCCTCAACCATATTTAAAAGCGTAACCGCTGAGTTTCATGCCGGTTTCTTTTCAGCGGAATTTTCTAATTGGTCTGACCACCGCCAAGTAAGAGATTTGTGTTTCGGTACGATGATGAGGTAAATTGCATCTTACCAGATTGAATCATCACTTGCAGCGAGAGACTTACATGTTGCAGTAACCTTGACGGGATGGTCGAATAATATAAGGAACAACTACCAGGAGTTGTTTTCTTCCAATATTCATCAAGGACCATCTTTCCAATTACACTCTTCTCCTTCTTCTTTGTTTAACGGCTTTTAGTTGTGCCAATTGGGCACAGATTATCTCGCCAGTATCAAGTTTATTAGAGAAGACGAAGAAAATTGTTCGGTTTATTACATACGTGGTTAAATTTTAATTGCCTATAAGTAGTTGAAATATATTGTAGGCAATCAAAATTAAACTACAGATGTCAATACACGTCTTAATTAAACAGATACTTCCATAATCATTCCATTCCATAATCAATTGACAATTTCAAAAATCACAATATTCTTTATTCAAGTATTAATGGTTATGTAGTATTGAGGGTTATCAATATTTTGAATATTTGTACAAATTTCCTCTGCATTTGGCAAAGTGATTTTAACATACTTAGTCTTTGCCGAGTTTAATATTAAATTATTAACACAAACCAATAAGAGACAAGTGACAGGGTACTATTTACATCGTGGAAATTTTCCTTATCTCTCGTCGTCGCTCGTCGTCGCTTCAACCTATGGACGTCCACTGTTGGACATAGGTCTCACGTAATGATGCCCACAAGGCCCGATCTTGCGCCGCCTGGCTCCAGCGGCTACCGACGACCCTCTTTATGTCGTCGGTCCACCTTGTGTCGGTTCACCTCCCTACACTGCGCCGCCCGGTGCGGGGTCACCACTCCAGCACCTTCGGGCCCCAACGTCCATCGGTCCGTCGGACTATGTGGCCCGCCCATTGTCACTTCAGGTTCGCGATTCGTAGGGCTATGTCGGTGACTTTGGTTCTGCTACGGATCCCCTCATTTCGTATTTGATCACGTAGAGAAATTCCGAGCATAGCCCTCTCCATCGCACGCTGAGCGACTCTGAGCTTTCATATGAGACCCATAGTCAGCGACCACGTTTCGGAGCCGTAGGTCATCACAGGCAACACGCACAGTTGGAAGAGCTTTGTCTTCAAGCACTGAGGAGTGTCGGATGAAAAGATATGGCGTAGTTTCCCGAAAGCTGCCCAACCGAGTTGGATTCGGCGGTTGACCTCTTTCTCGAAATTGAACCTACCTAGCTGGACTGTGTCTCAAGTATGTGTATGAGTCTACAATTTCGAGTGCTGGGTTCTCAACGATGACTGGGTGGAGCGGAACATGGATATTGGATATTTGCCTTATCCATGTTCATTTTTAGGCCCACCTGTTGAGAAGCTTTGTTCCTTATCTCTATCAATTTTGAATATCAAAGACGTGTCCTCAGTAAATAGCAGTATATCACATTTGTCTTTCACATTATACGCTAAATCATTTTATATCATTATATATTAAGAATAGAAAAGGGCCAAGTATTGATCCTTGTGGGACACCCATTACCGGTGATCTCGACGACTCTCCTTCATTTACGAATACGTCATTAGTCTGTCCAATAACAAATCTACCACCGGTTTGGAAAGTTGAATCCGCTGTGAAGAAACCGGTAAGGAACTCAATGTTTACTCTTTCATAGATAGTTGTGTATGTTACAATGTGTAATATATTGATTCTGTTAGCAACTGGAATCAAATCCACACATGTCTATCGCTTAAATAATCTTCAAGATTATAATATGCCTTTTGTAAAAGGCTGTTTTTAATATATTCCTTAAAATTATGTTGAGGCACATCTAAAACTGACTGCGGTATCTTATTAACAATGTGTATATTCAAACCGACAAATGATTTCTGAATCTTCGTCACTCTGAAATATGGGATTATTATCACGGATATAGGAAATATTATTCAATATTTATTACGATGGTTCTCTGAGAATTGAAGTTTCTTTGAATTTATCTCTTAGACAATAATAATATAACCCTAACATACTAGAGCTGAATATAACGGCATTAAAAAAAAAACAGTTAACTCCATCTAGTGTTGAATAGTTTACCTATAATTACGGTTATATATTGTTATACCGTAAACATGATATATACGATATTAAAATATTTATATAAAAGCGCCTAAAACTATATGCTGACTATAACACGCTGAAATTTAATTTATTTTTAGATATTAACAAAACTTATAGCATAAGTGCTCAGTATTTCAATTCGTGACATCTATCGGATGGTAGATTAACTATATTAGTTACAATTAAGCATGGGCGTTATTGCTATTTTTTAATAACTGTAACTGTATTGTTATTATCTAATAACAGATATTTTATCAAGATATTTCTTATTGACACGTTATTATAGGTTACATATTAGGTACGAGGTATTAACAGATGTAGTATATACAGATACATAACATATATGATTATCATTGACTATGATGAAGTTTGTATTAAGTAAATAGATTATCATCTCAAACTGAAGACAAGAGTGCAATGGTTCGTTTAATGCTTAGTTTTTCCAAGTATTCCTAAGTAGTTATAACAATAAAAGTGCGTTCGTACAAAGTACACATGTCAGTAGTGAAGCTTCTTTAGTAAACTAATTTTTAAATCTTGTTAATATTTATACAAATCTAAAACTTTAGATTTCCGAGACTAAGGGATAAAGAAATATATATTAGGAATTAAATTGTCATTAAAATATTAAAGGTGTCGAAAATTAATACAAATAATTTATTGAAATCTAAAATTGTAAATAAACGAATTGTAAATAACAATGCAAGTTGCTCTTTGTGAATATTAGAAATTATTAATTAAATGTTTTTATATTTTATGAAAGATAGTATATAAAATTGTTAAATATCGAGTAACAAATTAAAATGCCACATAATGTTTGTAAATATTAAAACTACCTAACCAATTACGTTCGGGGGCAGCTAGGGGGTGCAAACAACTACAAACTGTTGCTTAAAAAAAGATTTATTAATTAAAAAAAAAGAATACAAAAAAAAACTATATCTAATTAAAACTACGTCCTAAACGATCGATGTAAGATCTCTAAGTGCGTGAGCTCGCGGGGGCTCGCGGGCTAGGCGACCTGGGTTTGCGCCTCGTGCCGACGCGCTCTGTCACTAGGCGCGGACCGCGGTAGCAGGGGCTTGCGTAACAAACCTTCAAACGAATAAACATAAAAAACGCGGCACCTTCGTGACGCTAATCGCGAGTATCATCCGTAGCAATTTTAACCTCATGCGCCTAAAAAACTTTCACTTCAATACATAATTATAATTTTCACAACTCGAAGTTATTATAATAATCGTTTATTCTATAGTAAAATATTGACAGTAACGTAATAACCCTCTTTTAAATTTCAGTTATTTTCGTTACTTGTTATTTTATGAGTAAAGTAGCAAATAACGGAAAAGTTAGTTGTCCCATGTTTAGTGTTATGATGTACTTTTACAGTCCATTAGTTTTGCATCCATTGTTCCCGTGGGAATATAGGGAAAGGCGCATTTTCTGTCAGTAAGAATTGGATAACTAAGTAAAATATCCGTTATTTGCTACTTTACAAAATAATGAATAACAAAAATAACTGAAATCGAAACGTTACTATCAATGTGTTACAACAGAGTGAGCGAGAATTTTAATAACTTCAATTTGTACAGAAATGGGATAGAGATATGCAATACGAACTATAATGCGTTAGATTTGAATATTTTTATGTATTGGATTGAATTATTGTAAGCTTGACATACAGTTGCCATCCAAAAAGATGGAGGGACATAGACCAACCTGGAAGAATTTGGGGGTAACATACGCCGAAGAGGCGACTTTTACGCCAGACTTATATGATATTTATATATATAAATAGTTATTAAAAAACTGACTGAAAAAAATTGGCATAATAATATAAAAAATATATAATAAGTTACCTGAGAACTTTCGATAACATCGTAACATCAGTATATTTAAAAAAAATTGAATGACATTTTGATTTTTAAACCATTTTATGATATAAATGAACTTTTTTCAAATCGAGTTTCATAGACAAATTCATACGCTATTAAGTTTTGTATAACCTTTACGTTGTAAATTTATTTTAATATGTATAGTTTATATTTTTTGTTCTATTAAACTGAATTGTATTGCACGCTACTCAAGGAGTTTGCAATAAATAATTTTAAATTGTAATTCACCAAGAATTTTATAAATACTTTTAATAGCAAAAACTAAGTCTCGAGACCATGCTTTGTCTTCAGCGTGATATTTTATTCTATTAACTAAATACAATCTTCTTCATATTGAGTTTTCATTAAAAATGTTGTGAATCTCTATTTATTAAATACTTGATATAAATACCAAATTACGTACGAATCTAATATGCAAAAAATATTTTTGTAGTAACATATAACATTATAACATATCTGTTATTGGAACTATAATAATATTAGTTACAATTATTTTCAAATAGCAATAACTCTCACGCTTAAGTAGTAGTGTATATTTTTTACAATTTACAAAGCTTAACGCATGACTGTGACCTCATCTGATGGTAAGTGATGATGAAGTTTATATTACGAATGGAAACACTTTTAATAGATAATAGTTTTGAAAATAAAGTTGTCGGCGAGTAAGTTTAGTGGTCTGAAATCACCTTCGCATTCATTATTGTCTTTCTATTGTACCGAATTGGTAATTAGTCTATCTAGTACAAAAGGCAGTGGCAGACACTCACAGATACTCACTGACACACACAGTTAAATACACACAAATACACATACTCATAAACAGATTCACACAGCAGTTACGTGCAGACAGACACACAAAGACAGATACACATAAGCGCACAGACAACTATACAAAGACACACAGATAAATACACACACAAACACGCATACAATTTATACATATTGGTAATATTTGAATATTTTAAAAGGTAGAGTGGAAATTAATATTGTGAATTATTAAATATATTTTTTTATTGTTCATAAAATCTAATACAAATTAAAATCTTAAAGCCTAGTTATTATTATTTACAATTAAGTACACTAGAAGTAGAGTTTGAACATACATTATTATAAGGAGCTTAAAATACTAGTATAAATTCTGTATAGACTGGTATCAATAATTCTAATGGGGTTTATCTAAACTAAACCTATCTGATTTTATATGTAGATATTTTAACCTTGTTATTAAGAAACTGGCAGTAATCCTCGCTATCACCCGCTTAGTTCCCGATCCAGTGTGAATATGGGGAAATATATATCGAATAGATAGATAGATAGATAGTATGCTTTATTGAACACCACAAGAGAAACAATAATAAAACAACGACTTAACTTAAGTAATTCTAGTGTACAATGGGCGGTCTTATCGCTAGTTAGCGATCTCTTCCAGACAACCCAACGTATAGGGAGACCGTCAGAGAAAAAAGAGTAGGTAGGCGGTGTTAATAAAGAAATAGACATACTCATATTACTTAGAATATAAACATATACAAACACAATAACACAGTATAAATATATATATATATATATATACACACACACACACATATATATAACACAGTAACGAATACGTTGCTGAAAAGAGTTCATTTTTGTCTATTTCTACACAGCATCATACTATAATGCATACGGTTTGCTTTACAGCAAGAATTTACTGTTAGGGTGGTAACTAGCCACGGCCGAAGCCTCTACCGGGAATCGAATACTTATTATGATAATACTAGCTGTTCTCGGCGTAGTTTATGACCCCGTGGAAATATGGATAAATTCGTGAATTGTCAATTTAAGCCATTCTCGAATCGATCGATCGACACACGAAAAAAATTAACAAAACCTAACCAGCCATTTAGGATGGCGGGAGACCCCTCTTGGGAGCTGCGGGTGGAAGTCCTTGCAGTAACCTATCAGTGCATGGTAGCTACTAGGGCTTCCAGAGGCGCTGACTTTTACGACGACCAGGTCCAGTTGATCAGGGCTCTCGCCGACAGAGCTCTGATCGAAAAATGGAGGGAAGATCTTGGGTGTCCAACTACGGTTATAGTCACGGTGGACCCGATCTGACCTCACCTGGACAATTGGCTCACCAGGAGGCACGGAACTCTTTCCTACGGTCTGGTGCAGGTGCTTGCCGGTCATGGTTGCTTCGGTAAGTACTTGCACCAGGTTGTTAGTCGTGAGGAAACGCCCGCCTGTCATGAATGTGGTACTTCTGTACAAACGGTGCACCATACTCTGACAGAGTGTGCAGCGTGGGCACCCTAGCGGCATATCTTATTTTCGCTGGTTAGAGGAGATCTTAAGAGCATAATTGCGGTAATGCTCACCATTGAAGTTGGGTGGAGGGCGGTTGCCTTCTTTTGCGAGACTGTGATCTCGCTGAAGAAGGTAAATTAGAGGCTAAGGGAGCAAGATGCTGGGGCTCTCCCTCGCCGACGGAAGTAGTAGGTCCTGATATTCGGTATCATCCGGGTCACTGGAGTGGAATGCAGCTAGGGAACCTCTAGTGAACTCACTCATGGATGAGGAGGGATCCGCATTTCACACGCACGGGATTCACACGCACATAAGACTTATAAATACAAGGTGTTAGGAGACCTCTTCCGAAAAAAGAGACAGACGATTTTACTAATGACGCCTTTGATGATGAGACGGAAAATAAATCCATCCTGATTAAACAACTTCAACACACAGGTCAACGCAGTTTCACTCAATTTAGTAGTTTCTTTTTTACGCACACCGGCGGCGGCCGCGCGCGGTCATTGACCCGAGCGTCAGCTGCTTGTGTTTCATCTAGTTCTTTTTTACTAATGTATTTTTATGAAACTATCATTTCATATGTCATTAGTACTATAGACTGTCTTCTTTTTCGGAAACGGTTTACTTGTATAAGAACTTATATTACAATTACTTAACTAATTAAAAGATATGTCAGTAATAAATTATTAAGACGGATACCACATTATTAACTTATAAAGAATCTTATGAAATCCGCGAGAACATGAACGACCTAACTGTTAATTTAATGTAATATAAATTTCCATTATTACGTGTATTATATACCAAATTATGTACCTAATGTGATACCTGTTCCTTATTTGCCCACAATCTTTATTAGATTCATATTAAATTATATTTGTTAATATCATTTTGACATTATTGTGGCAATTTATTTGACATAAACGATGACAAAAGAACTTTGCAACACCCTACTTTACTTGTAATTAATTTGACTTGTTGAATGCAATAAATAAATTAATTATAGAATTAAAATGATATATAAATAACACTTAGATTGCCCGTGTCAATGATTATACGATTGTTCTGTTTCAACTCGTGCAATCATAAGCGTCTCTTTCTTTTTAAGTCAAAAATTGCATTATTTATTTCGCTTCTCGGTAACAAAATATGCGTAGAAATAACAGCAGCTAATAGAAAAACAAAAAATAAATCAGTTTCAAAGCAACCGTTACTAACGGTGCATACGTCGCAACCTGGTTGTTAAATTTTGTTGTGGTATGTTATAAACTGTGACTATTTATTAATAACAATGAAAACCCTTCAGGTAAGTTGTCATTTTTAAGAAATGAGCCTTTAAATACAAGACATATTTTTTTCACTGTCTCAAAAGTTTAGTGCAACATAACCAGTCTTAAATTAATAAACAAAAGATACACTGTATATAAAAACATTGTATTCTTAAACTGTTAGAAACATTTAAGCATTTAACATTTAAGCCCTTAGAGCCACTTTAGCGTAATTCGACCCGGTGGGCAACCTACGCAGAAACGTCATCAACGACGGGGCAGGTGATGGTTATTGACGTTAAAAAGCGCGGGAAAATTGCGGCGGCCAATAACTTTTAAATAAAAGCCAGCGAGACGCTTACTCACTGCCTACCGTACGTTTGTCAGTCACATCTGACATTTATAGAAACATGCCGTTTTGACGGTAACATCTTCGCTTGTTTTCGATAGTTTCCAGGTTAACAGACCCAAAATGGATAAGTTGTGACGTGACAAGAAATTTGCATACTAAATTACATTATTGTAAAAAAAAAAATGTTTCTGTTAAAATCACTCGGTATACTGACTGAATATTAAAAGAAAAGTATCTAGTCTTTTAAAAAAAACTATAACTTAGAATGTCTTTGCACTCGAGGTATGAAATAACAAATATCAGGAAAGTGTACGTTATCTCTGCGCGGTAACAGATCGCCGAGACGCTGGTAGTGCACGTTCGTGTCTCAAAGCTGTGGCTAGAAGTTCTACGGCTCGTTCGACTTCGTTTACATCTATTTTACTGAAAGTCAGCCTCAAATACTGGCAACGAGCTCCGCTGTCGGGTACGAAAGCATGACCAGGGACTAACATGAGTCCACGATCGAAAGCTGTGTGGAAAACCTGTAAAGAAAATGCTTAAGTTATAAAGCTGAAAAGTTTGTTTGTTTGAACTCGCTTATCTCAGAAACTACTAATCTGAGTTGAAAAATTCTTTCAGTGTTAGATAGCCCATTTATCCAGTAAGGCTATAGACTATATATTATCACGCTAAGACTAAAAGAATCGGTACACTAATGAAAAATGTCACAAAAGAGATGTTTTCTTTTTGAGAGCTTCCGTTGCCTGTTCTGCATAAATGGTTAAAGTTTCGCAAAGATTATGTATGACAAAATTGTTCCTGTTTAAAAGTTCTAGAAATAGTCTGAAACAGCATGTCTATCTTTTAAGGTAGGCTCACTATAACCTTAAGTTAAATATTCAAATTCGGGGTTGATTTTTCTTTTGAGAGCTTTCGCTGCGTGCGCTGCCTAAGCCATTAAAGATTCGAAAAAATCATGTTAGACAGAATTGTTTCCCTTTAAAAGTACTAAAAAAAGTCTTAGATAGCATATTGCTATCTTTTAAGGTTGGCTCACTATAACCTTAATTAAGTTTTCAAAATCAGCGTTGCTTTTTCTTTTGAGAAGTTACAAAACATACTATCAATATTATAAATGCGAAAGTAACTCTGTCTGTCGCGCTTTCACGCCAAAGCTACGGAACCGATTTTAATGAAATTTGGTAGACAGATAATCGATAGAAATGCGAATTCAAAAACACTATTTCACGCAGATGAGGTCGCCGGCAGAGCTACTAGATAAATAAAGTAATATAACAGCAATCTAACAAATATAATAATAGCGATGTCTAACGATATAACTATTTGAATTATGAGTAATTTCAGAAACATTATTGACCAAATATCGTATAGATAAACATTAAAAAATATGACGACTCATTCTAATAATGTAGAAACCTTTTGAATTGATCACCTGTCATTAGATTAGATAGACAGATTTACTAAAAATTGTTTTGTATTAGCTATCAACACGTATTTTACAATAAATATCGTCTGCGTCCCACAAGAGGTTGGCTATGATTATATCTGATGGTAACTGATGATATAGTCTAACATGAAAGCGATAATCTGGTAAAAGACAATGTACCTCTTATGGTTTCTGCACAGTATCATAACGTAACTCAAATCTTTAATAAATTGCTTGGCAGTACGTCTTCAGTCAGTAAGAATGTAGTTTTTATGAAACTATCGGTTCATTTAGGTGTACTTACATGATGGAGCGTAAATAATACTAATAAAACATTTAAAAAATATGATTTCTGTCCCATTATTAAAGGTTGGCTCACTATAACCTTAGTTAAGTAATAAAAATCTGGGGTTGGTTTTTCTTATGAGAGCTTTCGCTGTGTAACTGCGTAAGCTATTAAAGAGTCGCAAAAGTCATGTAAGACAGAATCGTTCCCCTTTAAAAGTACTAAATAAAAGTCCAAGACAGCATGTGGCTATCTTTTAAGGTTGGCTCACTATAACCTTAATTAAGTATTTATTACAGTGGTGTTAGTAGTACTATCGTCGGTCTTTGTTTTTGGAAGCGTTGTCGTAAAACCTTGTATAGATAAATGATTACTTATATAGATATGTGGTCTATTATTATTAAAATAACGTTGTAGTAGAATAAAATACAATTAAAAAATTGTAGTATATTTCAAAAGACTACATATATATTACGAAAAAAAAGCGTGGGATTGAATAAATTACTTTTATCCAAATAGAATAGAAATTATAATACCATTGTAATTGCGTTGATAAACAGGACGCGAAGAAACCCTCGTGTCTTTAAATACTATTTCAATCTGAAGAGAAACACGTATACAAGGTATTGGGAGGCCACCACCGAAAACAAAAACAGACGATAGTACTAATGACACTTTTGATGATGGAAAAATCGATGCTAATTAAAAAAACAATCATATTTTAAAACGTTATATTAGCATAATTTACACTCCAACATGTTAGAACAGCAAAATAAAACGAGTCTCTTAACATACAATACTGAAAAAAAAACACGTAATGAAACATAAAATAAAAAAACAGCTGACGCTCGGGTCAACGAACGCACACGGCCGGCGCTGGTGTGCGTGCAAAAGAAACAATTCAATTGTGCGAAAGTGCGACTGTACTAAAATGATGGAGCGCAAATAATGATAATAAAACCTTTTCAAATTGGTTTTTTTTATCAGGATCGACTTTTTTCCGTCCCATCATCAAAGGTATAATTATTACTATCGTCTATCTTTGAAAGAATTTGTATACTTGGGATCTACAAGTTACAAAAAATGGAACGTGTGATAGTGATATTGAAAGGAGAGTGAATGCAGGGAATGTGGTAAATGGTGCTCTGCACGCCTTTATGAATAGTCAGATGGTGTCTCAAAGGGCCAGACTGGTTGTGCATGCAGGAGTATTGGTGCCAACACTCTTGTTTGGTAGTGGAAGTTGGGTACAGTAGAAGAAGCACAAAAGTAAAATAAATATAGTAGAGATAAGAGCGTTGAGAAGTATGAGTGGATTGAAACTGAGTGACAAAGTAAGAAATAGTGTGACAAGGAAACGTTGTGGTAGAAAAGAAGAAGTGACCAAAATTGAGAATGGTATGCTTAGATGATTTGGGCACATAGAGAGAATGAATAATGGAGACTGTCAAACAGAGATTTATGAGTCAAGATTGAATGGGAAAATTGGAAGAGGAAGATTAAAGCCTACGTTCCTGGGCCAAATTCACGACATTTTAAAAAAGGGCCAGGTCAAGAGTACTCTAAGCCGACGAAATTGTATGAAAGGTTTAATGGGAATGAAAGAAGCGAAGGAGACATGCAAGGATCGTGGCAAGTGGAAGGACGTGGTCTCTGCCTACCCCGAAGGAAATGAGGCGTGAGGTCTTTATTATCGGAAGCGGTCTTCTAATATCTTGTATATGATTCAAAAGTGAAAAAGAAGTACTTACAATATTGTATACATCGTCTACTCCTGTCACTCGCACCCAGTGGAATAAACCAGCGTGAGGCTCGCTCCACTCCATGAGGTCTGAGACTTCTCGTAACGCAGCACTTAAAACGTTCCTTCTGTGTTTATAGAAGGACCTAGTTGATAGAAGGTGGGAGGTAAAGGCGCTTCGGTTTGCTATGAGACGGTACACGATTGCCTGCAAATGGAGAGGTAAGTTTAAGCTCTAAGTATGAACGGTGGAAGATAACGTAAGCAAGTAAGTGCAGGATTATCTGCCTCATTGGTCTAGTGGTCAGCTTGTTCGGTTACAGACATGAGGTCCTGTTGGATCTGTGTCTGATCTCTCTTCGCTAGTGTCGGGTGTCGGATTACCGTCACATCGGATTTTGAGAGTGAAGGAATAGACAGTACACTTGTGTACTATGCCTGCCAATCCGCAGTGGAGCAGCGTGGTGGGTCTATGCTCTAAAAACCCTCTCTCATATGAGCGAGGAGGCCTGTGCCCAGCAGTTGGACGTTAATGGGCTGCTACTTACCTTTTTTTACCTTTACTATATACAAAATTTCTTATGAGACACCCTGTATATGTAAAATACAATCTTCAACGTTTCAAAAACGCTGTTAAAGCCTTCTTGAATTTGAATTACATAAATACAAGATAAGCCAAAGAAACTGCCTCATTGGTCTAGCGGTTAGCATGTTCGACTACAGACATGAGGTCCTGGGTTCGAGTCCCGGGTCGGGCCAATTCAAAAATCAATATTGAGTTTTCTATTAAGATTTTCTCAATATTTGCCCGCAGTTGGGAAGTTGGCGGTGTGATCTACCCCCGTGCCTCGGAGAGCACGTTAAGCCGCCGGTCCTGCACCCGATCTCTCTCCGGTCGTGTCGAATTCTCGTCACATCGGACTATGAGAGTGAAGGAATAGAGCGTACACTTGTGTACTATGCCTGCCAATCCGCAGTGCAGCAGCGTGGTGGGTCTATGCTCTTAAAACCCTCTCTCATATGAGCGAGGAGGCCTGTGCCCAGCAGTGGAACGTTAATGGGCTGCTACTTACTAACTTACTTAAAGCCAAGGAAATTTCACTTCCTTAATCATTTTTTGTAAAAAAAAAAAATTCCTCAAATAATTTCTATCCGTGACCATGAATTAAATTAGATTTGATATTCTGTGAAATACCGTGATGACGTCACGATAAGATTAATTAACAAAACTTTGATAAAGAGTGTTTAATATTTTCATTTAACCGATAAGCTATCTACATGTTAACGTCCGTTATGAAAATATGTTACATTACATCTGCGTATGTATTTTTTTAAAACATGTTTAGGTTTTTTTGTAAAAACATAACTTCAAAGTTATTTAGGCTTGTTTGTAGAAAATCACAGTTAAATAGGACGTCGAATGCATTTCTTGAAAGTGGATTTATATTTTCCAATTTTTATGAACTTAAAGCCAACTTATACAAGAATATATCAAAGAACAAACTTTTAGAGTTTGTCAGATAGACAGGACTATTTATTTTATTTTTATTCATTTTTAATGTACACCGCACAAAGTAATTATATATTAGGATAGAAACTTAATCTATGTAAATTAGTGACGGATAAAAGGCGGTCTTATCGCTTTAAAGCGATTTCTTCCAGACAACCGTAAGGAAGGAGACTTAGTTAAGAGTTTAAAGGTAGGTGGTGAGAATAATAAATACACTACATATATTCATACATAAATATGTCTGAAAATAGAATACATACATCATAAATATATATACAAATAAAATATATAATCTGATAATAACATATATGTCGCGTAATCATTATATGGGGATAAACTAAAGGGAAAGTTAAGGACTATTAACTAATTCCTTCAAAGTATCTAAAGAGGGAGCACATTGAATTTCAATTGGAAGAACATTCCAGGGCGCTTCAACCGTGAATAAACCTTGAAAAAACTATGTGCGGTGCATAGGAGCAGAACAAGTGCCTACGTCTGATAGTAGGAGCTCCGAGGTACGTCAGGAACGACGTTATCCATCGTGATACCAGGACGCCCATCGTGGAGGTGTTAGTCCGCCAGCTTGCGAGGAGTATGTTCCGCCTGGCGGATAACTCTCTGCACACACATCTCCACGGCATTACCAGCCGGTACCAAAGAACGGCAAACACTGGGCGTCCTCTGCCTCGTGAGCTCCTGCTGTCAACACCTTACACCAGCCTTAAGTGATAGCGGCGAAGATGACGCGGTAGCAGCTACACTCGGAACACAGCCTCCTCGGAATTGACCAGGATAGATCCAGCCCGTATAAAATACGGGCAAAAAACAGTACTGGGCATTTGCTGAATGCCCGAGGAAAGATGCCCGGGCAATAAACCACTGCCTCGAGGCCCGTACCCTGCAGAATGCTGCGATGAACCCAACGACGACGGTGCATAGGAGTTCTCAAATTTAGACTCAATGGAGACCTTAGTGCCATCCTATGCCCGCTATCATGAAAGAAATTGGAGCGATTTTTCAAGTATGAGGAGCGATACAGATAGATACAGCAACACACGGTACAGAAGAGAAAGAATGTGTAGATTCCGGTGAAATCAATGATCACATTTACGTAAACCAAATATGAACCTAATAGCAGTATTTTGAAGACGCTCAAGTTTGTTTAGATGGTCCTCATTCAAGTCGAGATAGCTTGCTTCATCATAATCGAGAATAGAGAGCAGTATGGGCTAACATTGTTTTAGTGGGAATTGGAAGAAAAGAACGCAGGCGTCTGAGTGAACTCATTGTAGCAAATATTCTTTCTATCTAGGACTATCTGGTTTTTTTTCCTTAAAATATTGTAGTATCTTAAAAAGACATGTGTAAAAATATAACATGAGGCATATATACCTCACATTGATTTTGAAAATTATGTTATATATAACATAGAATTTTATTTTTCGTAACATATATTTTAAAATGGCTTAGCTTCCTCCATTTACAAAACATAGTAGGATACGATAATATAGAAGAAATATTAGATTTATTCATAGCAAAGCAGGCCTGATATTATCTTCTATATTAAAGAGGAAATAGAAGTGCATATACGCAAATTTCGAATAAATTACGGAGCGTGACTGAAATTGGTTTATAGATTTTAACAGCAAAACAAGTGTACAATCAACAAAATATCACGTTTCTAAACACGAGAAATTACTTAGTCCAAATAGGTGTGATCGCAGGTCATTATCACACCCACTTAATCATATAAATGATGCATGTCATACGATAGTTTATCTGATAAATAAAAATATTTATAATAACAATAACTATCATCCAAATTGCGTCCTCAGGGTCACGTAATGTAAACTTAGATAAAACCCATTCATTGTATCCGGCGATGAACGCCGCAGGGTCGTCTGACGGTCAGGGTCTAGATATATTAAAACATATCTAGACCCTGACCGTCAGGCAACCCTAAATATCGCATTTATTAAATATTTTTAACATAACAAACTCTCGTTTTGGTCTCAAACCTTTGGTTTATGTAAACAAACAGGGAAACATTGATATATGCTTTCTAGATCTGAGCAAAGCTTTTGATTTAGTTAACAACTTTGAGAAATTTGCAACATCTGAAGTATCAAAGCATCAATTGCAGATAAAAGTGAGCTTGAAGTATGAAGATATTAACACCCCACTGCTGGCCAAAGGTCTCGAAACTCATATCGTCAGAGAGAAACAGTTTTCAGAACATAGACCCATCACATTGGTCCACTGCTGGTTGACAGGCAAAATCAGTCCCGGAATATTATGGTTGCCTTACCAACATGGTACGGTAACATTGCATGACCGAAAAGCAATAATAGATTGGAAAGAACAATTAAAAATGTCAGTACCGGTTTGGATTAACTTACAAATTTATCAGTAAATATTGCCTCAGTTGATGTTTTATCGACCGATACAGCTTGGAAATGGCCGAAATATTATATGCAATTAATTATTCGTCTAAATAATTCAAAAACTGCTATTTATACAAAAAAAATTAATTTATTAATGGAAGTAGTATAATTTTGTAACTAATTAGAACTATATGATGTTGAAATGGAATCATTGCTATTAAAGACACGTTTGGAGTAATTTATTGCGAATTTATGCGGATATTTGGGTCTTTTCCAAAACGTGTCAAAGACAACTTATTTGTTTTGACATATTTCAGGTCTTATTGTTTCATCTTCTCTTCCTTATTATTAAAATTCATCCAAACTGCAAATGGACCACCAACACATATTTTTCTTGCAACAAAACATTTCACACTCCTGTCTAAGTCTAGTAAATGCAAATACCAGATTTGTTCGTAAAATTTACGACTGGAATTATCAAAATGATATTCGATACATTACTTATAAACATATTCTATGAATTTAAAAAGGTTGGACTAAAATTAGGCCATATGTCATGTCCAAGTGTGATTCGTGGACCATTGAACTACTTTCTGATGCCAATGTCGAATCACTTAATGTACGTCATAATCACCGTATAAAATATAGGTTTTGAGGTTTATGAGCGAAACAGTTTTTTATTCGTGCCTCTTTAGAATCACTCAAATTACTTCATAATCACCTGATAATATGTATTAGGTTTTTGGGTTTATGAGCGTATCAATTAATCTACAAATTCTCACCTGTGAGAGTGTACAGGAGTGTAGAATCTCGGCTTGCGTGTGGAGCTCTGCACGACGTACAAGGTCCACTGGTGCTGTGATCCATGCTGCACGCAGACCTGAACTCACGACTTTCGACAACGAGTCCAGTCGCACAACACGTCCACAGCCATCCATTGACAGGAACGACGGTGGTACCACCTAACAAAATCATACTACTATACATTTTGTCCAGTTTCTACTTAGTAAAAAAAGAGGTTTTTATGTTAGAGGTCTTCGAGTAGGGAAAATAACAAGCTGTCGTCATGCGAATACGATCTGCTCCCTTCGTTACTTGATGACCTTTATTTACCCCAAAATTCCTCCAGGATGTCTAACTCTTGGACTCTTGCAGCAGCATTTGCAGTAAAGCTAGCCCTATTAAAGGCTGGCCTTCAAAAAATTAAGTGATGATGTTCCTTAAGAAATCGCCTCATCTCCCGTTTACGATGTAAAAACCAGTAGGATTAACAACTAAAGACACTCTGAACAAAATATAAACTCGCACCAAAACTCACACGCTTACAGACACACATACACCGTGTGGCTCCTTATTTTCCTATATAAACATAATCTGATATTAACATCAAGTGTAAACCAATGTAAATAAAATAAAGAAATAGTGCGAAATTCCCAGAGGACATTTTAAAGATGTTACAAAATAAATTCAAATTTAAAAAAATAGTTGATAAATCCTGTTATAATTTAAAATAATAATTCAAAAGCTTTACACAACACAGCAACTAAATTTAATTAATGAAATATAATCTTCAAAAGCGGTTTATAAGTTAGGAGAAATGTCTCCTAAAAATATGACTATTTGACGTGACCACGTCTTTAAAATCGCATTCATAGGGATATGTTATAGTCCTTACTCAGCATAATAAATTATTTACTTTTAACTATTCAGAGGCATGGACGATCCGGGCAACAGAGAGGAAAAAGATAGATGCATTCGAAATGTGGTGCTGGAGAAGAATGTTGCGTATACCATGGACCGCGAAAAGGACGAATAAGTCTATCTTGGAGCAGCTACGTATTGACACCAGACTCTCAACTACCAACAACTTAGACAAGGTAATAGTTACTAGCAAGGTAGAGGGCAAAAGACCACGCGGCCGTTCACCTAGCCTCTGATCCGACCAAGTAAAGGCATTTACAAGTCTTCCATTTGCTGCGACCATATGGAAAGCCGAGGACCTAACAGCGTGGAAAGCACTGGTGAAAAAACTGACGCAGGCACCAAAGTACACGACCTTCAATCATGAATTTCCGATAGAGGTGATAGATTACAAAAAAATGTGAACACGTCTTGTAACGAGGCTTAAACATCCGCCGCGTGCGATGTGTTACAGACCTTACATAGCGTAATAAATTCTTTAATCCTTCAGCTATCTAATGGTGTACTGTATTTCGTATGAAGGCGATAGATATATAGTCTTTCTTTTTTTGTATTGCCTCCATATGGATGTGATTGGAAAGACAACGTAATAGGAAGAAAGAAAGAAAATAAATTTATTCTACATTGCAATAACAAATAAAAAAATATACATTTATCTATAAGCTAGGAAGCCTGGCAGCCCATAAAACTAAAACTAACTAAAGATAACACCACAGACCTATGCTCTATACATGTACACACACACACACATACACACACACGCGCGCGCGCGCGCGCGCACACACACACACACACACGCACACACACACACACACACAAGAATTTACAGAAGTAAAAAATAAGTTGTATATTTATTATAATAAATAGAGATTACACATACATATAGTGGGCAAAATTTACGTAGAGGTCTTAGAGAAGAGAGAGTTCTGCCACAAAACTTCCGTGTTCCTGTTGCTTTTCTATTAGGAAGCGTTTTTAATACGTGCATGATCAGTCGTACATTGCAAACAATGTGATAATAAATGGTATTGGGATTATAGATAAAGAATTTAACTAAATAATTTAAATGTGCCCTTGTGTGAATGCGGCTGAGACATCTAAGACAAAGGAAGTGATGGTTCAACTCATAGTTTATCAGTTTACTATTTTTATCAGTTAATACTTCCGCCTCTATTTAAACTGCCTCAAATATTCCTAATGTATGAGATACCTAAATAAATAGTGAGCAGTTTGCTTAAAATTTAAACCAAAAATACAAAGATAACACTCTATATATCAACTAGATGTTTCCGTAAATGTTATCAGGTTCCTGATCCCATGGAAATATGAGGAAATATGTTTATACTATAAAATAAAATGATATTTTTTCTGTATAATATACATATGGCTTAAGTCTTCCTGAAAGTCTGAACCAATTTACGCATCTAGGGAGAAAAATAGAGCATTCTAGTCTGCGATACATTAAAATCGTGGGTGGGGATGCACTATTTTTCTCCTATGGTGAGTATACGATTTTCCTCACACTGGGATAAAAAATTCGATGTCTTTATGTTGACTTCTCAATCACTTATTAAAAGTATAACTACCGTTTCATGTTTTAAGGCTTTGGCACGGAGGAAAAATGAATTATGCGCATATGCACCATTGGAATCTACCTGAGTGTGGACGAGGAATTTATTGTTCGACATACCAGAGCTGAAAAGCAAACTTTTCTCCATGCAGTAAAAAAAAATATAACAATCACGTGGAGATATGAGAAAATTCGTTATTTTTAAGAATCGAATTGTTAATCTAATCCCCTGGAAGACACAAAACATACATACATACGAGTACATAGCATCACGCCTCATTCCCATAGGGGTAGGCAGAGACAACATCCTTCCACTTGCCAAGATCCTTGCATATCTCCTTCGCTTCTTTCATTCTCATTAAACCTTTCATACAAGTTCGTCGGTTTAGAGGACTCTTGACCTGGCCGTTATTTAAAATGTCCTGGATTTGGTCCAGGAACGTTCGCCTTGGTCTTCCCCTTCCAACTTTCGCATTCACTGTTGACTCATAAATTCTTTTTGTCAGTCTCCTTTTATTCATTCTCTCTACATGCCCAAACCATCTAAGCATACCTTTCTCAATTTTAGTCACTACGTCTTCTTTTATACCACAACGTTCTCTTATCACACTATTTCTTACTCTGTCACTCAGTTTTAATCCACTCATGCTTCTCAACGCTCTCATCTCTACCGCATTTATTTTACTTTTGTGATTCTTCTGCCATACCCAACTTTCACTACCATAGATAAGCGTTGGCACCAACACTCCAGCATGCACTGCCAGACACAAAACAATTCAACAAAATAGGTCCAGTCGTTTAGCAGTAGTTCAGTAACATACACACGCTATTATAAAGATATTACTTAGTCACTTACATCGTTATAGTTGAGGAACATGTACGGATCATCTTCCAATATCAGGAAGTCGTATTTACAAGCCAATTCGTAGATCTTCTTTCTTCTATCTTCTGGTAAAACGGTACCAGTGGGATTGTTTCCAGTGGGGATGATGTACAGCACTTTGGGCATACGTAGACCTCTGGTTATTCTCTCATTGAGAACTGATTCCAAAGTTTCTGGTATCATACCATGCTCATCTTCAGGTATGCCGATAATCTCTGGCTGGTAGGGCTTTAACTGTTCACAAAGAAATTACAGTACAATATCGTGAAAGCGAAGATTTAACGTAATTCTTTCTTTATCTCATATATCACAAAAGTAAACGAAATAATAAAAAAAATCGTTACTTATTTTATTGATGATCAAACAAATATGAAGGTTATCTCTTCTGTACATAATACAAAGTTGTCATTTGCGAAACATTATGTAAAATATTATCGTCGAGCTTATTACCTAAATATAATATAGTTATTTGACGCTGATGCAAAAAATCATGAAAGAAACGATATACTATTTTAGCGTTAAATTGAGTGTGACAATGACTATAACAAATATGGTAATTATGCAACCTGTGTTGCACATATGCAATTAAAAAAACACGTTGTTACGAAATATTTACAAAGTATAACATAGGAGGAAATGGGAAACTTTTTATCAGGCAATACACGTTGTCCAGTTAATTTTAAATTAAAAAACTAAATTTAATTCAACATCTCTACAGTTAGGTTGTATGAGACACCAAACAGACGAGTACCTTGGTCATGTACTAACCCCTGATCTGAAGGACAATGCTGATATTGAGAGGGAACGTAGGGCACTCTCTGTTAGAGAGAATATGATCTTTCACAGGTTTGCTCGTAGTTCAGTACAAGTAAAAATCACGCTATTTAAGGCATACTGTACCACATTTTACACGAGCAGCTTGTGGACTGACTATTCGCAGAAACAGTGAAGCGCCTTACGAGTCCAATATAACAATGCCTTTAGAATGCTAATGGAGCTGCCCAGATGCTGCAGCGCTTCGGGAATGTTTGCCGATGCCCGTGTGGACTGTTTCTACACTACCATGCGGAAAAGGTGTACATCCCTGGCGCGGAGAGTACAGGCAAGCTCCAATGGCATTCTAAGGGTATATATATATAACAGGCTCGATTGTCAGTACTTGAATCATTATTACATGATTCACGGGCTGACAAATCGAGCCGGGATGGGTCAGGTTATAGTTTTAATATAGGCATTTAATTTCTTTTTTTTTAGTTTAAAGCACTATCATTAGTTTTTTAAGACATGTAACCTACTAACACATTATGGTCACCAATGGTCGAAATAATATGGATTTGTCTCTATAAATAATGTAATGGAAGGAAGGCAATTGACGTCTAAATTACAGGGACACATGATGAGAGAAAAGAAAATAAAACTGGACGAGAATAATAACTGCATGATGCCCTAGGGAATGCCAAAGAAGTAAAGGGAGCCGATAAAGCGATGGGAAGACCACCTGAAGAAAGTGGCACGACCAAAATGGTTAAGATCAGCAAAGGATCGGTACAGATGGAAAGTGTTAGAGGAATCTTTGTCGGAAGACAAGCTGTGAGGAAGAAAGAATAAATGCCGAGAATACAGTTTAAGGACACAAACAGCAATGAAAACTTATTATATTTCATTGTTTTGAATAGCGAGGTCTAATTTCCCCATCTATGAGATCTGAGTGTTGGCTTCACTAGCTGAGGTCCTGGCTTCGATTTCCGACAGAGCAAATTTAGGAAAAAAATTGTACTGGTTTTGGCTGTGGCTAATTATTACCCTTCTATGCTATGTAGAAACCATGGGAGATATCTTAGACCGCATCATCACTTAACATCAGATGAGATTACGGTCAAGCGCTAGTTCTCCTGATTTTCTATACCATGTTGGTGTTAAATATTTTAGTATATAATACTCACAACACTGTGTATTCCTGTGTAGGAGTATTCAGTGGTGATGATGGCATCTCCGTGATCAAGCAGCAGTTCCACACACTGGTAGATACCATGTTGGGAGCCACAAGTGGTGATAACGTCACGAGATAGTGGTGGCGGTCGGTGCAGTTCCTGTTGGAACTGACGTAATTCTGTGAGGAGAGAAGGATGCCTGCAAGAAAAGGATAACTTTACGAGATATTGTATTCATTTAAAGGATTAACACTTAGGTTTTACAGGCCAGGTTCAGAGGTTCAGGGTCGTAGATCTTAATGCATTGATATTCAAAGGAAGGAAGGCTTCAGGACTCTGGTCATAGTGGTAACGATTTGTCATCTTTTGAAGAAGTGACTATCTAGCAAACATGGACTATTTATTCTCTTACAGCCTTATCTGTAAGGTGATCAAAAGGATTCATGGCATCACAAGGTAAATAATTACTTAGAACCTCAGCATCATTTGACGTTGCTGACAGGAGGCTGCAGTTTGACGTTGGTAGATCTCTAGGGAGTCGTATCTCTGGAGGAGGCACGGAAGATGGAGAAGAAATAGACATCGACTTTTAGAGACCAGAGACAGATGAACATTTATAAACCTGTTTAACCTTTACTGAACCTTTGCTTCATTCACCGGGAGTGGCAGGAGTTTAGTAGCTCATTATCCAGATATGAGGGAGGGAACAGGAAAATGCTATCAACACTCTGTGACAACTAGAAGATGTGCCACCTCAGTATATCTTTGATACAGTTTCAAGCGAGCCTTTTGGTTTCCCGGTTGCCTTTGGGTTGTTTCAGGTATTCTAGCGTAGCCAGTCAGTTTTGGGCTCTCATAAAAAGACAATTCGCTTTAGGAAAATGCATTGCTGTTAAAACTTAAGTGGATACTTAGAATATTTTACCCTTGTGAAGGAAGATACTGTAGCGCAGTCGCTAACTCTTTTTCATCAAACATCATTTTTCCCCCACTTCTGGTGGTGAGTTCAAGGCGGGTAAATGGAAATATGGCTTCATTGGGCATGCCTTCCGCAAGGGATAGCATACGCTTGCCTACTTTGTAAGCAAGTGAAGCTGGAACAAATAAACTATTATTGAATAATCAAAGCTAGTCATCTTATTAATGCTACTGAAAAACGACTGAATACGTATTTGGATATATAATGGAGAATATATAATAAAAGTAATACATTACTATTTAACAAATTATACTACGAAATTTAAGACTTTAAGGCGAGTAATACATTTTTTTTATATAAAGACATTAGATCGCTATCTGTTTAGATAAAAAAAACTACACGTTCATTTGTAACTAATCAGTACAATTGCCTTAAATAAAGATTATTTATTAAATTTATTATTAATGTTATTGCCAGATGACAACAATTTGCACCGTATGTTATAAAATACCATTTTTCGTCTGGATTTTTGATTGTATATATAGACACTTAGGAAAGTAATAGACTACAATCAAATTTATTATGTTAAATATACAAAATATGATTTAAAGTGCGTCGCAAGTCAGCAAGTGATAGCAGGTCAATTACTTAAGAATTGATAATTTTTTAAATGATAACCTGAAAATATTTTATCAACATATTTTGATGACATTAGAGTTGAGCTGAGTATTATCATTTTGGTGACTTTAATTAAGGACAGTTACATTATTAACAATTCACGTATCTTCACTGTTATATAAAGAGAAAAGATTAAATTATTTGTTTTGGATAAACTGAAATCTACTGAACATATCTCAACATATCTCCAGGTTTTTATGGCTTTATTTGCTCCTACTCATCTTCATTACCGCTTATTCGATCTTAAATCAAATTTAAAAAAATTGGCAACTCTTTACACCACTTTTGAATGAATGACTGATGATTTTATTAAAGAACGAAATACAGTCCAAAATTTGAAGAGTTTCTTTACGCCCTGTCCCGAGAAAAGCTCACAACTAACTCACTCGGGTATAAGAAAGCTTTCAGTAAGTTTACACGATTAGGCAGCTGATTTTAAAAGGATTACAATAGTCTGTTATCTTTAATAATACATGTAAGTGCACAGGTTTATTTATTAGCTAAAGACTTATGATTAAAATGGTTCCTTCGTGCCCTCTCCTGAGAAAAGCCCACAACAAACTCAGTCTGGTATAAGAAAGCTTTCACGCCCTGATAGTCGATATTAAAAGAAACAAAATGGGTTGTTGTTCTTTCCAAAATATTGTGTATATCATTTGATTCATATCTAATAACAAATAATATTTCCCACTCTATATTTAGGTATATTATAGAATAAACTTAAGTAAAAACGTGACTTACTATGATAATACTTTTATGGTGGGATAGTTTTGTTATTATACAAATTAAAAGTTGGTTTTTAATATATGTAGTTACTGTAAAAACCTAATACAGACTCAGCTCAGCCTAATTATTCACTATGTTAGTGGTTTAATGCACACAAAATGTGCAAAATCTTAAAAAAGATAAAAAACAAATATCCAAAAACAAGCGTCAAAAGGCGTTCTTATCGTTTGAATCTTTTAACATTATTACTTGTAAATGTGGAATGTCTTATGTTTTGCTTAAACACGAAAAGGTACGTATGAATAAAAAACAATTAAGTTACGTGGAACATCAGAAATTTTTAGAATACTTAACCACAATAGTTTTCTAATAGATAGAATGATTTATTAAATGCCACAAGAGAAACAATGACATCCCAACGTTTCGGGAGACCGTCAGAGAAAGGAAAGATTTACCTCCTTATAGAACCTCATTAGTGATTTTGCCAATATAAACTTTTTTTAAATAACCTCCTCAGTGCTTTTGACAATATAATTTTTTTTAATATAACCTCCTTAGTACTTTTGAAAATAAAAACATTTTTTAATGTAAACTACTTAGTCCGTTTGATAGTATTAATATTTTTGTTGTAATCTCCTTAGTGCTTTTAACAATATAAACTTTTTTAATGAAAGCTACTTAGTCCTTTTGACAGTAATAACTTTTTGACTATTTGAACGGGTACATACCACGATGGCAATCTTTTTTAATTTTGCCGATATTTCGACCCAGTTGCATGGATCGTGGTCACGACGTTACTACTGTGGGCGGTTGTGTCAAGCTGTCAAGGGCTGAATCTGTCTACCCTACGTCTGATCCTTTTGATTTTCACGGCACCCACATCCATTTTTCGGCATACTATACTCACAACGTCACGTTTTAATTTTGAAAAATTGCGTAGTTTGTTAATTTGGCATAGCTTCACCACTGGATTCCACGTATCAGCCAGCTTAAAACCATCTTTGCGATTGAAATTAGGATATTTTTTAATTTCAATGGCCTCGCGAACTAATCACGGCATATAATGGCGGTCCGTGGAAAGAACTTTCGGGCTATGAAGTTCTATCCAGTGTTGAGTTCCCTGCTGCAAAATGTGCTCCGCGATCGCATTGTGCTTGACGGCATTTATGTGTTCTGACACACGAGTTGCTATGGAAGGCTTCGTTTGCCCAATGTAAGAGCTTCCACAGCTGCAGTCAATTTTGTAAACGCCGGGACATTGATACTGTAAACGATCCTTCGGAGATCTCACCATGTTTATTATCTTTTGTAAGGGAGTGAAGACAGTTTTGATGCTATAGTCTTTTCTCAGTAGCCTGCCTATTCTGTCCGTCACTCCCTTGACAAAGGGCAAATAGGCCTTTGGTCTTTCTACCTCCAAAGGTCGTTTGTGGTGTCTCTGCTTGCTGACGGCTTTTGGGGATCTATGTCCATTCCAACGTAACAAATGTCGGGAAATATCAGCAAAATTAAAAAAGAACGCCATCCTGGTATGTACCCGTTCAAATAGTCAATATGTTAATAAACCACGAAATTTTAAGTTTAAAGTAATAACTTTTTTAATGTAACATCCTTAGTACTTTTGAAAATAAAAACTTTTTTAATGTAACCTACTCATATATACTCTATATTTCTCTTAATGTATTAATTTCATTGATTTTATTTATTTTATATGCATAATAAAAATGATTGCAATTTTCTTAGAAACGTATATCAAATTTTTGCTTCACGCATCAATTGTAATCGTTTGTTTCCTAAATAAATAGCTTTTAATACTTACTGATCTGTCTCGTAAAAGCTGGCTCCCTCCGCATTGCTCTTTTGCTTAAAAACCTGCTATAATCCTTCTCGTCCAATATCTTATACTTCTCCCCAAAATTACAATCATCAGGCGAATAAAACTTGTAAAGATCACTGATATTTGACGAGTATCCATTTTTTAAAACGGCAAAAACCGGTCCCGCGTCTAATAATTTCTTGAACTCATTCATTTTTGGAAACGGTTTAACGATCATTTTTTATATATATTCGTATTATTTTTTATTATAATTTAATAGAAGAACACTTGTTATTTTTATATTCTCATTAACCTTTTATATTTATTAAGTTTTTGATCGCGTAAACAATAGATTCAACCGATTGTTTTGAAGATGTAAACCGCAATGAGCTGAAACTAAAGTTTGCTTAAAACATTCAGTATTCGTCAGTCGCTAATTCGTTGATAACTGATGCCTATATTATCTTTTTTATAAGACGTCCTTTTATTTATCGCTTTTATACTTAACTAACAATGCCCTGTGGTGTCACCCGCGTAGATATTGATCTCGTGGAAATGGAAAGTCTAGTGAGTCGGACTATACATTTATTTTCGTTAACATAAAAGTTATATTTCACTCAGTTTTTAATTACTTACTTGCAGATTATTAGAAACACACTTACATTCATAATCTAATCAATAGACAGTTATGACTTTACAACGAATTTATATATCGTGATAATTACATCAACAAGCATTCCCTTAATCATTTTCTTAATGTTAAAATCGTTATTTATTGTATCTACCTTCACTTCTATAAGCAAGTTCCCCAATCTTAGACTATATAAATAAAAATTTAAACAAAAAAAGAACCGCCTTCAAAACAGACTTACAAATATATTAAAATGCTCTAAAAAGTAAGAAATAATTGCATATTCTTTTATAATGGTGTCAGCCAAGGAAGATGTTCCCCGGGCGTCCACTTGGCAGCTCCCGCGTCTCTCCCACCTTTAGCTATATATGTTGGCTGACACCGACTCCAAATATAAGAATACGAAGAACACTATAAAAGAATACGCAATTATTTCTTACTTTTTAGAGCATATTAATATATTTGTAAGTCTGTTTTGAAGGCGGTTCTTTTTTTGTTAAATTTTTTATTTATTTTTTGATTTTTAGTGAATCTGAAGTAAACGTGTTGCAATGCAGCAACAAACGTAAGCTCATTGCTATTTGATTACAGACACTTATATTTTCTGCCATAAACCGCACCCTTACTGTAAGCCGTTGAGGAGATCCATTGATCTTCATATTTAACTACGACTAGCACTTGACCATACCGAAGTTACGGTAGGCAACTCAAATATCTGGATAGCCTATAGAAGATTCTGTCGAGTATCGTTCATTTGCTCCTAAGAATTGAAGAGTTCCGTCACTTTGTCATGGATTCCATCATCAGAACCTAACCAAACTATCACAAAACAACCCTTGAAGTATATCCTTTCCAATAAAAAAAGAATCATCGAAATCGGTTGGCGTGATCTTGAGTTATTCGTCCATTTGTCGCGCACATGCTTAATGCAAATTTAACACTTATCCGGTTTTCTCATGGATGCCATCATCAGAACTGGATTTTAAAAAAATGGGACCCTATGACGAGCACCACCTTTCATTTAAAAAAAATCATCAAGATCGGTCCACCCAGTCGGGAGATATGAGGTAACAAACATAAAAAAAATACAGACGAATTGATAACCTCCTCCTTTTTTGAAGTCGGTTAAAAAGTGAGTGTTTATTGTTTCTCGAGACATTCCGGCGCGAGTAGTCGAACGGAGTGGAGCTCCGTACTTTATTTGTTATTATTGTGTTTCATTTAAATGTAATAAAGTGATTCATTAAATGCAAACAGGTTATTGTTTATGTTTACTATAAAGAATTACGGCAATAATTATGAGAGTGACGTCAGTATTGCTGACTTTACGGTGGTGAAAAACCAATAATCCGCCACCACATTCCGTCATATATCTAATACATTTTTAAATTCGTAACATCATTTACGTAGAATGTAACAAATTAGCAAATTTAAAAATTCTCTTTAAGTAATGTGATGTTCTTGATTTTATGGTATCCTCGGAATGTAAGCTAACTCACCAGTCACAGGCCCAGTTATAAGAGTCGTTAGAATTTTCTTTAGATTTACATTTTTAAATTCGTTACATCTTTTGAATGGCAAGTCCGATTTTAATAATTTAAAAAGTATTTTACAGGTATCAAAACGTTATTTTATATGATAAAGGTTAACACAGTGTGAAAAATATGGTTTATTGTTGGCACTTTTATTAACTTTGAAAATGTAAATAACTATAACTACTATAGTTGGACATATAGTATTATAGACTTTTCTGTAGATAGCAATACGTTCTATAATATTGTAGAACATTTTTTTGTTCTATCTATAAGTTACGCAGCGCACACGATAACCGATTATTTGTTGCTCACCTTGGGTTACATTTTTCTTAAGGATCCCTATTTTTTTTTAAGTAATATAGCCTGTTGGAGTGCAAAAGTCTGTGGAACGCTGGCGCCATCTGTGTATCGGCGTAGGGGCAGAGCCAATAAGTGGCAGTTCGGTGCGACTCTCGGCAGTTCTCGAATGGCGGTTGGCCGGAGCGGTCGACTATTGAAACTGTCGCTTTCCTAACTATTAGTGCTAATGAGTTTGTGTAAATTGATATCGGGAATATTAAGTGATTGAACATTATAACTTGAGTTAATTAATAAAGTGTTTGATTGCACCAACATTACCCACGAACGCCCACAGAATAAGAAATTAAATAGTGGATCCCATTAATGACGATGTCGGCGGAGAACCCTACTCCCATGTGCTTTATGCTTTTCCGTTCTCTCTTATTCTCCGACAAGCCTAAAAATATTTGAAATCGATCCAGTAGTCTTTGAGTGAAAACGTTACAAACATACATACGAAGACAAATGTTTCCTCTTTATAATATTAGTTTAGACATGTAAATACGGAGGTGAATGATAGCAGATCTCAACAAGGTTTTATTACGTTATTAATAAAATTACAACAAAATCTGGTCATATTTCCCAGTGTCAATGTCAAGTTATTCATGAGGTCGTAATACGATAAAGTTTATGACTGTGATATTTACTGCGGTAATTGCACTTATAGTTAATGACATCCTGCATTTTTATATAGTTGCTTTGATACTATATAAATAAAAATGTAAACAAAAGAACCACCTTCAAAACAAACCCTTACAAATATATTAATATGCTCTAAAGAGGAAAAAATAATTGCGTATTCTAGTGAATCTTATCTCAATCTCCCGCTATCACCAGTCTTTTATATGGTTATCACAACAACAAGATAAAAAAGCACAACACTAGTACGCAAAAGTCCCCCCCCCCAGGTACCGCCGCTTTCAACATAATACACCTTATAAATATTGCAATGCAGCAACAAACGTACGCTCATTGCTATTTGGTTACTGACCATTAAATTTTCCGCCAAAAATCGCACCATTACTGTAAGCCGTTGAGGAGCTCCATTGATCATCCATATTTAACTACGATAATCACTTCACCATACCGAAGTTACGGTAGGTGACTCAAATATTCGGAGATCTTATAAAAGATTCTACCGAGTTTCATTAATTTGCTCCTAAGACTTGAAGAGTTCCGTTACTTTGTCATGGATCCCATCAAAACCTAACCAAACTATCATCAAACAACCCTGGAAGTATATCCTTTCCAATAAAAAAGAATCACCGAAATCAGTTGGAGTATCTTGAGTTATTCGTCCATATGTCGAGCACATTTGCTTAATGCAATTTCAGACTTATCGGGTTTTCTCATGGATGCCATCATCAGAACTGGATTAATAAAATAGGACGCTACGAAAAGCACCACCTTTTATATAAAAAAAAAAACAAATAACGAACATAAAAAAAATACAGCCGAATTGAAAACCTCTTCCTTTTTTCGAAATCACAGTACAATATCATAAACTATATCGTAACTGCAATTATGTGAACTAGGACATGTGAGATTAGAGAGAGTATCTGTGAGTAAGGTAAGGTAAGTAGCATTCCATTAATGTGCCACTGCTGGGCACAGGCCTCCTCACTCATAGGAGAGAGGGTTTTTAGAGCATAGACCCACCACAGGCAGGCAGGCATAGTACACAAGTGCACTCTCTATTCCTTTACTCTCATAGTCCGATGTGACGGGAATCCTACACTCGCGGAGAGAGATCAGGCGCAGGACTGACTGCTTAACGTGCACTCCGAGGCACGGGGGCAGATCACACCGCCAACTTCCCAACTTCCGGCAAATATTGAGAAAATCTTAATTGAAAACTCAATATTGATTTTTGAATTGGCCCGATCCGGAACTCGAACCCAGGACCTCATGTCTGTAGTGGAACATGCTAGCCACTAGACCAATCAGGCAGTTTCTATGCTGTTCAGTGCCTGTGGATGTGTGTGCATAATTATGTGCATGTTTTGGCAAAAGTATATGTTACTTCTCAATGACCAACAAAAGTTATTCAGTATCCTCGATGCAAAAAAAGTAGCTGATGCGAGCTATGATCACCGCCATATTGGGTTTTGCTGCTACTAAGTGACTGGTTGTAACACGACATGCGATAGATCGACCGAAAAATAAATGAAAATAGACAAATCTTCCAAATGGAGAGTGTGATAAATGTTATCTAAAGATTAAAACTTACCACTTATTTTATTTTCATTAGGTAATTTACCTATTTGTTTTTTTGGCTCCCGTAATTTGCCCGCGCCTTTTAACGGAAATAATCATAACCTGCCCCGCGCCGCACGGACGTTTTTAGCGTCGATTGCCCCGCGGGTCGAATGACGATAAAGTGGCTTTTGGGACTTAAATGTTCATGTTACCGAATGTAATGATTTTTTATGTTTGCTAATAGTTAAACTTCATAATGTTATCTTTTGTTTATTAAATTAAGACTCTGGTGTAGGGTCATGTTTCGCTTTACTTTGACACAATGAAAGTCCATCTTGTATTTATAGCCTCATACCTTAAAAATTAAAACTTATCTCCAAGTTTTTCATTTAAAATACCAAATCTATATTATCTGTTAAACAATACTAAAGTGGCGTAAGTGCGCTATTATTTATAAATCATTGTAAATAATAAAAAATGTATACCCGAATAATTATCTTCTTTATAACTCGAATACAACTTCAAAATTCATATGTTTATTATAAAGAACTTCGTTCCTATCCTAAAAAAGAAGGATAAACGAATATTATAGTTATACTTACTTTTTCATAATTTATACAATTTAGTGTTTCTCGGCGAAGAGTAGTTACTAACTGATGGTGTGAGAGCGCCTTTAAATTCTGAACATAATCTGAAACAAAGGGAATAAAGTGACCAATCACACCATGCAAGGGTAATGGTGGAAATACAGTAAAGTCCGTGTTACCTCAATGCACGAGAGCATCCCTCAGCGAGATGGTCCAACGAAGGTAAGGAATCTGGTTCATAACTTCTCAGAGCCAAGTACGGAGCACCAGCCCTTACTGCCGATCGAACCTATGACAAAGTATCTCTAAAATATAAAAAGGTTAATAAGAAGTAGTTTATATCATCATATAGATTGTCCTATCGAAGTGAAACTTCTTTAGACGCATGAGGATAAACTTTTACAAATAAAACGCGTGATTAGCGTCACGAAGATATGCAGCAGACATATAGCATTTCAATTTGCTATAGTCAATTAATAATTTACAAAATTTTTTATAAATATAAAATTAAAAAACAAAATTTAATTAATATTGACAAAAAAAGCCATGCGGCATTTTTATTTACAATTCGTAATTTGTGATTTTGTGAGCCCTTTCGGCAGCTCACTCTTGCGAAGGTTTGCCGGTTCAGGATAAATGAAAATGCCACCAGATTCTTCACTGCAACGCTCCGCCGTCTACTTGTCACCAGACGACGATTTATGTATCGCGATTCGAACTGTTGTTCAGCAGGAACGTGTTTATGTTTTTTTGTTCGGACTGTGTTTAGCTGTTAGCCCTACTGGATTTTACAGCGTAACCGGAAGGAGGACGGGCTCTTATGGAGGCCGCCACATTTCGAGTGCGAGTCCTCAAAAGGGCTCGCTCTCCGGGGAAACGCCGCTCCAAGGGCGTCTCCTACGAGACCGAGCCTCGACTTGGAGCGACGTTATCGCAGAAACATCACCTGAAAAGGAAGAATCAGAAGCGCCGCCGGGAACGTGGGTGAAGTCCACGTCCGGGTGACGTCAGAAGTCGGGGACCTCGACTCCGCCGGCGGGGTCGCTGTGTAACTTTTGTGTGAGTGTCTGTCCGTACCTGGTATGGTAGATTGTCGATTGTTATCGTGTCGTCGGGGTCGTTAAGGACATATTTAGGCCGTCTCTTCCTAGGCGGAACGTTGAGACGGATCCTATAAGAGGACGCGTTAACCACTAGTGGGTTCCTATGATTGATGGCTCTCTCGAAATAATTTTCGGAGAGCTCTTTAAAATAACTCTTTATCGTGGGGAGTTCTAAGTCCCTATGTAGGTCGACATTTCGGACGTACCAGGGGCATGCCGTGGCCATCCTCATGAATTTATTTTGCAATGAGGTAAAATTGTTAGTAATGGACTATCAATTTCCTTCGTTTGTAAAGAAATTACTTCTGTAAATACATATTTATTTTGGAGTACTTCGCGATTGTTTTCCATAGAAAACGTTAGTAGAGCATTGAGTTCAATTTTTTTACTGACAGTGCAATAATATTGTCAGTAATGGATTGTACTATTTGTAATTTTGTAGTATTTTTTATTGTATTCTGTAGAAATACATTTGTACAGGGTTATATTGCAATATAGTGAACAGTGGACACGATTCTTAAGTGTACTCACGGCTTCTTTGTTGCTTTCCATTTCTTGCATCTTCTTATTCAAGTCATGTTTCAAACCCTGCATTAATACGAAGTCCTTTTTCAATATTCCTTGTAGTCCTGAGGTAATTAGATATAAATAGTAATTAGCTATATAAAATCATATAGACACATGGACAACCTCCACTTGTAAATAATAATATAAGCCTTTGTTACGGTTTTTTTTATTTATAAACTTAAAGTAAGTAAGTAAGTCTAGTCTACTAGTCTTTCTTTACTTGCTTTGCTTTCCCTTGGTATCCATTCAGTTATTATTTTCGTCCATTTTTTCCTTCTTTTCTCTCATCATGTATCCATTGCCATTTTACTTGTAAATAGTCAAGTATAAAATCCTTATTTTGTAATACAGTGTTAGATAATTTATATATTACTGTACTTTTGGGTCAATGATAACTTTTTAAGCATCGTATTTTAGCTATATGTTATAAAAAAACGACGAAATAAGTTGATAAATGATGATTTATTCATCGAAATGATAAAAACATCAAAATTTCTAAACTTTATACCATCTCATCGATATATACGACCTTGTAAGAATGATTTTAAAAGCTGAACAAATTGAAACTACAATTTATCAAAAAGCTTGTTCCTTTCCACTCATTGCAACAACTACGCACACACACGCATATACAGTTTATTTTGCACTTCTATTCTAATAATTTTTTGTTTCTTTTATTATATTCATTCTTTTGTTATATTGAAGATGATGCCAAAAGAATTTATATCCCTAATCATCGAGATAACGGTAAAGGTGGGTGAGAATTTATATTTGCACATAACATCTCTATACAATTTGTGTCACTATCAAAGTGACAAAATTTTTTACTTTGACTTAAATATAGTTGTAAAACAAAATTTTAGGTTGACTCATGATACATTGTATCTGTCTCATAGTTGTAAGCGACAAATTGCTACATTAGTAGCTAATATTATTGAAAATACTTTAATGTATTCTAAGTCTATTGACACCAACACTAGCTTTACTAGTGTAAAAAATGTTGACACTGTTAGTAGTATTACTAATCAAAGTTATACATCTAACAATATTTGTTTAAACTAGGTAAGGAGACAATGGTAGTGCCTTGTTTGAATATTGTTTTTCAAAACATACAAGGCATCACCAGCAAAGAATTAGAAATAGAATTGTTTTTATCTAATTTTCATATTGACATTTTATGTATAGCAGAGCACTGGCTCAAGAGTTGTCAATTATGTATGTCTTTTCAAAACCATACTTTGTCAAGTGTGTTCCACAGAAAAACTGCAATTCATGGTGGATCCTTGATATTAGTGAGAAATGAATTAAAATGTAAGGAGCGCAAGGATATTGTCATCCTTTCTGTGGAACGCACAATAGAGCTATCTTGTGTGGAACTGGAATTATATATAATCGTATGTGTTTATCGACCTCCTACAGGTGACTTCTGTATCTTTGAATGTTCAATGGAAGATGTTTTAAAAAAGTTATGTTTAAGTAAAAAAAAAGTATTAGTCTGCGGCGATTTTAATATAGACCTATCGAACAGCTCACCAAATAGTATTAGGTTACTAAATTTATTTAAATCTTTTGATTTGACAAATTTGTTTTTAGAACCTACAAGGGTAACAAGCAGTTCAGCTACATGTATTGATAATATCTTTTCTAATTGTAAATTATTGGGGAAATCAGTAATTAATAAGTTGACGTCAGACCACTCTGGGTTGATGATTTCCATAGCTGATAAAGTTAGACGAGAAAATCGTACTGTAACATTTAGGCCTATAAATAAGTTTAGAATTCAAAATTTCAAAGAGAAGGTACAGCATCAGTTAAGCCACCGTTGTCTGAATTCAGGTGATCCTAACAAGCATTATAGTAACATTTTTAACACTATAGAAAACCAATTTAAGAGCACTTTCAAGTTGAGGACCTCACACAGGCCCCATAACAATTTCACGTTTAAAGATTGGGCAACTGTTGGGATATATAAAAGTAGAAATCGACTATATGAATTGTATGCTATAAAGCAATATGATCATCGTGTCGAATTTATTAACTACGTTAGAAACTACTCTAAAATTTTTAAAAATGTGTGCATATTAGCGAAATCTTTGCATATTAAAAATAATATTAGAAATTCTAAGAATAAAATTTTAACTACTTGGAGTATAATAAAAAATGAAGCTGGAAAAGTAAAACCACGGGATACCAGCATTGAATTGTGTATAAATAATTGCATAATTTCGGAAAACACGGAAATTGCTAATATTTTTCAAAATTTATTCTGTGACAAAGCAATTTCTATGACTTCTACAATAAATTCATCGTCAACAGAAGCCTATTCTCTGCTTTCGAATCATGTTCCTGAGTGTTGTGTTCTCTTTAAATTCAAACATATCTCGGCAACTGATATTATTAAAACTTTTAAAACTTTAAATGTAAAAAATACAGGCGATATATGGGGAATGTCAGTTAAAGTTGTTCTTCCAATTATTGACTGTATTAGCCCGCACTTAGCAACCCTTTTCAATAATTGCATAGACTCTGGCATTTTTCCTGATCTTATGAAACAAAGTAAAGTTGTCCCCTTGTTTAAATCGGGTGATAAATCTGACCCTAATAACTATCGTCCCATTTCTGTGTTGCCAACCCTAAGTAAAGTTTTTGAAAAAATTATACTCACACAACTACTAGAACATTTTAGTGCCCATAGCCTGTTTCATCCTGAACAATATGGATTTAGAAAAGGTCGCAATACTACTGATGCGGGCGTGTCTCTTTCGAGACACATTTTTGATGCTTGGGAAAAGTCCCAAAATGCATTAGGAATTTTCTGCGACCTTTCTAAGGCTTTTGATTGTGTAGAACATAGCACTCTTTTACTTAAACTTAGTCACTATGGTGTGAGGGATGGAGCACTTAATTTGTTAAGCTCTTATCTTCAAAATAGAATTCAAAAGGTCTTTGTAAACGGTGTTGAGTCGTTAGGATCACCTGTAAAAATGGGTGTCCCACAAGGTTCAATCCTTGGCCCTTTTTTGTTCTTAATATATGTAAATGATTTGGCGTACCATGTGAAAGACAAATGTGATATAGTCCTATTTGCTGACGACACTTCGTTGCTGTTTAAAGTAGACAGAAATGTAGATAATTATGACGATGTAAATAGTACCCTGTCACAGGTCTCACGTTGGTTTTCTGTTAATAACTTGATGTTGAACTCGGCAAAGACTAAGTGCGTTGAATTCGCGTTGCCAAATGCAAAAGAAGTCTGTAAAAATATCAAAATAAATAATAGTCCGCTAAATATAGTTAAATCTACAGTCTTCTTAGGAATAACGTTAGACTCAGGGCTTCAGTGGGGTGCCCATATTAAGACTCTGGCAAGCAAACTTAGTTCAGCTGCATTTGCTGTTAGGAAGGTGAGGCAATACACTGATGTTGAAACTGCTAAAATGGTGTATTTCGCTTATTTTCATAGCATTATGTGTTACGGCATACTGTTATGGGGGAAGGCGGCGGACATTGAAACTATCTTCATTTTACAAAAAAGAGCAATACGTGCCATATACCAATTGGGATCTCGCGTTTCATTAAGAGAAAAATTCAAAGAAATATCTATTCTCACAGTACCGTCGCAATATATATTAAATAACATTTTATACATCCGTGATAATATTCATTTATACAGCAAAAGGAGCGAAACACATAATTTTAATACAAGAAATAAACACAAACTTGTAATGCCATATTTTAGAGTAAAAAAGGTTCAGAAGTCATTTGTCGGGTTGAGCATACGCATATTTAATAAGATACCTGAATCACTTCTGGGTTTGTCTCCACATAGTTTTAAGAAGTATGTTAAAAATGTCCTAATAAAAAAGGCATATTATAATGTGGAAGATTATTTAAGCGACAAAGATGTTTGGACATGATTCCAGTTGCATATGAAGGCTAAACACATTGTAACCTACAAAAAAAAGCTATGTTAAAAGGAGTAACCGTTGAGTTTCTTGCCGGCTTCTTCTCAGCGGAATCAACTTTCCGAACCGGTGGTAGATTTGTTACCAACGGACAGACTACTGACGATTCAAAAGTGCTTTTTGAGCCTACTTGAATAAAGAATATTTTGATTTGATTTGATTTGAACAATCTTAGACACAATTTGATAAAAGAAAAAACTTTGAACAATAGTCACCATTACTTGTGAATACATATTGAAAATAGTTGCATAGATGTTGGAGCTGTGTACAGAAAACCAGATAACTCAGATGTTCACACTTTCTTAGAGAAACTCTCGCAACACCTTTATCAAAGAAAAAGAGCTATAATTTTTGGCATATAATATAATATCTCAATTTCAACTTATTAAAATCTCACAGTACAATTTCCAATTATAAACAGACATTACAAGGAAATTGCTATAAAATTTCAAACACAATTAATGCAACGCATTGTACCAGAGAGGCTAGTCAGACCAAAACGATAATAGATCACGTCAGCTCAACTTTGAAAGAAAAGTTTTACTCATCATCAAATATATTTAGAAATGAGGAAATATGATATTTCTGTATGACATTTCCTCATTTCTAAACATAAGGGTTCTCCCTTAAAAAGTGTTGAATATGAAACTGTAAACTACGAAAACTTTATAAAATGGTTAATGAAACTCAAAACAATAATCGAAAAACCTATATAAGATTTAGACATTAAGACAAATTACTTTGTTGTTTAAAAAAAGTAAAATTATATTAGATAGATCAAAATATAATAAACGATATGAATGACAGAAACCTACTGTGGAACCTCTAGTAGAAAAATCCAAAAGATAACTTTGTAGAAGACAATTTTCTGAGAAAAAGGAATGAAGTAACTGAAATTATTTAACGAACAAAAAGCAAGTATTACATAAAAGCTTTTAAGGATTGCAAAAAGAAGCCGAAAAAGATGTGGAATCTCATTAACCAGTTGTCGAACAATAATCACAAAGAAAATCAAGGGCCAAATACGCTAATGACGCAAAATGGCGTGATAACTAAAGATACAGAAATTTGCGAGTATTTAACGGTTGTTTTTCGGAGATTGGAGAGTCGTTAGCAAAACAAATTCCAAAACAATTTCGTGATGTTCCATACGTATACACATGCACAACTAAAAGAAATACATTAACCGATTACAAACCCGTAAATGTTGATGAAATTCATACCATTATCAAAAATTTAAATACTAACACTAGTGCCGGTCTAGATACTTTAACAACGAAATGTATAAATTCTGTGGAAACGCTAATAGTCAAAGAACTTACCCAATGCATTAACACATCTTTAGAAATAGGATCATTTCAAAAATCTCTCAAAATTGCAAAAGTAACACCAATATTTAAATCTGGAAATAAATCAGACCCATGTCACGACCCACCCATTTCAGTTTTGCCCGTTATTTGTAAAATATTTGAAACGGTATTATATAATCAACTACATGAATATCTTAAAATTAACAATTCTTTGTATGATAAACAATATGGCTTTAGGCCTAAATTAAGCACACTTACCGCAAGCCTTGTTACAAAAATAAAGACTAGCTTAGATAAAAAAACAAATTGCATTAGGAATAGTAAGTAGTAAGTAGCAGCCCCTTAACGTCCCACTGCTGGGCTCAGGCCTCCTCACTCCGAGGAGCGAGGGTTTTTAGAGCATAGACCCACCACGCTGCTCCAGTGCGGATTGGCAGGCATAGTACACAAATGCACTCTCTATTCCTTCACTCTCATAGTCCGTTATGACGGCAATCCGACACGACCGGAGAGAGATCAGGCGCAGGACCGACGGCTTAACGTGCTCTCCGAGGCACGGGGGTGGATCACACCGCCAACTTCCCAACTTCGGGCAAATATTGAGAAAATCTTAATAGAAAACTCAATATTGATTTTTGAATTGGCCCGACCCGGGACTCGAACCCAGGACCTCATGTCTGTAGTCGAACATACTAACCACTAGACCAATGAGGCAGTCAATAAACTTAGCGATCTAGGTATTCCAGGCATCGCATATGATATTTTAAAATCTTACCTTTCGGAACGTGAACAAATAGTTAAGATTAGAAAATCACAAAGTACTCCTAAACCTATATCACGTGGAGTGCCCCAAGGGTCCACTGTCGGACCTTTATTATTCCTTATTTATATAAACGATATAAAGAACATTGGCTTAAAAGGTGATGGTGGTGGTGGTTGGTGTATTTTGTACGCCAACGATACTAGTTTATTTTATTTTAATATTTCTGTGAAAAATATTAGAATGGATGCCCAGCATGGTTAAGATATACTAAACTAAAACTAAATATATAATCCTCGCGACGAAAAATAAAAATTCTATAAATAATAATAATAATATAAACAATAATTTTGATATACAAGAAGAATATTTTAACCTGCTTTTTCTAGAAGATCATCGAGATCTTGTGTTTCTTCTTTTGACATTTGAGTTTGTTGTATAGGAGATCGGGGAGAGGGCTTCAGATTCTCAGCAGCTAGTGGAACCGGCGGATCTAGAATATCATAAGAATCTTGTCTTAACTACATTTTCATATGGTTTCTACACACCATCGTAGCGTAACACAATCTTATGATTGGCGGTACGTTTTTTTTTTTGGACATATTCACTCTCAATTCCTTCACTTTGACCTCCAGATGGTATAGTTAATCCCACAAAACCGGAGAGAGATCAGGCAAGAGAAACAGCAAAATAAACGATTATTTTACCCAATTATTCAAATACTTTTCAATAATAAGTTTCACTTCATTATGTTTTTCACTTTGTAGCTGAGTACAGAACATAATGTTATCAATTAAAAATCATTTTACTTTATGTAACTTTATCTGAAAATTTGCATTTTTAATTCGTAGCTGCCAAATGTATATAATCAATTACGTTAACACTTGATTTTGTTTAGTTCAAATAAACTTTGTGTTTCACAAAAAACTAAATGTCATTCAAACTCACTACAGAACAATTTCTCAAATCAGTAATATTTCTATTTTATATTGTGTAAATGTATATAATATTTATAAGTGTTTATAGGTTTACATTTAACGTAATTATCCATGTATTCAAAATATGGATGACGTATGTGTATGTTTACATCCCTCAAATGACTACATGATACGATAGTGCTGTCTCAACTCGGGCATTCAGGTATATAAGCATATCTACTTTTGAAGTTGTAATGCGTATTATCGCTTCTCGGTAACATATGCGTAGAGATAACACGAAACAATAGAAAAAACCATAAGAAAATCAGTTACAAAGTGTCCGTTACTAACGGTGCGTGTGTCGCGTTGAAGGTCGTTAACTTTTAATGTTTATATGAGTGTTTATTTGTGTTTTTGATTATATAAGTGAAATGAATAATGATGAAACCTCTTTTGGTAATATTTTATGACATGAGCCTATAAATACATGACGGACTTTTTCACTATCTCAAAGTTTAATGAACAAAAGATTATAATAAAGAACATTGTATAGTTTAACCATTCCCAAAATTTACGTCGGACAGATTACTCATTATTTTTTACCTTTTTTGGGACATGTTACTTGAAAAAAAAAATTGTGTATTTATGACAAGCGAAGGGATATTCTAAGTAATATACGTATGTCTATTTATTTATAAACGCTTACTTACTCTTTCCTTTTTTTGACGGTCTCCCTTTACGTTGAGTTGTCTGGAAAAGATCGCTAAATAGCAATAAGACCGCCTATTGTACATTAGAAACAAACACTGTATAATGCTTCCTATCTCATTTTCTCCCACGTTCGATCTTATCAATGTATGTGTCCGTCTCTTTTAAGTCTCGTTTATTCGTTTCATCGACTTTCAAATCACAACGATGTTTCAAGTTTTCACTTCAAAAAGTGAAGTTTTATTTGTTTCCATTTTTACGTACGTACCCATTAAATCAGAAGGTAGTTCCCATAGAGATGGTCGTCGTGCACGTAGTGATAGGCCGGGGGGTGGAAGGTAACCATTTGAAGACGATCGAAGTGCTATCGTACAGACATGGTCACAACAGCTTAGTACCACCTCAGCACGCTCAAAGTGAATATCCCCTCTACAAAGAAACCACTACTAAGTCACAGGCCTCCTCATTCATAGAAGAGAGTGTTTTAGAGTTTAGACCCACTAGGCCTTTATGAATAGCTAGATGGTGTCTCAACGGGCCAGACTGGCTGTGCATGGAAGAGTGTTAATGCCTTCACTTATATATGGTAGTGAAAGTTGGGCATGGCAAAAGAAACACAAAAGCAAAATAAATGCGGTAAATGCAGAGGGACAAAGAAATAGTGTGATAAGAGAACGTTGTGGAATAAAAGAAGACGTAGTGACTAAAATTGAGAAAGGTATGCTTAGATGGTTTTGGGTACGTAGATAGAATGAATGAAGGGAAACTGACAAAATTGATTTATGGTATGAGTCAAGGTGACTGCCTCATTGGTTTAGTGGTACGGACTGCCTCATTGGTCTAGTGGTTAGCATGTTCGACCACAGACATGAGGTCCTGGGTTCGAGTCCCGGGTCGGGCCAATTCAAAAATCAATATTGAGTTTTCTATTTAAGATTTTCTCTATATTTGCCCGAAGTTGGGTAGTTGGCGGTGTGATCCACCCCCGTGCCTCGGAGAGCACGTTAAGCCGTCGGTCCTGTGCCTGATCACTCTTCGGTCGTGTCGGATTCCCGTCACATCGGACTATGAGAGTGAAGAAATAGAGAGTGCACTTGTGTACTATGCCTGCCAATCCGCACTGGAGCAGCGTGGTGGGTCTATGCTCTAAAAACCCTCGCTCCTCGGAGTGAGGAGGCCTGTGCCCAGCAGTGGGACGTTAATGGGCTGCTACTTACTTACTTACTTATGAGTCAAGAGGGAATGGGAATGTTGGAAGGGGAAGACCAAGGCGAACGTTCCTTGTTAAGTAAAGAGTACTCTAAACCGACGAACTTTTATGAAGGGTTTCATGAGAATAAAAGAAGCGATAGAGATATGCAAAGATAGTGGCAAGTGAAAGGAAGTGGTCTCTGTCTACCTCTATGAGGCGTGATGCTGTGAATGTATGTATGTACCCACCAGGCTGCTCCGTTTCAGGTTGGTAGGCATAGTCTCTTCACTGTCATAGTCCGATGGGACTAAAAGAGTGCATACATCGTGCATAATATCAGTTTATTATATATTTTTAATTGTGTGCAAATTTATCAACGATTTGATCATTTATTTCTATAAATAAGTATCAGTAATATACAGCGTATATACATTAAAAATAAATCATATTTCTCTTATAAAATTATATTCTATATAGCTTTAGTCCATTAAACTTACGTTGAGGGTTGTACGAATGGAGCACGTCTAGAAGCTGTCGTCCCTTCTTCGTCTTCTGTTGTGTCCTGACGTGGTGGGCCTTTAAAGAATAAACACTACAGTTACGTGCGACATCAAAAATGTTAACTCAACCACTATCGTAACTTTTCTTAAGTAACCTCTTTAGTGCGTTTGACAATATAAACTCATTTAATGCAACCTTAACCCTTAAATTGTCATTGTCAACTACTAGTTGACATAATATGATAGTTCTTCTCGGTAACTGTCGAAACAAAATATGCGTAGAGCTAACACTAGACAATAGAAAAAAAGCTACAAAGTAACCGTTACTAACGGTGCGTGTGTCGCGTCGAAGGTCGTTAACTTTTATGAGGTGTTTTATAAACTGTGAGTATTTATTAGTGATTGTATAAGTGATGTAAATAGCAAAACGTCAAATACATGGAAGGTTGTGCAATATTGTTTTTATTAATTTAATGTATTTTCTCTGCATACCTCTTAATAAATATTATCATTGTACATTTCTTCTCTATATAAACTATAATAGTTGGAATTTTCTTACACCTCTTTACTAATTTAAATTTAAAGGGGCACAAAGTTTTTGCTTTACGTATTAATATATATGTCGGAGGGCAGATATCTGAGGAACGCTGGCGCCATCTATCGGCGTCGACAGAGTCAATGCTGGCAGTCCGGCGGGAGTCAGTCGACAGTTGTCGAGTAGCGCTCGATCGGAACAGTCAACTGTTGAAACTGTCGCGTTCCTAGCTATTAGTGTTAATGAGTTTGTGTAAATTGATATCGGGAACATTAAGTGATTGAACATTATAAACTGAGTTAATNAGGGATATCGGACGAAATTATCTGGCGTAGTTTCCCGAACGCTGCCCAACCGAGCTGGATTCGGTTTTTTGTATGATCAGGTAAAATTGATAAATAAATCATATTTGTGTGTCGGATTACAGAAGGAAGCATAGATTTAAAGAGAAGGACTATATTAAAGAAACTAGAATATGATCATAATTATACATACATAGTATCACGCCTCATTCCCTTCGGGGTAGGCAGAGACAACATCCTTCCACTTGCCACGATCCTTGCATATCTTCTTCGCTTCTTTCATTCTCATTAAACCTTTCATACAAGTTTTTATCCAGATTTGGTCCAGGAACGTCCGCTTTGCTCTTCCCCTCCCAACGTTCGCATTCACTCTTGACTCATAAATCATTTTTGTCAGTCTCCTTTCATTTATTCTCTCTACGTGCCCAAACCATCTAAGCATACCTTTCTCAATTTTAGTCAACACAACGTCCCACTGGGCACAGGCCTTCTCACTCATACGTGAGATGGTTTTTAGAGCATAGACCCAAGACAAGTGTACACTCTATTCCTATCATAGCACTTCGACCCAGTCGGAGAGAGATCAGGCGCAGGACCGACGGCTTAACGTGCTCTCTGAGAAACGAGGGTGGAGAAAATCTTAATAGAAACCCCAATATCGATTTTTCAATTGACCCGGGACTCGAATCCAGGACCTCATGTCTGTAGTCGAACATGCTATCACTAGACCAATGAGGCAATGTGTTTAAAGCATTACCTATCTAACAATAAAACGTGAGTGTCAATGGTTTCCTCTTATTTGAATAAACTAAATTAAAACCATCTTGAAGGACTGACTGTTTTTTGGATCGAAATTTAAGATTCCAAGTCTCTCATTAGTGGTATATTGAAAATTATACTAAAACTATATCTTCTAAAAAACTTCTAAAAAAACAAATTGAAATATAATCACGAATAAATTACGATCTATTTCGTCTTCACGTCCTATATAAACATATATATGTTATATTCATGAACATTTACCAAAGAAATAAAGTATAGAAAAAATACAATCAATATTTTTGAAACATCTTAATTTCCGCTCACATCTCAAAGTAGATATGAATTCAAATTATTCCCAACTTTGTGTCGTTCATAAACTATTGTCCTTTGAAAGAAGAAGATCACTTTTAGACGTATTATTTCTGCATGGATGCTGCCATGGGCAATATGACAGCATTAAATTAACATTAAACATTCTCTGGTTTCACACACCTAAACTTAGAACGCGTCAAACACCCCTCTTTTTCTCTTCCACAGCAAAAAACTAAAGTTTAAAAAAGAATTAATAAAATTTTTGAATTTTCATAGAGAGCTTGTACTAGTATTTTATTCATTATGTAACACATACCTCAGACACACTCACACACACACACACCCACCCACGCGCAATCTCTCTGGCGATTATTAGTAGAATAAACAAATGTAAAATCCTTAATTGGCCTTAAATTAATTTAATTAAATTCATTGTTAGTTTTAAGAGGGCTGTGGATTTTGTAAAATAAATAAATAAATTTTATGAGGACCTCCATTCAATTACGTACTTGTGTTTTCATATTCATTTAATGTACATTAGTATCGCCACACCCGGGATCGAACCCGAAACTCTTATACCGTCGCTTCACATATAATTCACCTTTCAAATATTGCAATGCAGCAACAAACATAAGGTCATTGGCATTTGAATACAGACAGTTATAGATTTTGCCAAAAATCACACTCTTACTATAAGTCGTTGAGGAGTTCCATTGATCTTCATATTTAACTACGACTAGCACTTGACCATACCGAAGTTACGGTAGGTGACTCAAACATCTGGATAGCTAATAGAAGATCCTGCTGAGTATCGTTGATTTGCTCCTAAAATTTGAAGAGTTCCGTCACTTTGTCATGGATTCCATCATCAGAACCTTACCAAACTATCACAAACAACCCTTGAAGTATATCCTTTCTAATAAAAAAAAAAATCATCGAAATCGGTTGGCGTGATCTTGAGTTATTCGTCCATTTGTCGCGCACATGCTTACGCAAATTTAAGACTTATCCGGTTTTCTCATGGATGCCATCATCAGAACTGGATTTAAAAAAATGGGATCCAATGACAAGCACCACCTTTCATATAAAATAAATCATCAACATCGGACCACCCAGTCGGGAGATATGCGGTAACAATTGATTACCTCCTCCTTTTTTTGAAGTCATGAGTAGTTTGAAATGAATTATAGAACCACTTCTGAAGATAGTGCTCTCACATCTTACCTTCCTGAATTGTGAAAATAATTACGTAACTGTCTATTGGCGCCTACATTGTCTATCTATATTACCTGAAACAAAATAGATTCACACAATTAACAAACACAACACAAAATTGGACACGTTGCGAGTAAATATTTGCAAACACGGTGTTAGCAAATTGTTGGGATTGCTTCACGAGGTAATTTAAGAGGATATTCACACAGTGCGTAGAAAACGCGACAGAAATATACCGCGTTTGTAGATTACATCTGTTTATATTCTACTAGCGACGCTCCCCGTCTTTACACGTTTACATATGTTCGAATACAGATAGTAAGATATTGGGAGTTATTGAGCAAAATAGTGGCATCACTTAGGTAGGCAGAGACAACATCCTTCCACTTGCCACGATCCTTGCATATCTCCTTCGCTTCTTTCATTCTCATTAAACCTTTCATACAAGTTCGTCGGTTTAGAGTACTCTTGACCTGGCCGTTATTTAAAATGTCCTGGATTTGGTCCAGGAACGTTCGCCTCGGTCTTCCCCTTCCAACTTTCGCATTCACTCTTGACTCATAAATCCTTTTTGTCAGTCTCCTTTCATTCATTCTCTCTACATGCCCAAACCATCTAAGCATACCTTTTTCAATTTTAGTCACTACGTCTTCTTTTATACCACAACGTTCTCTTATCACACTATTTCTCACTCTGTCACTCAGTTTTAATCCACTCATGCTTCTCAACGCTCTCATCTCTACCGCATTTATTTTACTTTTGTGATTCTTCTGCCATACCCAACTTTCACTACCATACATAAGTGTTGGCACCAACACTCCAGCATGCACTGCCAGTCTAGCCCTTTGAGACACCATCTGGCTATTCATAAAAGCATGCAGAGCACCATTTACCATATTCCCTGCATTCACTCTCCTTTCGATATCACTTTCACATGTTCCATCTTTTGTAAATTTAGATCCCAAGTATACAAATTCTTTCACCTCTTCCACTTGTTCCCCATCTATCAAAATATTGCCATTCATCATAGATTCATCTCTTCCAAAAAGCATGACTTTCGTTTTGTTTACATTCACTTTCATTCCTTTCCCTTTCAAAGCTTCAAAACAAAATATTATGCAGGTATCAGGTTAACAAAATATTATGCAATACGAAATAGCTTTAACGAGAAGAACAATCGTGTGAACAGTCTCTCGTGCTGCTTTATGGTGCGGTTGTTTTAAGAGGAATAGTGCTAAATTGTATAAATTCGAGTAGTGAAGTAGTTATTAGTAGATTGCAAGTCATTTTATTTGAAGTAGTGTTCACTTAAGCCTGCCTTTGGTGCCTTACTTGTTAGCGTTTAACTTTATCCTAACTCAACAACGAACTGCCTCATTGGTCTAGTGGTTAGCATGTTCGACTACAGACATGAGGTCCTGGGTTCGAGTCCCGGGTCGGGCCAATTCGAAATCGATATTGAGTTTTCTATNTTAACTCAACAAGAGGCAGTAATACAACATACGACAAATGGACGGAAACGTTTGATGCTTTGGAAAGTTTATTTTTAAAATTTTACAATTTATGTGATACAGCCTTAAACAAACAATTATGTTAACTAGATCTGTCTAGGAATTAGATATGCTTATTTATACTGCTGGACTGGAAATGTGGTGATAACTGTAAACATGCATGGAATTTATGATCCAGGTATAGGATCAATTTGGTGTAAGGAATAAATAAAATAATCATTGTATTGTTGTTTGGGTATTTTGGGGTTTAAGTGGATACTGAGGGGTTTTACTGGGTATAGCGGGGTTCTTACCCCGCCGAATCCAACAGATCCGGCTCAAATACCGGCTTAAAAAAGTGGAGCTCCGTTATAAATAGAAAATAGAAATAACAATAAATTGTGAGGACTAAATAGGCGACTTCTCAGTCTTTTAATCGGTCTCATTCGTGATATCAAGATAAAATGCATAACTAAGCTCCTAGACCCTATAAATAAAGAGGGGTCTCACTGGGACTGGATATTGCGGGGTTCTTCTTCTGTTAAATCCTAAATTAATAAATCATCATTGTTTATTTGTTCGCTTAATAAGAACAAAGTTCTAATTTGTTCACTTTTGGTGGTGGTCGTGATTATGAGTTACTCTCTAATGCACCCTTCGCAATAACCCTCCAAAGGTCTCTGTCAACGGCACTGCGAGAACATTCTGCTATAGTAAGATGAGTAGTGGCTTTTATTGCATTTATCAATCTCGTTGGGTATCATACACGCAATCTTGTCCTTTTGACACGACCTTGAACCACCAGGTGTTCGATAGATGGTTTCTTTCTGGTAATGTGGCCGAAAACTTTAGAATTTGCAATTGAACAAACGATGACAGTCTCTGTTTTATCATAAGTTCCCAGAGTATGGAGGAGTTATGCGGAATTCTGTCCACCTTATACCCAGAAGTCGTCTCCAGACGCTATTACCAGAGCATCGACTTTTCTTCGCCCTTTATCCTGTTTGAGGGTAAAGTTTTGACAAGACATAAGATGAGTCACATCTTAATATTTTTCATTATTCTCTTTTCTTTTTCCACATCTTTGAATATCTTCCAACGTTGTGTTTTCCTTCTCAAGTTGAGTTATAAATAGTAAATTTCAATGACTAAATATTTGCATATTTCCTGAACCTTTAGTTGGATTCATTCGGATTCTGTTTTAGTAGATATTGCAGGGTTCTTCCTACACTGCCCACCTTTCCCATGAGGGTCAATGGTAAGACTACTCAGGTTAAGCAAGTAAAAGAGAAGTTTAATTATTGAAACCAAGGTATTACGTAAAGTTGCCAGCTCGCTTATTTCAATTGCCAGCCAAATAAGAACTAAGTGGAGCTCCGTTATAAATAGCGAATTGCGAAATAAGAAAAAATTGCGAGGACAAAATATTATCCGCAGAGAAAGCGGTAAGACTTCAGAAATTTCAACCGGAAAAATTATATTAATTAAAACGACGCTTGATTCATTAGGTTAATTATAATGTTTAATTTGTTTCAACGTTATAAATAGTAGTTTGACGTGTTTTTTTTACGGTTGATGGATGGATGGAAAAAGAGAAGGTGGCTTGATAAATTGAGACCTTATATTTCTTTATGGTCAACAATATCTTCAGTGAATAACTAAATAAGGAACGTGCTCATGATTTTAATGGCTGGCTATCTTCTAAAACAACTATTTTTTTAATGTAAGTTGCCTTAGGTTAGTTTTATCACCTCTAACTTTGTGCTTGTCTTCTTTATTAGTTTAGTCATATGTTTAGGGTTATCTATAGTTTTTATTTATATACATTGTTACCAGTTTCATAAAACCATATTTCGGCTTCAGCATTACCAGTTCAGTAATACTTATTTGCAACTCTGAATAGCCGAGTCGTCGGGATAATATCGGTGTCCCACAAGGATCAAAAGTTAGCCCTTTTTTATTCTTAATATATATAAATGATTTAGCGTACCATGAGAAATACAAATGTGATATAATGCTATTTGCTGATGACATATCCTTTTTATTTAAAAACGATAGAAATAAGGAAAATTTTGACAATGTAAATAGTACCCCTGTCACTTTTCTCACGTTATTATAATGTTGAAGATTATTGAAATGAGAAAGACGTTTGGACTTAATTCCAGTTGCAAATGAAAGCTAAACACGTCGTCGTCGTCGTCGCTTCAACCGATGGACGTCCTCTGCCGGACAAAGGTCTGACGTAATGACGTCCACAAGGCACCTTCGTACCCCAACGTCTATCGGTTCGTCGGATTATGCCATTGCCACTTCAGCTTCGCGATTATTAGGGCTTTGTCGATGAATTTGGTTCTTCTACGGATCCTCTTATTGGAGAAACTCCAAACATAGCCCTCTTCATCGCACGCTGTGTGACTTTGAGCTTTCGAATGAGGCCAACAGTCACAACAGTCACAACAGGCCAACACGCAATGTTCGAAGACTTTGGTCTTCTGGCACTGGCATTTTACGAAGCTTTCCGAACGTTACCCAACCGAGTTAGATCCGGGGGTTAACCTCTTTCTCGAAATTGGACCTATCTAGCTAGACTATATGTCCCAAGAATGTATACTCGTCAACAATTTCGAGAGTCGAGTTCTTAACGATGACTGGGTGGAGCAGAACATGGATATTGGGCAAAACTTTCGTGTTATCCATGTTCATTTTTAGGCCCACCTGCTAGGAAGCTCTGTTGAGGTCATCGAGCATAGTATTAAGATCTTCCAGAGTTTCTTCCATAATTATATCATAGCATATTTTTATTGTCCTGAAATATTTATGGGAAGCGTTAATATAGCCGCTGTGGCTAAACACATGGTAACCTATTAAACTATATTTAAAAGTGTAACCGCTGAGTATCTTGCCGGTTCCTTCGCAGCGGATTCAGCTTTCCAAACCGATGGTAAATTTTTACCAACGGACAGACTACTGATGATATATTTTGATTTTGATTTTATAATGTCCCACTGTGGATCATAGGAAATGTCTAATCCCTAGTCGTATTTATCCGAGCCCATAAATTATAGGGATTTTGTTAGGTTATAGCGAGTAATTCAGACTCTTTTCTTAGTAGAATCCTATAATTTCTTCCCTGGCTTGACGTTAAAGCAAGAAATCATTCTCCAGAGTAAAAAAACACAAATTTCATTCTCATTAACGCAAGCAAACATTTGCCAACAGCGCACAAGTTGGTTATTCTCACCGGAACAGTGATATGTACCCGTCTAAGCCATGCGGTGTTTAATAAACTATCATGTACTGTATTTTAGACTCAATTTCATCTACATTAAGGCCCAATATCTCTTGAAACGTGTATACAATTGATATTTCTCCATGTTGGGTATGAAGTTTCGCGGTACACGATGCTCACAATTAAAATGACGTCCGCAATATGACGACATTTTCGTGTTGGAGTTAATTCAATTTGAAAATGAAATTTCATATTCAGTACTTACATGTTTGTAATATCATTAAATTTTGCTTGTTCAAAATCAAAATGATCTCAATTGAATTAGGGTTTAATAAGCTGGTTTGAATCACCAGTTCAATTTGAAATTGGAGTGTTATATGTACTTCTGTGTCTTGCAATTTCAACAAATTTTGCTTCGTCAAAGTCTAAATACGTTTTTGAATTAGACTTTAATAATCTGGCTTGAATCACAGATTCAATTTGATATATATTCTCTACTTATAGGTTTGTAGTTTCATCAAATTTTGCACGTTCAAAATCATAATGATCTTAATTAAATTAGGGCTCAATAAACTGGTTTGATACACTTATTAAATTTGTAATTGAAATTTTATATTCAGTACTCCCACGTCTTGCAAAGTATGATATATATTTTGCTTGATCAATATCAAAATATTGTTTTTCAATTAGGCTCTAACAAGCCATTTTGGATCACTAATTTAATTTGATTGTGAAATTTGTATTCTCTACTAGTTGGTTTGTCATTTCATCAACTTTTGCTTCATCAAAATCTAAATACGTTCTTGAATTAGACTTTAATAATCTAATTTAAATCACAGATTCAATTTGATATATATTCTCGACTTATAGGTTTGTAGTTTCATCAAATTTTGCTTGTTCAAAATCAAAACGTTCTTAATTGAATTAGAGTTTAATAAACTTGTTTGAATCATCAATTAAATTTGTAATTGAAATTTTATATTCAGTACTTCCATGTCTTGCAATATCATCAAATGCTGCTTAATCAATATCAAAATATGGTTTTTCAATTAGGCTACAAGCTATTTGCTAACTGCCTCATTGGTCTAGTGGTTAGCATGTTTGACTACAAACATGAGGTCCTGGGTTCGAGTCCCGGGTCGGGCCAATTCAAAAATCAATATTGAGTTTTCTATTAAGATTTTCTCAATATTTGCCCGAAGTTGGGAAGTTGGCGGTGTGATCCACCCCCGTGCCTCGGAGAGCACGTTAAGCCGTCGGTCCTGCGCCTGATCTCTCTCCGGTCGTGTCGGATTCCCGTCACATCGGACTATGAGAGTGAAGGAATAGAGAGTGCACTTGTGTACTATACCTGCCAATCCGCAGTGGAGCAGCGTGGTGGGTCTACGCTCTAAAATCCCTCGCTCCTGGGAGTGAGGAGGCCTGTGCCCAGCAGTGGGACGTTAAAGGGCTGCTACTTACTTTTTTTTTACAAGCTATTTCAGATCTTTTATTTAATTAGACAATGAAATTTATGTTCTCTACTTCCATGTTTGTCATTTTATCAACTTTTGCTTGATCAAAATCTAAATAATCTTAATTGAATTAAATTTTAATAAGCTGAGTTCAATCACAGATGCAATTTGAATGTGAAATTATATTATCTGCTTACATGTTTGTAATATCATCATATTCTGCTTGTTCAAAATCAAAATGATCTTTATGGAAACAGGCTTTATTTAATAGGCTGTTTTGGATATCCAATTCTATTTTTATATGGTTTTCCATTTCGCTTGTTTTAGTCAATATTTTAACGTATAAAATATGTTTTATTTATTTAAAAACATTTCAAATTGCTTTATTTAAGCTTTAATTGATTTAAAAGTTTTTATAATGCACTCCACGATTATAACCAGAATATATGTTTCTATAATTAATTAAAGAAACTCTTAGTTAAAAGTTTTCAAAAAAGAAACCTTCTAACGTTTGTAAAATTTTGTGGTAGTAAGCGTTCCCAAGCCAAATTTCCATTAGAAAATTAAACGAAGTGAAATCCTTTATGAATCGGGGATGAATTACTTTTAATTAAAAACGGTTGGATTTCATAAAAGCAAATATATCATAATGTATATTAAAATAATAATGGGATATAAATAAACGTATGCTTTCAGTTAAATTTGTGAGAAACAAAAAAATATGAACGGTTTCAAAGATATCCCACAATTAGTGATGGGGCCTAATTAAACTACATTTTTAAAAATCTATTTACACAATTCGCTATAAACAATTCTATTGGCGCCATCTGTAAGCTTTGCGAGGTACTAACTCGCTAACTATCGGGAAGCGGCGCATCTGCATGCGTTAGAGGGCGCCTCTTGCGCCGTGTCATGGCGTATGCCGCTAAAATATCGTGGGTCTGACTCTGTCTGTTAACGAGGCTAAAAAAGAGCCCCGCCTGGTGGTTTTTTGGTGAAAAATCAAATCAAATCATTTCATCATCATCAATCAAAAAGTGTAGAGTCCAGGTGGATTATTGGTTTTGTGATTGAGATCGGTGAAGTCGGCGCGTTGAGTAACATTAGTTGCCCCTCTTCCTCGAGTTACACGAAGTGCGGCAGGTCACGTGTCCGGAGCTCATTAATGTCCATATGGTGTATCTAAGTTCTTGAACATTTCTGTGCCTGGTGGTGCAGAGGCCCGCCTTGGAGTGGAAACGGAAGACCGAGAGCTGTCTCCACGTCGCCTTGCAGGTCACGTGGTACATTCATGTACATTACAAGTTTCACAAAGACACCGGCGAACAGGATACGAGGTAGGTGCCGACCACATCTGTTCGACCTAGGTGAAATTCTCCCCGACAAATTCTCCTCCCATCAACGAGTCGTCGAGGCTCTCCCATCACCATCATGGTGATTAGTGGTGGCGTTCTTCAACCGGCCACGGACGGCTCGACCAGATTCACTGCTTTTGATTTCACTGTTTATTAAACAGTTGTTAGGTGTGTTTATTTAAATGCGATTATCTCAGTAACTACTGATTCGAATTAAATAATTCTTTTAGTTTTGGATATCCCATTTATCTAGCAAGGCATCACGTTTTGAATAGTAGAAAATTATAAATGTAATGTATTTGTTTTGTGTATTGCACAGGCTCGCTGCGCTTTTGTCTTACACGTCCACTCACTTAGAGTACTTTCGTACAATTGACGCTGTGCGCTCGAGTTAGTGTCTTTTATAGTGTTAATACATGTATGTTGATTCATATCGTATTTCACGTATTATACAAATATACAGACAATTATGTGTGTTGATATACAATAAACAACAACATTAGCAACAAAAAATGTTGCAAAAACCGGAAGTTTATTCGTTTTTAAAGCTTTTGTTGCGTGTGCTGCGTCACGGTAGAGATGAGTAAATAGAGTAGAGATAAATGCGGTAGAGATGAGAGCGTTGAGAAGCATGAGTGGATTAAAATTGAGTGACAGAGTGAGAAATAGTGTGATAAGAGAACATTGTGGTATAAAAGAAGACGTAGTGACTAAAATTGAAAAAGGTATGCTTAGATGGTTTGGGCATGTAGAGAGAATGAATGAAAGGAGACTGACAAAAAGGATTTATGAGTCAAGAGTGAATGCGAAAGTTGGAAGGGGAAGACCGAGGCGAACGTTCCTGGACCAAATCCAGGACATTTTAAATAACGGCCAGGTCAAGAGTACTCTAAACCGACGAACTTGTATGAAAGGTTTAATGAGATTGAAAGAAGCGAAGGAGATATGCAAAGATCGTGGCAAGTGGAAGGATGTTGTCTCTGCCTACCCCTATGGGAATGAGGCGTGATGCTATGTATGTATGTATGTATAAGTGTTGGCACCAACACTCCTGCAAGCACAGCCAGTCTGGCCCTTTGAGACACGATCTGGCTATTCATAAAGGCGCGCAGAGCACAATTTACCATATTCCCTGCATTCACTCTCCTTTCAATATCACTTTCACATGTTCCATCTTTTGTAAATTTAGTTCCCCATCTATCAAAATATTGCCATTCATCATAAATTCGTCTCTTTAAAAAAAGCATAACTTTCGTTTTGCTTATATTCACTTTCATTACTTTCCCTTTCAAAGCTTCATTCATAATATTTAGCATCTCCTGTAGCTCATTAGCGGATGACGCAAGTATTACTTGATCAGCGTAGAGTAAACATTTGATGAGTAATTCATTCATTCTTAACCCATACATACTTTCTTTTAAATCTGTCAAACAGATATCCATGAATAGGTTGAACAGCCATGGTGCCACAACACATCCCTGTCGAACACCTATTTCGACAGAAACCCTTATAGAGAGACTTCAAACGTTGACCACAGCTCACAACAATTATATATGACAGAATTCTTCCTATTAAAAAGTTGTATAAAAAGTTCTTCGAAAGAAATATCTACCTTTTATAGTTGTTTAACTATAATCAAATCACAACTAGCTAAAGTACTAGATAAAGCGAAATTGTGGACGTTTCATTTTTCTTGCCTACCCTCAAAATCCAATTTCCAATCAAAAAAAGATTATAAAGGAAATCTTCAAAGCACTCCGAATTAAATCTTGGTGAAAAATATATTAATAATGACAGTAATAAAGGATTAGGATACTTGATAATGTCTGCCTTTGAAATTGCAAATGAAGTATTAAAAGGACTACTTAAAATGGCTATTTGTAAGGGTCTATTGAAATAATTTAATATCTCGGATTTCTGTATTTGCCATTTAAGAATCCGTGATTAAAATGAATATGTATATCTGTTTTATGTTATTTTTAATAAGCTTTTATTAGTCCTTTTTGCTATGATATTTCGTTAAATATTTTTAACAAAAAAATCAATGAAAATTCCGTGGGTAGATTTAAAAACACGTATAGTTTTTGAAGTTGTCCAATTTTATTCCATTATATTTCGGACGCCTTCAAAAAGACATTAAATAATAGCATCTCTTTCTTTTTAAGTCATAATGTGTATTATCTATTTCGCTTCTCGGTAACTGCCGTTAGATAAGACCAGACAACAGAAAAACAAAAAATAAATCAGTTACAAAGTGACCGTTGCTAACGGTGCGTGTGTCGCGTAGAAGGCCATTTTTTCTTGATATTGTATACACTGTGAGTATTTATTTGTGATTATTTGTGTTTTTGATTATAAATAAGATGTGAATAACAATGAAAATCCTTGAGGTAGGTTTTAATTTTTAAGATATGAGCCTATAAATACAAGACTGACTTTTTCTACTACCTCAAAGTTTAGCGCAACGTAACGCTACACCAGAGTCTAAATTAAATAAATTAAAGATAACATTGTATAGTTTAACTATTAACTATTAACAAACATAAAAACCATAACATTTGGTAGTCATTCATGAACCTTTAAGTCCCACTTTAGCGTCATTCGTTCCGCGGGGCAAACGGTGCAAAAGCGTTCGTACGGACTGGGACAGGGGACGGTTATTTATCTTAAAAACGTGGGAAAACTACGGGGGCCAATAAAACGCGTTAATTATCCTATCGTCGTCGTCGTTGTAGCTTCAATGGACGTCCACTGCTGGACATAGGTCTCGCGAAATGATGCCCACAAGGTCTTATTTTGCGCCGCCTGGCTCCAGCGGATACCGGTGACCCTGCGGGATCGCCATTCCAACACCATCCAGCCCCAACGTCCATCGGTTCGTCGGACAATGTACCCCGCCCATTGCCACTACAGGTTCGCGATTCGTAGGGCTACGTCAGTGACTTTGGTTCTGCTACGGATCTCCTCATTTCTGATTTGATCGCGTAGAGAAACTACGAGCATACTCCATCGCACGCTGAGTGACTCTAAGCATCCGAATGAGGCCCATAGTCAGCGACCCCGTTTCCGATCCGTAGGTAAGCACTATTCTCCTATATATTTACTAATTTCTTAATTCATTGCAAAACTCCAAAAAGAGCTTTCTACATCCTACACATTAAACTTTTATATATAGAAAAAATCTGAGCCTAGGTCCCTACAGAAGACGCTTCATGACTGGGCTTTCATGTTTGATCAATAATCAGTGTCCATTTTTCCGATCATACAGACCATCCTTCGGTAATAACCTGATCCAATATGTTTGGACCTCAAGCACCATCAGTTTTTTGAACTGTGTCCTGTCCATTATTATTTCTCTTTCGAAATAAGTTGGGCATTGAAAGTAATTTTAGTTTTTCTACGAATCTTCTTATTTCTGTTTAAAATTATAAACTTTAAGTTTATTTAAACTTTATTAAGATCCGATTTCGTGGCTACATTTCAGAAGTTGTTTACGAACTCCCAACAATTGTTTCGTCCAGGTATTGTTAATGTTTACAGTTTGACATCTTAAGGAGAAAGTTAGTGTAAGTTTCCATGAAGGGTAATTACGACTTACGCTTTGTTTATAGTTTTAGTGACATAAATTTCTAAGGTTTCTACTAGAGAATGTTTTTTGACGACATTATTAGCAGTTGGTCTGATTATACATTAAAATTTATAAACACTAATCAATGTTAGGCACTGAGGGAAAGTGCCTGAAGACAAAGCTCTTCGAACAGTGCGTGTTGCCAGTGATGACCTACGGCTCCGAAACGTGGTCGCTGACTATGGGCCTTATACGAAAGTTCAGAGTCACTCAGCGTGCGATGGAAAGGGCTATGCTTGGAGTTTCTCTACGTGATCAAATCAGAAATGAGGAGATCCGTAGCAGAACTAAAGTCACCGACATAGCCTTACGAATCGCGAACCTGAAGTGGCAATGGGCGGGCCACATAGTCCGACGGACCGATGGACGTTGGGGCCCGAAGGTGCTGGAGTGGCGACCCCGCACCGGGCGGCGCAGTGTAGGTAGACCCCCCACAAGGTGGACCGATGACATAAAGAGGGTCGCCGGTAGCCGCTGGAGCCAGGCGGCGCAAGATCTGGCCTTGTGGGTATCATTTCGTGAGACCTATGTCCAGTGGACGTCCATCGGTTGAAGCGACGACGACGACGACGACGACGAATCAATGTTATACATAGATGTATACAGAACCTCAATGGTTAGTTTAATTCTTCACTTTGATATAAAAAAGTAAGAGGATGTTGCTTTGAAAAATTTATCTTTCTTTAGGAAAGAACAAACGCATATAAAAACATTAGAAATACTTGTCATTGTCTCCATTTCAACACAATCTAAAGAATAGCAAAACAAATCTGAAGGGTCATTTGTCTGAAATGTTATATACATAACCTTTAACAAGAGTAACCATAGCAACCGTCCTATATGGAGATAGAGATATCAGATACCCATTCTTGGTGAACGTCAAAATTGCCACAAAAGTAACTAAACCAAATTTGAAGTCAATTGTATCTGGTACTGAATAAACGGTAAATGCCCGTGTCAACTATAGGGTATAGTTGACAGGGTTTTTTTTTGCTGTAGATTGACCGTGTGATACAATAGTTCTGTCTCAACTCGGGCAATCAGAAATATAAACATCTCTTTCTTTTTAACTCATAATGTGTATTATCTAATTCGCTTCTCGGTGACTGACGTAACAAAATATGTATAGATATAGCACGGGACCATAGAAAAAACGAAAAATAAATCGGTTATAAAGTGACCGTTACTAAGGTGCGTGAGTCGAAGGTCGTAAAGTTTTTGTGTGGTATTTTATATACTGTGACTGTTTATTGTTAATTATTTGTGCCTTTGATTATATAAGTAATATGAATAACAATGAAAACCTTTAGGGTAGGTCTTAATTTTTAAGATGTGAGCCTATAAATACAAGATGGACTTTTCACTATCACAATGTTTAGCACTACACCAGAGGCTTAATTTAATAAACAAAAGATAACATTGTATAGTTTAACTATTAGTAAACACAAAAAACATAACATTTGATAGTTTTTCATGAACATTTAAGTCCCAAGAGCTACTTTAGCGCCGTTCGATCCGCGGGGCAATCGACGCAAAAACGTCCGTATGGGGCGGGAAAGGCGGAAGTACGACCAAGATTTTAGCTAGAAAATCCTGGCTTTGATTACCGTCAGGGTAAAGTTAGGAAATTTCTGTTTCTAGTGGTAGACTCAGGTCTGGGGTAAAGCTTCAGCTGTGGTTAGTTACCACCCTTTTTTCCCCCCGCTGGGAAATGCTTTTACGCACCCCTACCACGAGGGCAAGGAGTGTGGGACTCGCTAGCTTGGCTGGAATACCCACTAAAACCCAGCGATACACTTATCAACCTGAATTGGAAGTGTCAGAGGCTCCCTTACACATTTGCTCTGACATTTTCGGTTGCAACCGGCAAAGAGTGGTTTAAGGAGGAGGCAAAAGGCGTTTAATCGGCAGCACGGCGGGGCATCAGCAGCACTTTCCCTTTCTCAACCCTATCAGCATCGATGTACAATCAATTAACGTTTCGATATTCTGTGTAGATACAATAACAGGTTGCCTTACGTTTTGTGTACTCTTATCATCAGAGTCATGATCATCATGTTTGCAATATCCTCCTCCCCTGGTCGTAGCTTACTGCTAAGTATTGTGATGTTCCGTAGGTAAGAGGATGCGCCATTTTTTTATATTAGTGTCTCTTTGGATGATTTCATTCGCTTTTGTTCCACTTTTTGGTCAAACAATTGTTTGAGACTTGGACTTCTACATTTCTTGCCTTCCATTTTCCACATGAGAAATAGTTTCATTTGTTCATCTGTCGGCCTTCGTTCGATATGTCCAAAAAACTGTACTGTCTGCTATGTGTAAGCCTTTGTGTAACCATTAGCTTTTCCATCAGCAGATAGATCTTTTTTGTTTGGGCAATAATGACCTCTACCTGTTACTTATCAGCAGGCTTAATGGTTTTTTACTTTAAACATATATTCCCATAGGGTAGTCAGAGACCACGTCCTTCCCTTTGCCACGATCCTTGCATATCTCCTTCGCATCTTTCATTCTCATTAAACCTTTCATAAGAGTTCGTCGGTTTAGAGTACTCTTGATCTGGCCCTTATTTGAAATGTCCTAGTTTTGGACCAGGAACATTCGCCTTGGTCTTCTCATTCATTCTCTCTACGCATACCTTTCTGAATTTTAGTCACTACATCTTCTTTTATACCACAAAGTTCTCTTATCACACTATTTCTTACTCTGTCACTCAGTTTCAATCCATTCATACTTCTCACACTCCACCATGCACACAGCCTGGCCATCTGGCTATTCATAAAGGCGCTCAGAGTATTTACCATATTCCCTGCATTCACTCTCCTTTCAATATCACTTTCACATCTTCAACTTTTAAAGATATACCCTCAACTTTTCAAATACAACGCCTTTAGTATAACACGTCCATAACATTAAAGGCCAGTTCAAATAAGAAAAGAGACCCCACCAAAACCACAGGTATGCGATCTACCCTCACTTTTATAAGCAATAGAAGGCGTATAACATTATACGGACGACGCCGTAACTGTGTGTAACCGGCTATTACGTACCCTTCGTATAATTCCTCGCAGTTTTGCTCCACGTAAGTTTTCATTACGTCAGACGTTACTTCTTCAGGAATAACGTTATAATTAGGCAGTAATTGAAGTAAAACTTCTCAAGGTACGCTTAGATTGAGAAGTCAATTGGCTAACGCGTGACGAGAGCGTTACAAAAAGTTTGATCAAGCGAGGTGAATTGAGTTATTAATGATATAAAGAGTGTGACTTTATCACAAATATTGTTAATGGTAGATTTATTGGAAGAAATCTATCTAGTGTGGGGTTGAGAGGAAACCCTCTCCATCAGTTATTGACTGAGAGTTCACAAAGGGGGAAGGAATATATGATATAATCTGTTTGATGCTTATGTAACTTAGCCACGCCGACCGTTGTCAACTGCGACGACACGGACAGCTCAGTCATTTGTTAAATCTCTGATATCTCCAAAGATATCCATTTTCCTAAAATAGTGTTAAAGGCAGTATTAATCAGCATGAAATAAACAAGATAGGTAATATATTTAATTAGATACAGAATAGTACTACATTGTATAAAATAGCTTGGCAAATAACACATATTTTTTGTGATATGTAAAAGATAAAAATGGTTACTGTGGGTTATCGCACAGAGATAAATACACACTGTCCTGGACTTTTTTATGGATCTTTTAAAGATATACAATACCGTTGTACATTTATTTAATCTATCTCGTAAAGTTTAGCCAGCATTTGCCATTTAAGCGCGGAAAAATATGTATTTCACGACATCACGTTATATCTTTGATTTTTAAGGCTTTTCTGTACAAAAAATCTATATGTATTATACATATAAACCTTTCTCATAAATCACTCTATCTATATCTCAAAACTGTTAAAAATTTGATAAATAGTTTAAAAGATCTTAAGTAAAAAACAGCAAAATACAATCAAAGTCAACCAGTAGAACGTACGCCATACAAACAAACGGCTATCGTTTAATAAAACATTTACGAAGGTAGAGAAACTTTACCGGTAATTTGATGATTATATCTTACAATGGTGATAATGGATTAGGGTCAACTTACAACAAAAGGGTCCAGTAAAGGGTTAAATTTAATCCCTACTAAGTTTAGCCCCCTTCTTACTTTGCAAGTTGAATTTACGTTGGACATGTTAAGAAAGATATAGGCCATAGTTTCCTTCATTTATATCGATAGGAGACTTCTGTTGCTAGAAGAAAGTCTGAGTTTCATTTGAAGACAATTTAGGGGACTACATTCACTCACCATCATAAATATAAAGGTCCAGTATTCAGCTGAGTAGAAACTCTAAAAGGTGAGCTACCTCTTACCAGGTTATCGTGTTTCCTTCCTAGTCTTCTTCATCACTTAATATCACTAAAAAGCCAACCTGTAACTATCAATACAAGGCCCATCTGGAGCAAATTATTGTAGTCACTTTAAACGCCCTAATCTCAGAAACTACTGATTCAATTTGAATGTTATTTTAGTATTAGATAGCCCATTTATTGTGGAAGGCTACAGGCTTTATAAAAAGTTACCTCTTACCTCGTTACCCCGTTTCCACCTTGGACTTTATCATCACTAAAGCTCTAACTTTTCACTATCAAAAAAAGGAATATCTGACGCAAACTATTGTTGTTTGTTTCAACACGTTAATCTCAGTAAATCCTGGTTCAATTAGAATATTATTTTAGTTTTAGATAGCCCATTTATTGAGAAAGGCTACAGGCTATATAAAAAGTTACCTCTTACCTCGTTACCCCGTTTCAAACTTAGACTTTATCATCACTGAAGCTCTAACTTTTAGCTATCATAAAAGGAATATCTGACGCAAACTATTGTTGTTTTTTTGAAGACGCTAATCTCAGTAACTACAAGTTCAATTTGAATGTTAATTTAGCATTAGATAGCCCATTTATTGAGAAAGACTACAGGCTATATAATAAGTTACCTCTTACCTCGTTAGCCCGTTTCCAGTTTAGACTATCATCAGTGATGCTCTAATTTTTAACTATCATAAACGGAATATCTGACGCAAACTATTGTTGTTGGTTTGAACACGCTAATCTCAGTAACTACAAGTTCAATTTGAATGTTAATTTAGTATTAGATAGCCCATTTATTGGGGAAGGCTATAGGCTACATAAAAAGTTACCTCTTACCTGGATACCCCGTTTTACACTTAGACTTTATCATCACTGAAGCTATAACTTTTAACTATCAAAAAAAGGAATATCTAACGCAAAGTATTGTTGTTTGTTTGAACACGCTTATTTCAGAAAGTACTCATTCAATTTGAATATTATTTAAGTATTAGATAGACCATTTATTAAAGAAGTTTATAAGCTATATAACATTACGTTAAGATATACATAAGCGCAGCTATAACGAATAATGTTGCAAAAATGGGGAGAGTTTACTCATTTGAATAACTGCATGTCCATTGCGAAAGCGGTTAACGTTACACAATGGAGGTAAGGTGACGATTTCTCAAGCTGGTCGTCACGATGAATCGATCCTGCCTTTCAGTTGTGACCCGAGATCGTGGCCTTCCTTGGCGACGACATTTCGGACCGCAGATCGACTTAAATCAAGTTGAACACTCACATTTCGTTGGCTGTGTCCCGCCTGGATGAGTGCCACAGCTTGGGCGGCGACTTCAGGCGAAGTCTCCATTGATTATTGATAGGACCTTACCTTAATGGTACGAATAGGTAATGTTTGTTGCAAAACCAATGAGAAAAAGTTTTTTTTAGTATTCGATTGTTTGTTAACAACGAACAGGCTCCGAATTGTCTTTTGTTTCTTTAAATTCTGTGTTCGAAATTCAAAAAAAGACTATTGAATGAAATTTTGAATGTGCCAGGTTTATATCTGCATAAAAACTTTTTGCTCGACCTAATATAAAATTTTAGATAGGACCAAACGAACCTGAAAATGCAAGGTAGGCCAATAGATGTGTCCAGAAGTATATTAAAATGCATTAAATAAACTGCTGTTACTAGAAGATACTTTGCTTGTATAATTTCTTAAATAAACAAGGTACTTTACGAGCTAAGTGAATATTCTTGAAAGGGAAGCGTTCAAAGGAATTTTCCAATGAGAATTATATAGAAATAACGAACTGAGGCTGCCATTTTTCATAATTTGGCGCCTCGTGACCAACGTTCATAATTCACCTTTATTTCATTTGTAACGTTTGAATATATTTTATACTGAAAAAGAATTTTTCACAATTCTATAGAGAATTCAATTAGGAAATAGAAAATTTCATTTGTATTTCGAAGGGATTTTCGCTTAGTTATCCAATTCTTAATTTTATGTACAATTCAGTGTATTTCAAGCGTTTATTTTACATGCAAGCAAAAGCAGCTCGTCAGAGTAACCACGGCCAATATGGTGGCGTCCATGCCTCGCATCAACTGTTTCACTTGCATCATGTTTCCATAAAACCACACGATTTCATAAAATTTCAGTTATACCCACTCTGAGGCTGGATGTAATACGACAATCGATAGATGGATGGAAAAATATGAGGCGATTTCTACCACTTTTGATAAAGTGGCTAATATCAGAAATTAGGAATTTTTACAGGAGCTATTATAGAAAACAATAGTTAAGACACTTGCACTTTAAACTCTTATGTACTATATATATCGAAGTGTATAGACTGTGTAACTAGCAGTCCGGCCCGTCTCTCGGCAGTTCTCGAGTGGCGGTCGACCGGAGAGGTCGACTATTGAAACTGTCGCGTTTCTAGCTATGTAAATTGATATCGGGAACATTAAGTTATATAATGGATCCAATTAATAACGATATCGGCGGAAAACCCTACGCCCCTGTTTTTTTTTTCGCTGGGAAATGCATTTAGGCACGAACCCCGACCTACAGGTCAGGAGTGTGGGACTCGGCGAGGGAGGAGACCTCGCAATACCCACTAAAACCCAGCGGAACCCTCTTCATCCGTAAGTGAGGCACCAGGTGTTCAACTTTCGCATTCGTCCCTGGTACCAATAATAATAAAGTAATAATGGATCCAATTAATAACGATGTCGGCGGAGAGCCCTACGCCCCTGTGCTTTATGCTTCTCCGTTCTCTCTTATTCTCCGACATATATATATATATATATATAGAATTAGATTTAAATGTAATATCTAGATTAAAGTAATTTTGAGTTTATATCAGTCACATCTTTGGGATTTTATATATTATAATTTATATACATATATCACAGAGTTTGCACTTGATATATCCGGTATAATGACAATATTAGACGACGTGTTAAGATCATGACATCCGGTATCATGACACAAAACAATTTAATTTGTCATGCACATTTTATAAATAATATTATAGATGATTTCTGAATCTTATGTAATGTAACAAAACTGAAAGCATATATGCATATATTTTGGACGTCTACTGCTGGACATAGGTCTCAACTAATGATGCCCACTGTGCCCTATCTTGTGCCGCCTGGCTCCAGCAGCTACCGGCGACTGAACCCAAGCGTCCATCGGTCCGTCAGACTATGTGCCCTGCCCATTGGCACTTCAGCTTCGTGATTCTTAGGGCGACGTTGGTGACTTCTGTTCTTCTACGGATCTCCTCATTTCTGATTTGATCGCGTAGATAAACTTTAAGCCTAGCCCTCCCCATCGCACGCTATGTTACTTTGAGCTTTGAATGAGGCCCATAGTCAGCGACCACGTTTGCGATCCGTAGGTGAACACTGACAACTTGCACTGTTCTAAGACTGGTCTTCTGGCACTGAGGGATACTGGAGGAAAAGATCTTACGTAGCTTTCTGAACGCTGCCCAACTAAATTGGATTCGGCAGTTGACCTCTTTCTCGAAATTGGACCTACCTAGCTAGACTATACGTCCCAGGTATGTCACATTAACAATTTCGAGTGTCAAGTTATCAAAGATGATAGCTTTCGTCTTATTCATGTTCATTTTTAGGCCCACCTGTTGAGAAGCTTTGTTGAGGTCATAGAGCATAGTATTAAGATCTTCCAGAGGTTCTACCATAACTATATTATAGCATATTTTTATTGTCCTGAAATAATTAAGGGAAGCGTTAATTTCTTTCTGAAATAGACTTAATAAATACCCATTTTAAAGTGAATTCTTCGCATATTTCATTCGCTTGTTCCAAAACAGATTTCTCAATGGCGCAATCCTTTCAGCTGTCATGGACACTTATCATTCCTCGAGGGGCACTTAGTTCGTAATGAAAGCGTGAATAAAGTCCCAAACTTGCTGAAATTTACAGAATTCTAGAAATATATGCATGAAATGATAAATACGTTCGTTATTTCTTACTTAAATGAAAATAATTGTTACAGCTGAGAAATCACCTACACCTTCAGGTTTGAATTTCCTAACAAGGCAAGTAAACACGTGGCGAGAGCGTTACGAAAATTGTGATGGGGCTAGGCGAACTGACGGCGAACATAATAAATTAAAATCAAAATATTCTTTATTCAAGTAGGCTCAAAAAGCACTTTCTAAAAGTTGGTAGTTTGTGCGTTGGTATTATAGCTACCACTGGTTCGGAAAGGTATTTCTGCTGAGAAGAAACCGGCAAAAACTCGACGGTTGCTCCTTTTAATTTAGTTTTTGTAGGCTACAGCGTGCCAAGCTTTCATGTGCAACTGGAATCAAGTTCAAACACCTTTGTCGCTTAAACAATTCGACTCGGGTATCTAAAAGTGCATGTTGGGTGTTTCGATCTTTTTTCTAAATAAGCAAATATTATTACGCTTTTTTTTAATATATATTGCGGCGGTAATATGAGATTTGGTTACTTGTATTAACTCATTTAATTATTACATTAAAGTAACTTTCTGAATATTCACCATTTCATATTATCAACAATTCCACCACATTTACTTAAAACACTGTTATCCCAATCCATAATTGCAAAAGAATGCATCGCAATAGAATAACTCGCAATCTCTTATCAACTGAGAATTGGCCTATTTATAACACAGAGTTTGCACTTGATATATCCGGTATAATTACAATTGTTCTCGCAAGCGTTCCGCCGGAAACGGTTGGCAGTATTGATCATGAAATGAACGCCGGCAAGACGTTGCCGCGGGAAAAGTCTTCGTGTTAAATCGCGTCACAACGGATATTATTTGTTTAGTAAATTGTGATAAAGTATATAGTGTGACATAGCTGGTGTTAATAAGTTTAAGTACTATGGATTAAAGTAACTATATTTGTAAATGTACGTGTTTAACTTATATATTCTGTGCAGTCGGATAACACAACAAAAAAGTATCATGACAATACCAGGAAACATGATTAACAAATTATTAAATTCAAACCCACCGACATTTCACTTTACTTGTCTGTGATTATAAATTTCATACCATCAGTTCTCCTTCCGTACTTATAATATTAGAAATAGGCCATCAACAAAGGGAAGTCGATCAATACCAAAATGGGGACTCCTAATAAATTTTATTTCGTTTTATCAACGCGAAACAAAATATAGCCTGAACAATCAAAAGGTATGCATAACAATGAGTATAAAATTGAATTGATTTTGGCGCGAAAAGGCGGCCGCCATTTTCTGGACGCCATTTTAATTGTGACAGCTGCGTATATACGCGACATCTTATGGGGTTGTTACAACTGTACCTCGTAATGGATATATATTTAGTAAATTAACAGAAAATAAAGTTTATAATGGTTTGATTTAATGCTACAATATTTATTTTAATACTTTAAGCATAAAAACGTTATGATGAGGCGTATATAGTTACATACAGACATACATAGCATCACGCCTCATTCCCATAGGGGTAGGCAGAGACAACATCCTTCCACTTGCCACGATCCTTGCATATCTCCTTCGCTTCTTTCAATCTCATTAAACCTTTCATACAAGTTCGTCGGTTTAAAGTAGTCTTGACCTGGCCGTTACTTAAAATGTGGAGAGACTTCAAGGCTTGAATCAGACAACCGCTCACCCCATACGTAGATAACGTTGACCACAGCTCATTCCTCACCACTCGGTGGTAGGCCTTTTATAAATCCACGAAAACGCAATAAACTTTGGTTAATTATGACGAAAAAGCGTGGGAGTGAATGAATTACTTTATATATATCTTGATAAATATATATTGTAATGATGGTGACAAAAAAACTTGTCGGCTCTTCTAAGATCAGGGCGCAAAGGAACAGTCACATCACAGACACAGTTATCATCAGTCATTCATTTAAATAATATATGGTAATAGGCCTACTTGAATAAAGATATTTTGTCTTTGACTTTGACTCATAACACCTCTCGTTCTCGGTTCTCATAATCGTTTTTCGCCAGAGACGTCTCTGAATCCAAGCACTGTTCCACTAGGTCTTTCTTTTATTGTTGCCTTGTTAATTTTGGTCAACGTCGCTTTTTTGGTGACTACTATGATTGTAGACGGCTTTTTGTCAAGTCCGAAACATGACATGATCACATAATCGAGCGAGCTTCCGTAAGCTTTTCTGTAACTTTGAAGTCACCACGGATGCACATGTTTGGCACTCTGTCATTAATGGAGACCCCTGCAGACCATATAAGCATTCGCACTTCAGTGACGTGCCGTTTCTCCGTGCTTTCGTCTAATACATTTTTAGAGTCCAGAATCCTGCTCCATACGCAGACATAGCATATTCAATTAAATTCATTTAACCGGTTAAATATTTATTGAGTATGTAAGAATAATAATTGTGCTACATTACTAATTCAACTGCCTCATTGGTCTAGTGGTTAGCATGTTCGACTACAGACATGAGGTCCTGGGTTCGAGTCCCGGGTCGGGCCAAATTCAAAAATCAATATTGAGTTTTCTATTAAGATTTTCTCAATATTTGCCCGAAGTTGGGAAGTTGGCGGTGTGATCCACCCCCGTGCCTCGGAGAGCACGTTAAGCCGTCGGTCCTGCGCCTGATCTCTCTCCGGTCGTGTCGGATTCCCGTAACATCGGACTATGAGAGTGAAGGAATAGAGAGTGCACTTGTGTACTATGCCTGCCAATCCGCAGTGGAGCAGCGTGGTGGGTCTATGCTCCAAAAACCCTCGCTCCTCGGAGTGAGGAGGCCTGTGCCCAGTAGTGGGACTTTAATGGGCTGCTACTTACTTACTTACTAATTCAATATAGAACCTTACAGGTCTGGGAAAAAATTGATAATGGCTTCATTACTACAATGTATATATCAATAGTTTTGGTATAAAAATAGACAGAGTTACAGAAACCCTGAATTGATCCACATAAAAGGCGGAGTGCAAGAGTCTGTGGATCTCTAGTCCTTGTGTAATGGTCTGTGGAACGCTGGCGCCATCTTTGTATCGGCGTGGGGGCAGAGTCAATAAGTGGCAGTCCGGCCGGTCTCTCGGCAGTCTTCGAGTGGCGGCCGGCCGGAGTGGTCGACTATTGAAACTGTCGCGTTCCTAGCTATTATTGTTAATGAGTTTATGTAAATTGATATCGGGAACATTAAGTGATTGAACATTATAATCCGAGTTAATTAACAAAGTGTTTAATTGCACCAACAATAACCCATGAACGCCCACCGAATAAGAAATGAAATAATGGATCCAATTAATAACAATGTCGGTGGAGAACCCAACGCCCCTCTGTGCTTTATGCTTCTTCGGTTCTCTCTTATTCTCTGACATATATATATGTCGGAGTGCGATAGTCTGTGGAACGCTGGCGCCATCTCTCTATCAATAAGTGACAATCCGGCGCGCGTCTCTCCAGTTCTCGGGTGACGGTCCGCCAGAACGGTCGACTATTGAAACTGTCGCGTTACTAGATATTACTTTTAATGAGTTTGTGTAAATTGATATTGGGAACATTAAATGATTAAGCGTTATAATCTGAGTTAATTAATAAAGTGTTTGATTGAACCAACATTACCCACCAACGCCCACAGTATGGAAAATTGTATTATGGATGCCATTAATAACGATGTCGGCGGAGAACCCTACGCCGCCATGCTTTATGCTTCTCTCCTGTTCTCCGACATATATATAACTATATTTCTATTATCAATAAAATTTATGACTTTGGTTTATTTCGTAATAACTTTTAAATTTTACTGACTGACTTTAAATTTATTTTACTGACAACAAAAGTCTTGACCTTAAAGGACCGTCGATTGTAAGAATTTGGTTTCATCTAGTCATCTCCCTTTGAGATTTATATACTAAAGAGATTCGATTTTAATTACTTCCCTTATTCCTATTTTACTTCTTTAAATGTTAAATATAACGTGTATAATACCGTGTCATTACTTTACTTAATACATCTGAGACTGTTTTGGGTATTTTCCTGAGAAATACCGATAATTATTATTAAAACTATGCTTCTACTTTTATAATAATTAGTTTAATTGTTATTTATTATTGGTAATATTAACATAGCCTGTAAGAAAATTGTTACTAACACTATATGGACAAAATAGTCCGAAATAAATGATTATTATTATTATTCCACTTTAACACTCACGCCCGTTTACAAAAGAATATATATATTTATTATTATATATAAATATATTTATGCATGACCCAGCCGTTATATACTCGGATTCTATTAGCTCCCGACAAATAACTCTTAAGAATTTTTGTCAGGCGCCCACAAAATACCTCACAAACTGACTGCTTCATGTCTGCCTCTTTCAACCCTATTGGGATTAATAACATTGGGACATGCCCAGACACCGGTATGTTTCAGCCTCGGAGAGAGTCTTGAGCAGAGTCGGCTCGAGGTTGATCTCGGCCGAATGAGATACCTGTCCCCTCTCCACATGAAGGACCGCACACTTATCCACTCCCATCTCCATCCTGATGGAACTGCTAAAGTCATTGGTGATCTTTAGCAATACCTGCAGACGTGGAGCGTTGGGTGCCAGCTGCTTGAGGTCATCCATATAAAGAAGATGAGGTACCCTAGCCCCTCCCCTCCGAAACTGAAAGCCCGTCCCAGACCTCTCCAGCAGAAAGCCGACGGGGTTTAGGGACAAGCAGAATCAAAGAGGACTCAGACAGTCGCCTTGGAATATACCTCTCCATATCCTGATTCGGTCATCGGCAGTCGTCAGTCGCTCGCCATGGAGATAGAGGATCGTACTCCATTGCTTTATTATTATTGTTATTATTATTATTATTATAATGAGAGTCTAGATAGAAATTTCATTAGCGATACAATACAATATTTCAATTCTAACAAAAGTATACAAAGTCGTTACCAGTCTGAACTTTTAACATGAGAAGTAGGCCATCAACAACAAAGGGAAGTCGATCAATACAAAATTGGTACTCCTAATCATTTTATTTCATTTTATCAACGCGAAAGCAAAATATAGACTCCACAATCAAAAGGTATGCATAACAATGAGTATCAAATTGAATTCATTTTGGCGCGAAAACGCGGCCGCCATATTGTGGACTCCATTTTAATTGCGAGGGCCGTGTATCTGCGAGACATCATATCGAGTATGGTAGAATATCAATTGTGCGTGATCATCAGGGAATATTGGACCTTATTTCATGGGGAAAGGGTTGATAATGTTCTGGCACATCAGCACAATGTCGCATGTCGCTGGAAGGTTAGGTATGTGTACCATTCCCGTGAGAAAAACCGATTTGTTGGAAGCAGGCGAACATTTGCTTGCGTATGTACGTTATATTTTCAGTTTCTTTATTTTATATAATCCAGGCTTTGTACAGTGTTATAGTGAAATAAGATAAGTGTGACTTACGTTAAATATTTTAACTTAATATGATTTTTGACTTAAAACAGTGAGATTCTAAATTATTACAACATTAAACGTCAACGTGAAATATCATCAATTCATTCAGCTGTTCCGAACAACCCTCAGCACAAATCTTAAGATTATTTCTTGTTTCTTTCTTATTTGAAATTAAAATAATCCTTTGTGACGTCCTGTGACATGTGACCATCTACCAGTGAAAGTGTAATCAAAATCAGGCGAGTAGTTTCGTATATTTTTGGAAACACACTTTGGTATGAAATGCAGTTTTCATGCAAAATAAAATTATGTAAGTAAGTAGCAGCCCATTAACGTCCCACTGCTGGGCACAGGCCTCCTCACTCCAAGGAACGAGGGTTTTTTAGAGCATAGACCCACCACGTTGCTCCACTGCGGATTGGCAGGCATAGTACACAACAAGTGTACTCTCTATTCCTTCACTCTCATAGTCCTATGTGACGGGAATCCGACACGACCGGAGAGAGACCAGGCGCAGGATAGACGGCTTAACGTGCTCTCCGAGGCACGGGGGTGGATCACACCGCCAACTTCCCAACTTCGGGCAAATATTGAGAACGATCTGGGACTCGAACCCAGGACCTCATGTCTGTAGTCGAACATGCTAACCACTAGACCAATGAGGCAGTTTAATAATACGATAAATATAGCTAATGAATTAATATTTAAGTGTGGATTGATTGTAGTAACTTAGTAAATAAAATTAATTAACACAGCAATTCTTCCCTTTTCAGATAATTTTAAAAGAATAAATGCGGCTCGAAGGACCAAATTCGTAGGACGCGTTGCTGCTTCCTTCGTATTTCATGGTTTTAGATGAATTATGCAACATTACGTGAAAATACTACTACCTCATTGGTCTAGTGGTTAGCATGTTCGACTACAGCCATGAGGTCCTGGGTTCGAGTCCCGGGTCGGGCCAATTCAAAAACCAATATTGAGTTTTCTATTAAGATTTTCTCAATATTTGCCCGAAGTTGGGAAGTTGGCGGTGTGATCCACCCCCGTGCCTCGGAGAGCACGTTAAGCCGTCGGTCCTGCGCCTGATCTCTCTCCGGTCGTGTCGGATTCCCGTCACATCGGACTATGAGAGTGAAGGAATAGAGAGTGCACTTGTGTACTATGCCTGCCAATCCGCAGTGGAGCAGCGTGGTGGGTCTATGCTCTAAAAACCCTCGCTCCTCGGAGTGAGGAGGCCTGTGCCCAGCAGTGGGACGTTAATGGGCTGCTACTTACTTACTTACTTACTTTACGTGAAAATATTCGTATTTTATGATAAATTAGAAATGCGTTTAGTTTTAACGTAACAATAGTTGGGCGATTTTGTGTAGTTTCGATTAGTTTACTTTATCTAGTGTTACGTTTTACAATGCGTTAACAATAGGCTTTGCTAGCTTTTAATTATTAAAAGAATTTTCAAAATCAGTTCGCTTGTTTTTAGGTATTTTTAATCACAACGTTATCATGTTAGTGTTAATTAATTTTATTGTCGGTGCATCGTATTGGGAGCAATGAAATTTAATTAGCCATTGTTTCATCACACAATTCTTATAATACAGCCTTTTTGACATACACCCTTTGTATATAAATGAATATTTTATGAAAAATCACATATGCTAATTGGATTTATCGACACCAAAAGCTATAACTATACTGAATAGCTAGTTTTTTTTAAAATTATTAGCAGATTAGAGCCTGTAATCACACCTGATGGTAAGACAGAAGGAACAAATTTGGTTAGCATAAAACAAGTGTTAGTGAGCCATCCTTAAAAGATAGATGTATGCTGTTCTAGACTTTTTTTTAGATGTTTTAAAAGAGAACATTTCTGTCATACATGATTTTTGCGAAATTTTAACCGTTTATGCAGAACGACCACCAGAAGCCTTCGAAGGAAAAGAACCCCGATTTCGAAACAGTCTTCATTGGTTTCACAGCTCCTTTTGATGTTAGCGTGATGATATATAGCTTTTGGGCTTTCTAGATAAATGGGCTATCCAACACTGAAAGAGTTTCACAAATCGGACTAGTAGTTCTTGAGATAAGCGTGCTTAGGCAAACAAACTCTTCACCTTTATTTCCGTATCAGAAATTCCTCTATAATCTCCTGGGACCGGAAACTACGCGTGTGATACTCGTGGATAAAGCTAGTGTTGTAATTAAGAAAGTAAAAGCAGTTGTTCCCTTGTCAAACGTTAAATTGTCGAAAACCATTGTTATGCAAGATTTCTTTGAACAAATCAAAAGGAAATCCGAATAGACGTATAAAAATTGGATTCGTAACCTCAGGCATGTAAAATATAATGAAATAACAAGGAAAAGTCGCCATTTTTCATAATCCCCCGCCCCGAGGCTGTACCTCTATAATTTACTTTTGTTTCAATTGTAACAAGTTTAGGAAGGGAAAGATTTATTCGACAGGTTTCACCAAGTTTTATCGTTGAAAAAAAGTGTTCAAGAAATTTGAGGAGGAGTTTTCGTAAGGATAATTAGATCGCACAGTGGTCGAAATTCGACCATAATTAATTTGAATTACGTTTGAATATTATTTTTGAGATTATTTCGTGCTCCGGAGACAGAGATAGATATAAATATTTATTTAGAGAGAACAAATTTAATGGAATACCTTTTTGATTTAAAGTTTTTGGTTACTGGGCACAGGTCTCCTCATTCATAGGAGAGAGGGTTTTTAGAGTATACCCACCACACTGCTTCACTGCGGATTGGTAGGCATAGTACACAAGCGCACTCTCTATTCCTTCACTCTCATAGTCCAATGTGACAGGAAAATGACACTACCGGAGAGAGATAAGGTGCAGGACCGACGGCTTAACGTGCTCTCCAAGGCACGGGGATGGAAGACACCGCCAACATCCCAATTTCGGGCAAATATTGAAAAAATCCTAATAGAAAACTCAATATTGATTTTTGAATTGGCCCAATCCGGGACTCGAACCCAGGACCTTATGTATAACAAGTTAAAATATGTCTGCGTCGTGATTTTAGTTTTTGTATTGACTAAGTCAAGCGGTGCGAATAATGACGTTTGCAGGGTGGCGGAGCTTGTTCGTAGAGTACTACAGTTTTGTGTATTAGTAAAGTGGAGCGTTAAGAAAGTATTAATGCATTTAGTTTACTGTTCAATAGAAATGTGTGTATAAATTTTTATCAATCTATCAATTTCATTATTAAGTCTTGTTGATATTGATACAAATCTTTAGATTCCCGAGACTTAGAGGGAGGGAAAAAGGAAGATACGTTGGGAATTTAATTGTCATTAAAATATTAAAAGTCGATAATGAATACAAATAAAAACTACCTATTACATACGAATTGGCATTAAACATACATACATACATAGCATCACGCCTCATTCCCATAGGGGTAGGCAGAGAACACGTCCTTCCACTTGCCACAATCCTTGCATATCTCCTTCGCTTCTTTCAATCTCATTAAATTTTTCATACAAGTTTGTCGATTTAGTACTCTTGACCTGGCCCTTATTTAAAATGTCCAGGAACGTTCGCCTTGTTCTTCCCATTCATTCTTGACTCATAAATCCTTTTAGTCAGTTTCCTTTCATTCATTCTCTCTACGCATTCCTTTCTCAATTTTAGTCACTACATCTTCTTTTATACCACAAAGTTCTCTTATCACACTATTTCTTACTCTGTCACTCAGTTTTAATCCACTTATGCTTCTCAATGCTCTCATTTCTACCGCATTTATTTTACTTTTGTGATTTTTCTGCCATACCCAACATTCCATAAAGGCGTGCAGAGCACCATTTACCATATTCCCTGCATTCACTCTTTTTGCAATATTACTTTCACATGTTCCATCTTTTGAAAATTTAGATCCCAAGTTTACAAATTCTTTTACCTCTTCCACTTGTTCCCCGATCAAAATATTGCCATTCATCATAGATTTATCTCTTTCAAAAAGCATAACTTTCGTTTTATTTACATTCACCTTCATTCCTTTCCCTTTCAACTCTTCATTCATAATATTTACCATCTCCTGAAGCTCATGAGCGGACGACGCAAGTATTACTTGATCATCAGCGTAGAGTAAACTTTGATGAGTAAACAATTATCCATGAATAGGTTCAACAGCCATGATGACGCAACACATCCCTGTCGAACACCTATTTCGACAGGAACAGGAAGGACATAGAGAGACTTCAATGCTTGGACCAGACAACCGCTCACCCCATACGTAGATAACGTTGACCACAGCTCATTCCTCACCACTCGATCATAGGCCTTTTCTAAATCTACGAAAGCGCATTAAAAGCATTAAAATTGGCATTAAAAACGCTGTAAAGTTGCAGTTGAGAAGGAGATAGAAAGAGAGACAGTTATGTTTTACTTCAATACAGCCTTCTTCTTCTTTATTGCTGAAAGGTTAGCCTTTTAATTTGATCCCGCCTGGTTATAAGTAATGATATAGTCTGAGATGGATGCTAACCTGGTAACAGGTAACTCACCTCTTATGGTTTCTACCGAAGCCTCTCATTAGTCAGATATAGGTTTTTAACCTACTAATGTATTAACTATTCTAGACACTGACATATGGTTTCATTTATTCAATTATATTATTAAAAAATAATCAATTAATGTCGGTCGGGTATCAAGTTATAATCCTCTTATGTGAAATCCGCGTCAACCTTACAACATATAATATTTACCTTGTAAATAATTATGGTGCCTGGAGGCTTAACTATACGTAGGTTTAGGGGTTATAGAATTAATAGGATTATATTAGATTACAGGGTCCCCTATATCAGGGCCCCGTACATAAATCAGACCCTCGCGTCTCAAGTGAGTCGACGTGTCACTTCAAATAACATCCTGTATTTACCCACGATACGTTATCTATATATATAAAAGCAACTTTTTTTTCTTTGTTATCGATAAACTTGAAACTACTGGACCGATCGGCATGAGATGCGGAATTAATTGTAAAAGGTTTTATGCTATTCATTTTTTTATATCCATCAACCCTTTACCATTTTTTTTTTCAAATTTATGTGGATAATCATTTGTTTCTGCTACGAAGCGCACAAAGACCGGCAAAATGTCTAAACGTCACTTCAATGCCTATAAACGCGTTTCCACATACCCTCCCACGCATTCGCCCACTCACTCCCACACATCCATCCACGCATCCACCCACGCACTCCCACGCATCCACAAGATTGTGGCATGAATTATTAGATCGTTGTCTATAGCATCGGTTTTGTTAATTCTACTATCTTTTGTTTAAAAATTATTCATCTTTCATAGGTTATGTAAAGATGTCATGTGAAAACAAAAAAGATCCTGTGTGGCATTTAATCGACTGTGTTTTGTTTAGTATTTATTTAATAAAAATGAATCGCAAAATGTGTTGGTAAGTGCATAACTCAACAACGCCTGGGTAAATTTTGACAATTTTTTTTAATGTTCGTTAAAGTCCAAGGATGGTTTTTAAGGCGAGAAAAAATCGAATAATTGCAGAGTAGAATCCTAAAAATATCCCTTTTCTGTAAAAATCAATTGAAATGTCACAAAATGTAAGAGCTATAGATCATTAGTACTGCTGCCTAAGGAAGTCTGTCGGGTCTGCCTGTCTGTATGTATAATATATATCTCATGCTAATGAAAAAGGAAACTTTTTGAATCAAAATCTCTTTACGTGGGGACTAATCTGGTGAATGCGTGACGAGAGCGTTACAAAAAGTTTAATCAGGCTAGGCGAACGGACAGTGTTTTGTTTCAGTAGTCTGGATTAAACTACAATCGTTTTTTGAAATAAGACTTCTGTAGGATTGTTCGACTTAGGGTGTAAGCTGGTGAATGCGTTACAGTAGCGTTACGAAGAGTATAATCAGTCAAGGCGAACGGAAGTTAAGAAAGAGATAAAGTTAAATTTTACGTCAGATGTGTGGTCTAAGTGTACTTTAGCTCAGGGCTCGACAACCTGTAACTCTTGGGCCGCTATTTGTCTACCCCTGATCTAATTAAACAACAACTGAGTCCACTGTGTGAAGTAAGTGTACTTTAGCCCAGTGTTCAACAACCTGTGGCTCTTAGGCGCTATTTGACTACCCCTGATCTAATTAAACAACAAATGAGACCACTGTGTGAAGTAAGGGTGCTTTAGCCCAGTAATCGTCAATCTGGGGGCTCTTGGGCTGTTATTTGGATACCCCTGATCTAATTAAACAACAACTGAGTCCACTGTGTGAAGTAAGGGTACTTTAGCCCATTAGTCGTCAATCTGGCGGCCATTGGGCTGTTATTTGGCTACCCCTGATCTAATATACAATGATCCCAGATAAATCCACTCATTGAAGCAAGTGTACTTTAGTCCAGTAGTCGTTAACCAATTTTTCACATCTTGGGTTACATTAATGCCTATTTTTTTTCTTAGAAATTAATATAGTTTATGTCACTCAGTGAAAATGCAGCTTTTTAACGGTGGAAACATTACAAACATAATATTAGTTTAGAATTATATATAAAAAGGGAAGTAAACTAAAATAAAATATCTCAAAAATGCTTTAAAAGATCTCTTTTATCTCATCTCAAGTCATGTTAATCAACGAAAGAGCGTAAAATAAACATCTTCGAAATGAATTACATTTACACAGCCAAAGGTTTTTACGTTTATTCAACAAATAATTGGACTAATGAGTTTGTTTTGTTCAGAAACATTCTAAACTCATTATATTAACGTAATACCATTATCCCTTTTTACTTTAAAAGCGAAATTAAGGGCTTATATGGAGTTAAAACCATTGAACATTAAAAAAAATGAGAATATACATTTCTTTTTATATTAACACTACTTGATTCTTGCATATTTTTATTAAAAATTAAAATTATACCTATCCAACTGCAGCGTGGAGTGCGACAGGGAGATGTTATCTCCCCGAAGCTCTTTATGCGGCGCTGGAAGACCTTTTTAAGCTTTTGGAGTGGAACGGACTGGGCATCAACATCAACGGCGATTACCTCACTCATCTACGGTTTGCCGATGACGTTTTTACGGCAGAGACTCTAGAAGATCTCAATACAATGCTCGATGACCTCAGCAGAGTTTCTCAACAGGTGGGCCTGTAAATGAACATGGAATAGACAAATATTATGTCTAATATCCATGCACCGCTCCACCCAGTTATCGTTGAGAACTCGGCACTCGAAATTGGTGACACATAGTCCAGCTACGTAGGTCCAATTTCGAGAAAGAGGTCAACCGCCAAATCCAACTCGGTTGGGCAGCGTTTGGGAAGCTACGCCAGATATTTTCGTCCGATACTCCTAAATGCTTGAAGACATAGCTCTTTGAACAGGGCGTGTTGCCAACGCTTACCTGCGGATCGGAAATGTGGACGCTGACTATAGGTCTCGTGCGAAAGCTCAGAGTCACTCAGCGTGCGATGAAGAGGGAGCTCGGAGTTTCTCTACGCGATCAAATCAGAAAAGAGGATATCCGTAGCAGAACCTAAGTCACCGACATAGCCCAACAAATCGCGAACCTGAAGTGACAATGGGCGGAGCACATAGCACAACCCTTGATGTATATACTTTCCAATAAAAAAGAATCATCGAAATCGGTTGGCGTGATCTTCAGTTATTCGTACATTTGCCGCGCACATGCTTAATGCAAATTTAAGACTTATCTGGAACCCTGTGACGAGCACCACCTGAGTATATGACAAACAGAAAACAATACAGACGAATTGATAACATCCTCCTTTTTTTGAAGTCGGTTAAAAACACCAACTCACATTAACTAACAACTTTTATTCTCTTCACTATTTAAATACTCACTTGCGCTATACTAATAATTACTTCACTATTTGAATTTATACAATTTAGCGCTACTTCTCTTGGAACAACTACTCCACGCAACAATATGAACAACTATCTTAACGAAAATGTTCCGTACGTTAATGTCACCTCGTATTGCATAACATTTCGTCATATTGCAGAATGCTTTTTTGGTATTTTTAAGTAAAGGTTAGTTAAGTAGCAGCCTATTAACATCCCACTGCTGGACGCAGGCCTCCTCACTCATATGAGGGAGGGTTTTTAGAGTATAGACTGACCACGCTGCTCCACTGCGTATTGGCAGGCATAGTACAAAAGTGCACTCTCTATTCTTTCTCTCTTATAGTCTGAAGTGACGGCAATTCGACACTTGCAGAGAGAGATTATTCGACGTACCCACGGCTTAACTCTCCGAGGCACGGGGGTGGATCAGACCGCCAAATTTTTCCCAACTTCGGGTAAATATTGAGAAAATTTTATTAGAAACCCCAATATAGATTTTTAAATTGGCCCGGCCCAGGACACAAACCCAGGACCTGTCTGTAGTCGAATATGTTAACCACTAGACCAATGAGGCAGTCAGCAGTAGCATTTCTAAGTGTTGCCACTATCTGGCTAATATCATAGACGTAATGCTCATCAGTGAGCAGGCCTGGAGAGCGGTTGCCTCCTTTTGCGAGACTGTCTCGCTTAAGGAGGCACGACAAAGGGAGAGGGTGAATGCCGCTGAGACACTCCGGCCCAAACGAAGGGGAGTAAGAAACAGGAGGCGGAGGTTCATGCAACTCCTCCCCCTGTAGAATATCTGTGAGCCGAATACAACCGAGGGGTCAGAGAGGAGTGCCTCAACGAGCCTCTGGCTCCCCACTCATGGTTGACTACTACTTTTTTTTACTCCCAACTATATATAGTCTTAACGGTGCTTGCATCGAATTTGAATCCACGATTTCTATGAATAAAACTCCATGTCTCATCTACACATATAGTATGAATATTGTGTATTCTTTAAATTTGAATTTAGGACTATATTTAACGATACAAAAGTGCTGTAAAAAAGCCTTCGTATATATTTTACATTTGATTTGATTTGAAAACTTTTACGATATTATCACCGGGCAGTTTATTATAGCACTTCCCGAGAATGTCACGATATAAATATTTCATAGAGTATACGATATTGTGTTATTTCACAGTTTGATTGATACGAGAGCGTCAGTGTAACACATACCGGCACTCGACGGTCCCCAATTCCAATATTGGCAGCGATATTTTTTAACCAATATATGTAGAGAGCTTTTCAAATTGACCTGTCTATTAAATATTGTATACATCAATGTCAAAAACTCGTTATATTTTTTGGGTTTCACGCTTATATACTAGAGTTTCTGTTCACGCCGGCCGTGACCCTGGACTCGGACCCATAAGAAATCCAGGTCGAATCGGTCCTTGAGACGGCGGGAGGAGAAATCATATGAGAGGTTCACGTGGGAGTGTATTTTGTATGTTCTTCCGGGGTTCTTCACAACTAAGTTGTGGGGTACTGGCCTCGAGGCAATGCCTCATTACCCGGGCTTATTTTCTCAGGCATCGTCGATGCCCGGTATTTGTGTCTGCCCGTCATTCTAACGGGCTGGTTCCCACCAGCAGGTCAATCTGAGTTCTGTCACTGCCGTCGAGTCGTGAACGCCGTCATCTTCACCCAGTGCTTTCAGATCTAGGATGCTGGCTGGCAATGCTATGGAGGTGTGTGTGCGGGGACTATTCCGCGTGGCGGAACATGCTCCTCGCCAACTGCCGGACGAACACCTCCACGGTGGGCGTCTTGGTGTCACGATGAATGACGTTATTCCTGACGTACTTCGGAGCTCCTACTATGAGACGTAGGCACTTATTCTGCTTGGCCTTATGTATGCAATCTGCAAAGGCTGACTAAGGATAATTAAGTTAACTTTATTATTATCCCTTCACTTGTCCGAAAAAGACATATTTTTTGTATTTTTTCCAATTAAGTAAGTACTGAATGGGGGTTATTGCGTCGATTGCCCCACGGATCGCATAACGTTAAAGTGGCTCTTGGGATTTAAATGTTCATGAAATACTACCAAATGTCACAATTTTTATGTTTGCTAATAGTTAAACTATACAATGTTATCTTTTGTATATTAAATTCAGAAACAAGTGTAGCGCCATGTTGCGCTAAACTTTGGTATAGTGAAAACAGTCCTTCTTGTATTCATAGGCACACATATTCAAAACTAAAAATGACCTCAAGGGTTTTCATTATTACTTACATCACTTATATAATGAACGCGAAACACGCAACGTTAATAACGGTCACTTTGAAACTGATTTATTTTTTGTACGACTGTCTGGTATTATCTCTATTCATATTTTGTTACGACAGTTATCGAGAAGCGAAATAGATAATACACATACGGAAGAAATGATGCTTATATTTCTGATTGCTCGATTTTACAGAACTATCGTGTCATGTCCGTCCTTCCGTCAACCGGTAGTTGACATTTCCATGTGGTTTTTCGGGTAAGAAAATGCACATTTAGTATTCGAGTGCACAATGAAAACAGACGCGTTCCAATAATTGGTGACTCAGTAAGTTAGTGAGTGAGTTTAATGGTCTAAAACCATCTTGCCTTTCAAATGAGTGAAGTTTGGTGGTGACGCCACTTTCGGCAGTTTTTTGGTTTGATCTTGACGGTGCCGCGTAAAAAATGTTTCCTTTTCCCAAAGTACCCTACCTTGTCCCTCGCGTGCATATACTCGCTACGCTTCCGCCGCACAAGGTGTGTTTTCGCCTACCGCTGATATCTCTGCTATAAATCCGCTCGTATCTTCGTCTTGAAGATATACGAACCGAAATAACTATCGAAGAAGTGAACCGCTGGCCGTGTAGTGTTGTGTTAGTGCTTTCGCCACCACAACCACGCCCGTGCACAGCCCTACGTCGAGGAGTAGGAGCAGATCCCGATACTCCAGGTACGTGCACGCGATTCCTTTCCCCTTCATCACTGTCACCCCTTACGCGACCACCTCGCTAAATTAGCCTTCTTCCTTCTTTCTAAACCGCTATACAGTCCATTCCTCTCCATTTCAATTCCCCGCCCCGCTACAGGGACGGTGGCCTCCTCTGCGCTGCCGCTCCATTTGGGTTAAATCATTTGTCTATAAAGGAAAATGGAACAAATTTTCGTCTTTAATATATGACTTTTTTGAAAAGCCTTACAATTGTTATTAAAATATGCTTTATTTACGTACGCTTGAGCAGCTTTTTTGGAGCAACGAATCAGTTAGTTACGAAACTACCACTGATAGAATCTCCTTCGCTTCTTTCATTCTCATTAAACCTTTCATACAAGTTCGTCGGCCTGAGTACTCTTGACTGGCCCTTATTTTAAATGTCCTGGGTTTGGTCCAGGACCATTGACTCATGAATCATTTTATTAGTTTTTTTTTGTATTGCTGACAGATTAGCGCTTGACTGTGATCTCACCTGATGGTAAGTGATGATACAGTCTAAGATGGAAGCGCGCTAATCTGTTAAGAGGCGATATACCCTTTACGGTTTCTACACAGCATCGTGCCGGAACACAAATCTATTGTTTTGGCGGTACGTTTTTGCTGGTAGGGTGTAACTAACCACGGCAAACAACAAGTCAGACAAATTAGAAAATACAATTTCCTAAATTCGTCCTACCGGGGATCGAACCCGGGACCTCCGCTAGCAAAGCGAATACTCGCACCACTGCGCCAACGAGGCCGTCAAGCGAGGGAGTTTCCTTTCATTCGTTCTCTCTACGTGCCCAAACCATCTAAGCCTACCTTTGTCAATTTTAGTCACTACATTTCCTTTCATAACAGAGAACTTAATATCAATTTCTAAATTCACCAGACTCGTTACTCAAATCCAGGCCCCCATAAATAAGTAGCAGCCCATTAACGTCCCACTGCTGGCTCCTCCCTCATATGAGAGAGGGTTTTTAGAGCATAGACCCACCACGCTGCTCCACTGCGGATTGGCAGGCATAGTAAACAAGTGCACTCTCTATTCCTTCACTCTCATAGTCCGATGTGATGCAGGACCGACGGCTTAACGTGCTCTCCGAGGCACGGGGGTGGATCACACCTCCAACTTCCCAACTTCGGGCAAATATTGAGAAAATCTTAATAGAAAACTCAATATCGATTTGGAATTGGGCCGACCAGGGACTCGAACCCAGGACCTCATGTCTGTAGTCTGACATGCTAACCACTAGACCAATGAGGCAGTCAGGCCCCCATGTCTGTAACCAATTAAACTGACCAGTATACCAATGAGGCAGTAGTATATAACGTGATATAGACAGTTGTTTGTATTTTTCCCTTGTCAGGCATTGTACGTGTGACGTGCCATCAAGATAATACAGTACACAGACATCGCGTGACCAAAACATTTCATACTTTTTAACTGCAAAGAGTTCCTTTGTTGATGTTTGGAAGGCACCGTGAAATTTTTGTTTATTACTATTAAAAATTTGTGCNTACAGTCAAATTTTTTGTTTGTTAAAGTCTTATGCAAATATTATGGTCATATGTTTTTATTTGTTTAAGTCGTATGAAAAAATTACAGTCAAATGTTTTTGTTTGTTAAAGTCTTATGCAAATATAATGTCACATGTTTTTATTTATTTAAGTCTTATGCAAAGATTATGGTCACATGTTATTGTTTGTTTGAGTCTTATGCAAAGATTATGGTCACATGTTTTTATTTGTTTAAGTCTTAGGCAAAGATTATATGCACATGTTTTTATTCGTTTAAGTCAGGCAAAGATTATGTGCACATGTTAATATTTGTTTAAGTCTTATGCAAAGATTATGGTCACATGTTTTTATTTGTTTAAGTCTTATGCAAAGATTATGGTCACATGTTTTTATTTGTCTAAGGCTTATGCAAAGATTACGGTCACATGTTTTTATTTGTTTAAGTCTTATACAAAGATTATAGTCACATGTTTTTATTCCTTTAAGTTTTATGAAACATTATAGTCACATGTTTTTATTTGTCTAAGTCTTATACAAAAATTATAGTCACATGTTTTTATTTGCTTAAGTCTTATGCAAAGATTACGGTCACATGTTTTTATTTGTTTAAGTCTTATACAAAGATTATAGTCACATATTTTTATTCCTTTAAGTTTTATGAAACATTATAGTCACATGTTTTTATTTGTCTAAGTCTTATGCAAAGATTATGGTCACATGTTTTTATTTATTTAAGTCTTATGCAAAGATTATGGTCACATGTTTTTATTTATTTAAGTCGTATGAAAAAATTACAGTCAAATGTTTTTGTTTGTTAAAGTCTTATGCAAATATTATGGTCACATGTTTTTATTTATTTAAGTCTTATGCAAAGATTATATTCACATGTTTTTATTTGTTTAAGTCGTATGAAAAAATTACAGTCAAATTTTTTGTTTGTTAAAGTCTTATGCAAATATTATGGTCATATGTTTTTATTTGTTTAAGTCTTATGCAAAGATTATATTCACATGTTTTTATTCGTTTAAGTCTTATGCAAAGATTATGGTCACATGTTTTTATTTGTTGAAGTCTTATGCAAAGATTATGGTCACATGTTTTTATTCGTTTAAGTTTTGTGAAAAGATTATAGTCTACATGTGACATGAACCCAGGGTTTGCACGGGTAGTAGAGTATATTATACATACATATTTTGTCTGTCAAGATATCAGCGTTTAGCTACGAATATGTGTATTAAATTTGAATATAATGTCTACATAAATTGAATTATTTTAATGTATTGAATCACATCCGGGAGTTTCTCACAAAAACGAATGAAAGCTAATTGAGACATAAACAATTTATATCAATTTAGAAATAAATAACTTACACAGAGACATTATGGAAGCCATGATACAGTGAGGAGACATGCAAAGCTATTAATCTACCGTTGAAATTATTCATAAATTCAAACATTTTTTTCGTTAGTAAGTTATCAGCGATTTGTTTTTAAAGTTTCAATTATAAAATACAACTAGCTGAATTCGTCTACATCAAATAAAAAAGTAGCAATTTGAATGCCATAAACAGAGTTATAGTGGGTCTACCTTAAAAGATAGACATATTTTATGAGAAACAATTTTGTTTTACAAAATTTTTACGTAACTTTAACCGTTTACGTAGCATAGGCTTCAGAAGCTGTCGAAAGGTAAAATTTTCCCTGTTGGACATAATACAATGTCATAAAGCCTATAAGCTTCCTTTATAGACGAACTATTCAAAATCAAACTAATATTTCAATTCAAATTAGTAGTTCCTGAGATAAGTACATTCAAACTAATAAACGAAATCATCAGCTTTATAACATCAGAATCAATTTCCAAAGATAGGTTTTTTAAAGCGAAAACTTATTTAAGAGCTGTTAGTTTGTGGATACTGAATGAAACTGATCCGTCACGCTCACCTATGTAATGTTTTTATACGAGTTATAAGAGTTTTAGCCAATTTAGAGTGAACCCAATTACATTTTCTTATTCGTTTAGCTTGGAATAGCGGGACTGCCGGGGACACAAAAGAAAGCTCAGAGTCACTCAGCGTGCGATGGAGAGGGCTATGCTCGGAGTTTCTCTACGCGATCAAATCAGAAATGAGGAGATCCGTAGCAGAACCAAAGTCACCGACATAGCCCTACGAATCGCGAACCTGAAGTGGCAATGGGCGGGGCACATAGTCCGACGGACCGATGGACGTTGGGGCCCGAAGGTGCTGGAGTGGCGACCCCGCACCGGGCGGCGCAGTGTAGGGAGACCCCCCACAAGGTGGACCGACGACATAAAGAGGGTCCCCGGTAGCCGCTGGAGCCAGGCGGCACAAGACCGGGCCTTGTGGACGTCATTACGTGAGACCTAT
>JACTOM010000844.1:1059552-1075137 GCA_015832385.1 Elymnias hypermnestra
GGAAGACCGAGGCGAACGTTCCTGGACCAAATCCAGGACATTTTAAATAACGGCCAGGTCAAGAGTACTCTAAACCGACGAACTTGTATGAAAGATTTAATGAGATTGAAAGAAGCGAAGGAGATATGCAAGGATCGTGGCAAGTGGAAGGATGTTGTCTCTGCCTACCCCTATGGGAATGAGGCGTGATGCTATGTATGTATGTTAATTAGACTCCCCTCCTATAATTAAGTAATATTCCTTAATATTGTGTTGTTTTTAATAAATATCCAGGTTAATTCACTCAACAAGATTAGTATATAATGCAGTTTAATATGGTAGCCCCACAAAGCAGGCGCTGAAAGTGTGGTTGAACCGCAAGTCGCAGTTGTAAACTCAATTATAGAAGTTGTTCACGCTTGCACCGCTGTTTAAGCCATAATTACAAGTTAGCGACACCCGCGTTCAGGTACGGATGCCGTGGGAATATTGCGGATATACAAACATCCTGCTCGTATAAATCTAGGAGTATTTACAGAGTTAAACGCGACCAAATCAGAAACTAGAAGAAGAATAGATATAGCTCAAAGAATCTGCTGATATAGATGCTATATTTGTAGTGCTGTTTCTATAATCTACATACATACATAGCACGCCTCATTCCCATAGGGGTAGGCAGAGACCATGTCCTTCCACTTGCCACGATCCTTTCATATCTCCTTCGCTTTTTCCATTCTCATTAAACCTTTCATATAAGTTCGTCGGGTTAGAGTACTCTTGACCTGGCCGTTATTTAAAATGTCCTGGATCTGGTCCAGGAACGTTCGGCTTGGTCTTCCCCTTCTAACTTTCGCATTCACTCTTCACTACATCTTCTTTTATACCACAACGCTCTCTTATCACACTATTTCTTACTCTGTCACTCAGTTTCAACCCACTTATACTTCTCAAGACTCTCATCTCTACCGCATTTATTTTACTTATGTGATTCTTCTGCCATACCCAACTTTCGCTATCATACATAAGTGTTGGCACCAACACTCCTGCATGCACCGCCAGTCTGGCCTTTTGAGACACCATCTGGCTATTTATAAAGGCGTGCAGAGCACCATTTACCATATTCCCTGCATTCACTCTCCTTTCAATATCACTTTCACATCTTCCATCTTTTGTAAATTGAGATCCCAATTATACAAATTCTTTCACATTTTCCATCTTTTGTAAATTGAGATCCTAAGTATACAAATTCTTTCACCTCTTTCAAAAAGCATTACTTTCGTTTTGTTTACATTTACTTTCATTCCTTCCTCTTTCAAAGCTTTATTCATAATATTTACAATCTTCTGTAACTCTTTAGCGGATGACGCAAGTATTACTTTATCATCAGCGTAGAGTAAACATTTGATGAGTAATTCATTCATTCTTAACCCATACATACTTTCTTTTAAATCTGTCTCTATAAGCTGTATATTGAGAAGGTGAGACGGGAGTGACGTCATTGCCAGGTTAGTAGTATAAAAACTTGCAACTATACCGCCGCCACATCACGGATGTGCTGTTATTGCTGTATGCCGATAACAGTGCATACAGTACGTCGTCATACTCCATGCAATACGCCGTCACTACTGGCCGGACAGATGGAAGATGTCAGTCGAGATGATATTTGGCCGTCAGAAGCAGCAGCGTCAGCTGAACATCAGGGGGCAGAACCCGGAGTGGCAGACCTCAGTATAATACTTGGGGTGCCGCATCGACAGCGGGCTGCACCTGGCAGACACGGTGGCTCACACCATGGATCAGGTGGCGACGGCTCAGTTGTTGTTGCGGGCGCTCTTTACCTCAAGTCCCAACAAAGGCCAAACTGAAAGCCTACGGAACCTACGTCTGCTCCGTACGAACTGACGTATGCAGCTCCTGCCTGGTACCAGAGGAGCTGGCTGCAGACGCAGCAGAATAAGTGCCTACGCTTCATGGTAAGAGCTCCGAGGTACGTTAGGAATGACGTCATTCATCGTGACACCAATACGGCCACCATGGATGTGTTCGTCCGGCATTTGGCGAGGAGCATGTTCCGCCACGCGAACAACTGCCCGCACACACCTCCATGGCTTTGCCAGCCAGCATCCTACATCTGGAAGCACTGGGCGTCCACCACTTCGTTAGCTATGTAGCAGTGGCGATACGCGGATTGGACAGCTATAAGAATTGATCTGGATGGACCCGTTAGTGCAGCCGGTGGGAACCAGCCCGTATGATTGCGGACTTAATAGATAACCAGGCGTCAAATTGATGTCTGAGAAGACACCTGAGTAAGGAGGTATTGCCATGAGGACCGCACCCCTCAATTCCATGTAATAGAGAAGAACCCAGGATTCGATGCCGTCACATCACATAAAACTAAACTCAAGGTCTACGGAGTCTACTTCCACTTTGGACTGACGTGTTCGGCCCCTGTATAGTACTGGTGCTTGGCATACCAGAGGAGGCTGTAGACCCAAAAGAACAAATGCCTACGGATGATAGAAGGAATTCTTAACTACGTACGAAACAACGTCATTAACTGTGACACCAGGACGCCGACCGTGGAGGCATTCATCCGGTAGCTACGAGGATCGTGTTTCGCCACGCGGACAACCCTCAGCACATAAATCTACACGGAATCGCCAGCCATGTGAACTCCTGCAGTCACCACATCTGACCCGGAATCGATACCCATCGGACCTGACCTGGAAGGATCTATTGTCGCCGGTTAGATCTAGCCCGTTTATAAAAGGGTGAAATAAATTGCCGTGTATCTAAGAATGGCCAAGAGAAGTCGCTTGGTCAAGGAGGCATTGACTCGAGGCCCGTATTCTAAAACACACCACGACCTTTATATTTCCTCATTTTCCAGCTCAAGCCTAAATATACTACTATTATTATAAAACTGAAGTAGTTGTTTGCTTATACGCCCCAATCTCAGGAACTACTGGTTCGATTTCTAAAATTCTTTCAGTGTTAGATAGCCCATTTATCAATGAAAGCTGTAAGCTATATATTATTAAGCTATACCCAATAAGAGTGTCACAACAATGAAGAATATTTCAAAATTGATTTCTTTCCCTTTTGACAGCTTCCGCGGTGTGTGCTACGTAAACGGTAAAAGTATCACGTAAATCATGTACAACAACATTGTTCCCCTTAAAAAGTTCCAACAGAAAGTCTAAGACAGCATATGTCTATCTCTTAAGACTATCTCATTATAACGCTTTTTATGCTAAACATGACATTCATCCTTAAAACTACGCGAGTAAATATAAGCTCGTGTTAATGACATCCGATATTTATGAGTTATTTAAAAGATTAATACAGTAAATTAAACAGCAACGATCGTTTTCAAATGTGTTTAAATTAAATACTGTATTATACAAATGCCAATGATTCCCGTTTATCGTTTAATATCGGTTACCATTCACCATTTATTTACGTCCGGGTTATTAAATAGACATTAAGGTAAACGCAGTGGCGTGTGAAACATGTATACAGACATATTATTAATGTAGAATGGAAATCATGTCATTTTAATGCATTATAGTTATACAATAGTTGATGATGAATGCGTGGATTGAATACTAAAGCCTCTATTTGCGGAAAGATTGAGTCATTTATAGCAGAGGCCCTGGGTTAGATCGGAGTTTGGACTGATGGGAGGCTTCACCAGTAACTAGTTCCTATCACATCATCACTTACCATCCGGTGTGATTACAAGCGCTAACCACTTACTGAACTGACACTGACACTTAAAGGAAAGCGAAAAAATCTGGGAGTGGGAGTCGATGTATTACTTTAATGCAGAGGTGATTGCAGATGTGCATGAAAGACGGATGGAAGCACGGCTTCAGGGCGAATCTCCGCCACAATTTGTGGAGGAAAGAGGGTGGCACAAGCCACTCTGATAACCAAATGGGGGGAGCGGCTCTGTCAGCCGAAAGCGGGCCGCAAAACCGTATCGGCAATCCGGCCCGTATTAGAGGAATAGTGTCACTGAGCGCAGTGACCTTCCACCTCGCGCAGGTTTTATCAGGCCACGGGCTAGGTGTGGGCCTATTGAGGAGTGCCACGAGTGTGGCAACGCCATTGACACGGCCCAACAGACTCGTGGCGGTTATCGGGATGGATCTCTCCCTCCCCACCGTCATTAGAATGATGGTGAACAGCGAGAGAGAATGGCGTACTATACTCTCCTTCTGCGGGGATGTCATGACGCGGAAGGAGATTGCGAAACGGTGGAGGCGGACATGACCGCTTCGACCGTTTGTAGGAGAAGACCGGGAAGGAGGCGAGAGGCCCACGGTCCCCGTCTCCCTCCTTCGTGGTGACCTTAAGGTAACGGATGCGGGGTACGATGCCCGACAAGGAGAGGACCCGCGAGGATTTCCTAGCATCATAAAAATTTACTCTAATGTAAGTAAAATATATTCAATGTTCAGGGTCAAAAAGGAGGTCTCGCGAAGGGAGTTGTAAATAAGGAACGCGGAATTAATTTTAACGCCTAAACGGGTATATAAAACAGCCGTGGCTGACAATCGTTCGATAGTCAACGAGCAAACTATATATAGTTGGGTGACAACACTGATAGCTCTGAAATGTTGGGAGTCGTTGCATAATATAGTGACAACACTTTAAAATACCAAAAACCATTGTGCAATATAATGAAATGTTATGCAAAACGAGGTAACTTTAACGAGCGGAACAATTTTCTGAACATAGAATTTCGAGCTGCTTTGTGGTGTAATTGTTTCAATAATTTCAACAGTGAAGTAATTATTTAAAAAGCGGAGAGAATAAAAGTTCTGTGTTTCTAATCTAGTAAAGAATATTATCTAAAATTTTGATAGATTTGTAAAATAACGAGAACTACCTATTATGAAATTAAATACCAAGTCTCTAAAATCCAATAAACCAATAGGTCTAGAAATTTATTTTCAAAGAGCAAACTCAATCGTGTTAGTTCACGTTTAAACATCTCTTACAAAATGCTTCAGACCCTTAACTTCTATTGCACTTGGAAAGCAGCCAAGCTGGTTTATTTTTATTTTGACTCGTACTTTCGTTTTCAAAGGATTCCTTATTTTTTTTCACACTTATAAATCTTTTGAATAAGTTATTAGTGGTATTTTTCCTTCGCCTCTTATTTTAACGTCCTCCATTCAGACAAACAGCAAGGCTCACGTCAGCTGCTTCTCTTGTATGGAGGGTTGCTAAATCCACACAATGGTTTAAGTTTCATCGATTTTCCAAAAAAATCTATTATTAATCTACCGCGTTTTATTGGTCCTCGTCATTTTCCCGCGTTTTTTAACGGAAATAACTGCGATAAACTTTGTGATAGTGAAATAGTCCGTCTTCTATTTAAAGGCTCATATCTTACATAATATAACTTACCTCAAGGGTTTTCATCGTTATTCACTTGTATAATCAAAAACACTAATAAGCACCCACAGTTTATAAAATACCACAAAACATCTTAACGACCGTCGACGCGACACACGCACCGTTAGTAACGGTCACTTTATAACTGATTTATTTTTTGTTTTTTTTTTCTATTGTCTAGTGTTATCTCTACGCATGTTTTGTTACGACAGTTACCGATAAGCGAAATAGATAACAACACGTTATGACTTAAATAGAAAGAGATTAAGACAGTATTATCGTATCATGTCAACGAGTAGTTAACACGGACAATCTACATCAAATGACTATCAACCAGTAGTTGCCTAAGTGTTATTAAAGTTTTTTTTTAGAATAATAAGGCTTAGAGATAAATATAATATTTAAGAGAACTATTTGTTTTACATTGTATTTTTTACGTAGTTCTAAGCCCCGTGGGAATATGGAAATATCTGTTCTTGGCTTCTACATTGCAAAAGGAATCTGTCAAGTTGTCTTCTAACAAAGGGAAAGGAAATTGCATTGCTTGATTGTATATTTCCTAAAACTTCTATATCCTGGGGTATGTGTACCAACTCGTAGTGGAGCAGTGTGGTGGGTATATGCTTTAAAAACTCCCTTTTTTGAATAAATAGGCCTGAGCCTAACCCTGGGAGGTTAAAAAATAGCTACTAAAGGTTTAGACGAAGTTGAGCTATTCAACTTGTCTACCATAAAAGCAAATACGTGTTTACTCCACTGCACCGGAGATCTCTTCAAAATCATCTCATTACTTCAGCCACAGTTCACTTGGCCAAGTTTTTCGGCCCTTAATATTAGACCTTCTACAACCTTTGGAATAGAGCCAAATTTATTTTGCTCTCGGAATTTTCCAGCCCATTTTCCGCTTGTTTTGAATTCTTCTACACTTTCCTTCTTTGTTTTAGAATTGATAGTTGGGTTACAACACTGATAGCTCTGGAATGTGACAGTTATTGTGGCAACACTTAAAAATACCGTTAATCGTTGTGTAATATTACGAAATGTTACGCAATACGAGGTGACTTTAACAAACGGAACAACTGTATGAGATAGTCTTTCGAGCTGTCTCGTGAAGTAGTTGTTTTAAGAGAAGTAATGATGAATTGTACAATTTGTATGTACATTTAAATGTATTTTCGAAATTAAACAAAAATACATGTATTATCTTCAAGTAGGTTTATAAAGTTCTTTTAAATCAATGCTCTCCATTTATAATGAAGCTACTACTTTTTCAGAATCTGTCATGAAAGTTGAAATTCTTTAGAAACCTTTTGCTAAAAAGAAAATTAGATTTTATAAATAAAATAACATATTTAGCGTTGGATATTCTTATCGATTTTGTTGGAGAGGGATGTATTCTTAGGGCTTCGATCTTGCAAGTTCAGTTCTTCGTTTCTTGATGGTTCGGTTCTTCAATTATTCGGTGTCAGTTGTTCAGGTTCAGTGCTTCGGTCTTCAGTTCTCGCAGGTTCGGATGTTCGTGGTTCGGTTCTGGATCGATGGTCACAAGTCGCGCTTAGTGCTCTACTCCGCTCGGGAGTCTAAGGCGAAATGTCCGATCGAATCATGGGAGTGCCCTTTTATACAAATCTCCTACCCGATAACCACATGTGGTCGGGCGAGCGGGAGAAAGGGCAATCGCGGGTGCTGAGTTAGGAGAGGGAGGGGGATCGCCGGCGGTCGACCAATCAGTATCAGTCGCCGCCGGCGATGCGCTAGGCTCGCGTCCGCAACAGATTTATAAAAAAAGAAATACTAAATATCATCGAAATGACGAACTTTGTTTATAATACTGTAATTAAATATGATAAAAAAGTTTTTTTTTTAATATTTTGACGTATTTTTTAAATAAGTAAAGTAAGTAGCAGCCTATTAACGTCCCACTGCTGGGCACAGGCCTCCTCACTCCGAGGAGCGAGGGTCTTTAGAGTATAGACCCACCACGCTGCTCCATTTTATTCCTTCACTCTCGTAGTCCGATGTGACGAGAAGCCGACACGACCGGAGAGAGATCATATTTTAAATAAAGTGTGATTGAATTTAGTAAAGACCTAACAGATACTTATACACTTTCACACATACGTACACCGCGTAACGAGTAACGGATATTGTTCCCTACAGTACCATAAAAAATTTCATTTCAAAAATTCTGCACTTTACTCAAGTTGAGTAAAGTTTATCCCGTGACTCTACTCTACAATTACAGTTGGCGAATCTTACAGCTCGTGATATTACACTCGCAATTGTCTTTGGCGGGACGCCAGCCAGTTTTTTCATAAGACTCCTTATAGACTTTCTCCGGTTATACCCTCATTTTCAAAATTGCTAACAAATTTAATATCGTCTCTACATAATATGAGGGTTCACCATCCACCATTGTTTATTGGGCTATTTGAAATAAAAAAAGCGATACGAAAAGCGTGATCTATAAAATAAATTATATTTTCAATTCATATGAGTATTTTGTCGCAATTCCTTCTAACAGACTGTGGGCTATTCGAAGGACCTAGGAGTTTAAAATGCTATTTATGGATAACAACCATGTGTTCAGTTTACCTTAAGTTACACAAAGCCTGCAGCTAACAAAAACCAAGCTACTCCCCGATACTCAGAAAACATCCAGCTTTCCGTTGGGTTTCTGATGTCGCGAACGTCGCTGGCACCACCACGATAAATTTTAATAGGGATACGGCACAGATGTGATATAAAATCAGTTAGTTACGTAACGCAACTAAGTAGAGGATGACGCTTCCTTCCCCACCTCAGCACCCTCGATCGCCTTCTCTCCTGCTCGTCGCGCCGTACGTACGTGCTGAGTAGGAGAATTGTATAAAAGGCCTCTTCCAGAGCCTTACACTCCCGAACGGAGTAGGTCCCAGCACTAAGCGCGACTTGTGAACATTCAAGAACCCCTAACTCTGCTGAACTCCAAAGACTGAAGATCCGAACCCGCAATAACTGAACGACAGAAGCTGGAATACTGAATACCCAAACTGTGAAGCCAATATTGAAGAAACGATCCCTCACGCAACGATGAAATGAATATCGAAGCCCTAGGAACCCCATACAGACCACCGAACACGGAGAGATTTGCCTGAACCTAAATCTCTCCCCTACAGGTGGCTTTATCGTTTTGAAGCGATTTCTTCCAGACAATCTTAAGGTAAGAGACAAAGAAGAGAGAGTTCATGTAGGTGGTCCAAAATTGAGATATGAGATATTACGGACTGCCTCATTGGTCTAATGGTTAGCATGTTTGACTACAGACATGAGGTCCTGGATTCGAGTTCCGGGTCGGGCCAGTTCGAAATCGATATTGAGTTTTCTATTAAGATTTTTTCAATATGTGCCAGAAGTTGGGAAAAATTTGGCGGTGTAATACACTTCCGTGCCTCGGAGAGCACGTTAAGCCGTCGGCCTTGCGCCTGATCTCTCTCTCCGGTCATGTCGGATTGCCGTTACATCGGACTATGAGAGTGAAGGAATAGAGAGTACAACTATGCCTGCCGAACCGCAGTGAAGCAGCGTGGTGGTCTATGCTCTAAAAACCCTCTCTCATATGAGCGAGGAGGCCTGTGCCCAGCAGTGGGATGATAAGGGGCTGCTACTTACTTTATATGTATATAGAAATATGAAAGTAAAATGCATATATATACCCATATATGTGTCGGAGTGCGATAGTCTGTGGAGCGCTGGCGCCATCTATTTATCGGCGTGGGACAGAGTCAGTCCGGCGCACGTCTCTCTTTAGTTCTCGGGTGACGGTCCGCCAGAGCGGTCGACTATTGAAACTGTCGCGTTCCTAGCTATTATTGTTAATGAGTGTGTGTAAATTGATATCGGGAACATTAAGTGATTGAACATTATAATCTGAGTTAATTAATAAAGTATTTGATTGCACTAACATTATCCTCCAACATCCACAGTACGGAAAATTTAATTATGGATGACCTTAATGACGATGTCGGTGGAGAACCCTACGCCTCTATGCTTTATGCTTCCTTCTCTCTTATTCTCCGACATATGAATACATAAAATCATAACATACATACAAAAAAGTTTTTTTTTTAAACTAGGAAGAAGATTCTTTAGTGTAATAACGAAATATTTATACTTAATAGATTTTTTGATGTGATATCGTCTTATAAATTAATGAACACTGGTTACACGCAGGAAAAATGTAAAATTCCGTCTGAGCTGATTGTGCAAGCGATAGAGAAGCACGATCGGTCTAAGCGTTCGACTTGTGACGCATCTATTTACCTCTCTTTCATTCTAAGGAATAGAAGAGAGATAGATTGACAAAAGTTCCAATTGTAGCCTCAGCGGAGGCAATAAATACACCAATTACTTGTAGAAACTCATTTAAATATTACATTAAAGTAACTTTTTTCAATATTTACTATTTCATATTGTCAACAATTTCACATCATTTACTTAAATCACTGACTGCCTCATTGGTCTCATGGTTAGCATGTTCGACTACAGATATGAGGTCCTGGGTTCGAGTCCCGAGTCGGGCCAATTCGCAATTGAATATTGAGTTTTCTATTAAGATTCTCTCAATATTTGCCCGAAGTTGGGAAGTTGGCGGTGTGATCCACTCCCGTGCCTCGGAGAGCACGTTAAGCCGTCGGTCCTGCGCCTGATCTCTCTCCGGTCGTGTCGGATTCCCGTCACATCGGACTATGAGAGTGAAGGAATAGAGAGTGCACTTGTGTACTATGCCTGCCAATCTGCAGTGGAGCAGCGTGGTGGGTCTATGCTCTAAAAACCCTCGCTCCTAGGAGTGAGGAGGCCTGTGCCCAGCAGTGGGACGTTAATGGGCTTCCACTTACTTAAATCACTATTATCGAAATAGAATGACCCGCAATAGAGTGACTTACATAGTTTCTCGCTACACAATGAATAATTAACTGAAAACCAGCCTATTTATTGCACTGAACTTGCACTTGATACATCCGGTATAATTACAATAAAATAACAAAGTATCATGACAAAATCATAAGAACATAAAGAAACATGATAAACAAATTATTAAATTCAGATCCGTCGACACACACCACCCTCAATTAAATTCATAAAAGTTTTATGATGAATAACACATATTCTTTTATTTTTAAGTATTATTCTACCACCTATCTACTTTTTCTTCTCTGACGGTCTCCCTATACGTTGGGTTGTCTGAAAGAAGTCGCTAACTAGCGATAAGACCGCCCATTGTACACTAGAATTACTTAAGTCGTTGTATTATTATTGTTTCTCTTGTGGTATTCAATAAAGGATACTATCTTTCTATCTATTATTCTATAAATATATATATGTCGGAGTGCAAGAGTCTGTGGATCGCTGGTCCGTGTGTAATAGTCTGCGGAACGCTGGCGCCATCTGGGTATCGTCGTGGGGGCAGAGTCAATAAGTGGCAGTCCGGCCCGTCTCTCGGCAGTTCTCGAGTGGCGGTCGGCCGGAGTCGTCGACTATTAAAACTGTCACGTTCCTAGCTATTAGTGTTATTGACTTTGTGTAAATTAATATCGGGAACATCAAGTGGTTGAACATTATAATCCGAGTTAATTAACAAAGTGTTTGATTACATTACACCAACATTACCCACGAACGCCCACAGAATAAGAAATTAAATACTGGATCTCATTAATGACGATGTCGGCGGAGAACGCTACGCCCCTGTGCGTTATTCTTCTCCGTTCTGTCTTATTCTCCGACACACACATATATATATATAAATACATAAAATTGACAAGTCATTCAAGGGTAACGGTAAACGTTTCTATAAGCAGCTCCGACAAGAAGTTACAAAGATGTCTCTTAGTTAATTTATATCTTTTATTGAAAGAAAGCTAATAAATCGTTCAATAATTTGAAGTAATACTTAAAAAGGCGTAGAAGTTAATGAATTGGTCAATATATATCTTGATATAGAATAAATTAATAATATAAATTGTAATAAAAAAATCAGAGCGCGAAGTAGCTCTCGTACCTTTAGATTGTAAATAGTTATGTGGAAATAACGACATTTGTTTGTGCAAAATGCTGTAATTTTGACTTTAATTCCGATTTATTATACACACATTTCTATTAACATTAAACTCAATACGCCACTAACAAAATATCAAAATTACAACTGCAGTACTCTACGAACAAGCTCCGCCAGCCTGCCAACGCAACGTCATCATTCGCGCGCATAATTTAGTCAATACAAAAACTAATATCATGACGCAAACATATATTAACTTGTTATACATTCTATTCAAAACTGCCTCATTGGTCTAGTGGTTAGCATGTTCGACTACAGTCATGAGGTCCTGGGTTCGAGTTGGTCGGGCCAATTCAAAATCGATATTGAGTTTTCAATTAAGATTTTCTCAATATTTGGCCGAAGTTGGGAAGTTGGCGGTGTGATCCACCCCCGTGCCTCGGAGAGCACATTAAGCCGACGGTCCTGCACCTGATGTCGTGTCGTGTCGGTTCCGTCACACCGGACTATGAGAGTGAAGGAATAGAGAGTGCACTTGTGTACTATGCCTGCCAATCGGCAGTGGAGCAGCGTGGTGGGTCTATGCTCGAAAAACCCCCTCTCATATGAGGGAGAAGCCTGTGCCCAGCTGTGGGACGTTAATGGGCTGCTACTTATTTACTTTTATTTCACAACAGTAGACTTATTATTTAATTAAGATCTTGCTAAATCAATTATTGTACTTCTATCGACGATAACGATAAATAAATTATAACGTAACGGAAGTCTTAAGTCAAAAAGGTATTTCATTAAATTTTCTAACGGCGTTATAACGTAAAATGTCGTCCTTTATAGATAATCGTTTTTCTGAGTTGAAATAAGAAACCTTAGTGAATTATTGACCCACTTTAGAGATCGTCGTTAATTTTTAAGCCCCCAGTTTTGTTCAGTTACTTTACACTCACGCTTCGCTTGGCAAAGCTCTCGGCCCTTGAAATCAGACCTTCTATTGTCTCTGGCTAACAGCCAAGCTCGTTTCTTTTTACTCCAACTTCCCCGGCTTCTCATTGCACTACCATCCCACCCTTAGGAAGGCTTTTGTTACAGTTGTAATGTGTGAGTTTATTTCGATTTTCATTTTTATCACCTTTACCTTTTATTCAACTTAATTTTGTGCCTAAGTTTTACTTAGCAGATGAGGCAAATCTTTGAATGTACTTAAAAAAAAGTTTGCGTTACAAACGGCACATGTCAGAAGTAAAACTTCTTTATCATATTTATACAAATGTATCTTTAGATTTCCGAGATTTAGAAGAAGGGAAAAATATAAATAATTTATTTAAAATCTCAAATGACGAATTGTAAATAAAAATGCCATGTGTTTAGAATTTAAAATGTAGAAAATAGAATTTATGAATGATCGTTATTTTATATTTCATGAAAAATAGTATGATAAGTGATTATACGACGATTTTACTTGCAAATATTAAAACTACCTTCAAATGAATTAGCATAAAAAACGCTGCACAACTTCGTGACGTCTAAAGAAGTTTCACTTCAAAATTATTCAAAATCCACTACCTTTCTTTGTCCTATTCAATCATTATTTAAATTAAGATAAAAGAAGGCAAATATAATAATTAAACTAAATAATTAACGTGACGTAATTAATGGCAGAAGCCTGGTGAATTTATTATACCAGTACTGGTTATCACAAAGACAACGGTCCATGTCTCGACGCAGTCTAATAAATGCGTACCGATTCTTTTTTTTTTTTTCGAAGTGTGTATTTGCTGTTAGCCCTACTGGCTTTGACAGCGTAACCGAGAGCGTTCCTAGGCGACGTACCGAATCCGCGATCTCTGCCACCTTTATAGCACCCCTAGTGTATCGGTTTTCGAACCGCCACGATCCGAGGCTAGTATTGTTAACGAGTTTTTGCAGTCTCTTTACATTTAACCATCCAACCACCCTAGCAACAAGTACAAACGTCACTTCCGTCACATTTATGTATTTGTTTACATAATAGAGAGGCTAAATCTTTGTTTCTTGTATTGTCTTCGGTGTAAAATAAAGCGTATTCTCTCTCTCTCTGAAAATTCGACTTTGTTTTATTCATGATATAAAACGTTTAATACAATGGTTTAGATTTTTGACACGATGACGCTTTATACTCTATTGGACGACGAACTTACCCAAATATATCTATCGTCGTCGTCGTCTCAACCAATGGACGTCCACTGCTGGACAAAGATCTCTCTTAATGAATTCCAATGGGCCCGATATTGCGCCGCTTGTATCCAGCGGCTGCCAGCGACCCGCCTGATATCATCGGTCCACCTGGTGGGGGGTCTGCCGACGCAGCGATTTCCGGTGCGAGGCCGCCACTCCATCGGTCCTGCGAACTACGTGCCCTGCCCATTGCCACTTTAGCTTTGCGATTCGGTAGGCTACGTCGGTGACTTTAGTTCTCCGACGTATCTCCTCATTTCGGATTTGATTACGTAGGGAAACCCCGAGCATAGCCCTCTCCATTGCCCGCTGAGTGACTCTAAGTCTTCTTACGAGGCCCACAGTCAGCGGCTATGTCTCGGAACCATATGTAATCGCTGGAAACACGCGCTGTTCGAAGACCTTAGTCTTCAGTATAACTATATATCTATAACTTCCTTAAAATATCTTGAACTTAATCAAATCTTTTTTCGAACGAAACGAAATCGACTTTATTCTAACAAATTTAATAAAAAATATTACAAATATTGAAGTAATCAGCCAAATTGATTTTCCATCCGATCATCGTCTCTTGAGAACAACACTGGAAGTAAATCAAGTTAAAAAAAGTAGGAAATCATATAAACCTGCCCTCTATATACCAAAAAGTGAGTTAGAAATGAAATTATATATTATGAATCTGAAAAATAACCTGAAAGAACTATACAATTATGAAACTGAGAATAAACATATTGATCTACAAATTTACTACAATCTTTTAGAAAACTCGATTACGAAAAGCCTTGACTGCAATGTAAGAAGGAGCAAAAGAAAGAAAGAAATCTTAAGCATTGAAACCAAAACTCTGATAAAACAGCGAACTGAAATGATACAAAATAAAGACAATAGTAAAGAGTTTAGAGATAGTCTAACTAAAATATTTAAAAAATCAAATAAAGCAATCAGAAAAGACTACGAAAAATATAGAGAAGCTACTATAACAAAGAATATAATTAAATTCAGAAGCAGTAAGAAGGGTTTTAAAGAACTGAGAACGCATAAAGAATGGATTTCAACCTTGAAAGTAGGCTCCACAGAAACGAAAACACGAAAAGAGCTTTTAGCCAGTGCAACAAGTTTCTACAGACAATTATATACAGAAATACCAAAAACACTACCCCGAATAACAGAAAACGATGAACAAAAAAATACGGCAACTACTGTAAAACTAATAGATGAAATAGAAATTTTAAAACATATAAAAACCTTAAAAATTGAAAAAAGTATGGGTCCAGATAACATACCTAATGAACTTTTAAAAATTGGTGCCAATCAATTAGCTAAGCCAATAGCCGACTTGTTTAATATAGTGTTGGACTTGGAGTCTGTACCAGAACAATGGACCTGCTCAGATATTACGCTATTATACAAAAAAGGAGACCCTATGGACATTTCCAATTACCGACCAATCAGTCTCCTTTCAAGCATTTATAAACTATTTAGTAGCGTTTTATCAGAAAGAATTGGAGTTCAAATCGATAAATACCAACCAATTGAACAAGCCGGATTCCGCACTGGTTTCAGTACAATGGATCATATCCACACAATGGAACAAATCATCGAAAAATACAAAGAGTTTAACATGAGTCTATATATAGCCTTTATCGACTATACTAAGGCATTTGACACTATTCACCACGATGCCATTTGGTGTGCACTTACTAAATGTAACATAGACAAAAAATATATCAATATACTCAAAACCATCTACAATAACAGTATCAGTAGAATAAAACTAGAAACAAAAGGAAATGTAATAAAAATCGGCAGAGGGGTTAGACAGGGAGACCCAATATCTCCAAAACTGTTTATTGCTGTGTTACAAGAAATTATAGATAAATTAGATTGGAAACATGAAGGCATAAAAATATCAAGCCAATACCTATCCCACCTAAGATTTGCTGATGATA
>JACTOM010000844.1:1079412-1095015 GCA_015832385.1 Elymnias hypermnestra
CTCTGTCACTTTGTTCTGGTCTCATCTAAATAGACTCTACCACTGGAAGGTGCGCTCTACTACTATCAACAGGATTCCACTACTGTTAGCTCAGCTCTGTTACTTTTGGTTGGACTCACTTAAATATATTCTACCTCTGGAAGGTGCACTCTACTTGTGCTCTACCACTTTTAGCTAAGCTCTGTCACTTTTGACTGGACTCATTTAAATAGACTCTACCATTGGAGGGTGCGCTTTAATTAAACTCTACCATTTTTAGCTAAACTCTATTACTTGTGGATAAAGTCACTTAAATAGATTCTACTACTGGAAGGTGAGCTTTACTACCATCAACAGGTTTCCATCACTGTTAGCTAAGCTCTGTTACTTTTAATTGGACTCTATTACTGGAAGGTACACTTTAACACTATTAAACCAGACTCTACTACATTTATATGTACCCTAATAATGTAAGCTTGACTCTAACTAGCTAAGATCTAATCTAGCTAAGATGTTATGAGAGTTATGAGAGAGTTATCTGACAGAGCACATCGACTGTTTTCTATTATGTTTCTATTATGATATGTTGTGACGTTATATCACTTTTATCTGGATTCAAACAGTGTTAAATATACCAATGGTAGCTAAACTCTACCACTGAAAGATGGACTCTTCTAAATATTTGTTTGGTCTGTACCAATATTTCTTAGGCAATATCACTAGCTGGAAGCTCTACCAACTGTTTCATTCCAGTGTTACTTGGACGCTAATACTTTAGTAGCTGGCCTCTAATAGGTCAGTTATTCCACTTTCCACTTCGCCTGGATATATCACAATTAGCTGGATTCTACCACTGCTGAGTATTACTACTAGGCTCTACATCAGTTGGTAGAGCTCTATTACTAATGGATTGGCTCCATTACTATTCACTTCTATTTCAAAAGTCTTTGAGAGGATTAAGACGTACGGTAAGTGAAATTTAATAGATATCGAACAAACACTGGCTTGTTAAACGTAATAAAAGTCTTTGGGGAACAAAATTTGGCAAATATATAGAGCAAGTACACGAAGCTAACACTAGTGGAAATCCAATAATCCAATTCGGGTACTCGACCCACCTCTCGCTAAGGCACGTGATCACTTTTGTACATCTACCCCACCTTTAATTTCGTATCGAGCGATGAGGTGCGTGACATGTTATTGAATTCACTAATTATTTTCCAACAGACTGTCAAAGTCTACTTAGATAATGGATTAATGATTTGTCTATAAATAAACAAACAATTTATAATAGATATTGAAACTGGTGGGTTTTTAATCCTGGGTCCAATTTCGTGGCGTTGAAGGGTGCGGTGCTCAAGGCAATACCTCCTAACCCAAGCTTCTTTCGCAGGCATTAATTTGATGCCTGTTACTCGGTTACATCAAGAGGTGGTCACAGCAGAAGCTCAAGAGGTAGAGGACACACAGTGTTTGCCGCTCTTAGACGCTGGCTGGCAAAGCTGTGGAGGTCTGTGTGTGGGGAGTTGTTCAAGTGGCAGCACATGCTCCTCGCAATTGACGTTATTTTCGACGTACCTCAGAACTTCTACTATTATATATAAGTACTTGTTCTGCTGGATCTGCAGCATCCTCCTCTGGTATCCTGAGCTTTTTTTGTTTATTTAAATAAACGAGCAACAGGTGGCGCTATAACAGCAAATGTTTTTTGTTGAACAACGAATGCCTCTGAGATATTCTGTGTACGATTACTTTAATTTCTTCTTCTCTTCTTAATGCTTAAATGATAAGTTAAAGCAAGGTTCTAAAAAAACTAAATCTACGTCAAGTTAGCAGGAAATATTTTCCCCCCATACTTTAGTTACAAAGTAATATATTAAGTTAGTTGCACGTTCTTAAATCTTATGGAATAACGTTGAAGTTAGTAATTTTACGAAGTCAGTAATTCTCAGAGTTTTCCCAACTTTACAAGAAGTATGGGTCTGTGCATAAAACATTCGCAACCACAAGCCTCTTAGCTTTAAAACGTTGAAATAAAATTTAATAATAACTTAGTTTTGAAGTTACAAAGACCTCTCCACCGCAACAATGCAAATACTTGCCTTTGGTGTTAAGATTTTGGTACATTTATTTAATGGTTGTAATTATATCTGATGGTAAGGGTTGACATGGAATGCAGTTGCTTCTTTCAGCAAGGCCGTCATCTTTGTCTTCTAAGGCCTCTAAGGTTATAGTCCACCAGAGCGATCGACTGATATATAAATTGATATCGGGAACATTAAGTGATTGAACATTACCCATCAACGCCCACAGTAGGGAAATTTAATTATGGATGCCATCAATGACAATGTCGGCGGAAAACCCTATGCTTTATGCTTTCCTTGTCTCTTATCCTCCGACATGTATATTTCTTAAAAAAAATTGTATTGTATTGAAAATTCATAGCCTGTTATAGAGTGATAGAAATATGTATCTAAAACTAATATTTTATAAAGCAAGATCACGTACGCAGGTAAGGTTTATATCGAGTAGATATCAAAGTATAATCTTATTGGATTTCCACTGACACTTCGCTGTTGTAATCATTTTTATTGTGCTCTTCCCCCGACTCCCCGTGGACTTGTAAAGGTTGACGTCTCTGTGAAACTAAAAATTCCAGTAACTCCTTTGAGGTTATTTTAGTTGCGAGAGAGAAAAAAATGTGACAAGCTTTTCAAATACTACGTAATATGACAAGACAAGGTGTGGCAACACTTAAAAATACAAAAAACATTGAACAATATTACACAATACGCGGTAACTTTAACGAATGGAACAATTTTGTTAATATAGTCTCTCGAGCTGCCTTGTGGTGCAGTTCTTTTAAAGAGAATTAATGTTAAATTGTATAAATTCAAATAGTTTTAATTTGGGTTGGTGTTTTTATAATAAATAACGCCCTCGTTACGCATTTGCCAGTTTACTCCCCGAGAAAAGCGTGCCTAAAGACGCTTTGATATAAAAAACGAGTATTTTAGACCACACCACTAAAGTAAAACGCCACACAGTCTTGTAACGTATCCACCAGCTTACTCCCCAAATCAAGCGTGCCTAAAGACATTTTATTTAAAAAAATAAATGCTCTAGACCACACTATTGACGTAAAACGACATCCGTTCACCTCATCTTATCACAGTCTTTATAACACTCTCGTAACGCATTCATCAGCTTACTCCCCAAATCAAGCGTGCCTAAGGATATTTCATTTCAAAATATAAATGCTCTAGACCACACTACCGACGTAAAACAACGTCCATGCACCTCATCTTATCACAGTCTTCATAACGCTCTTGTAACGCATCCACCAGCTTACTCCCCAAATCAAGCGTGCCTAAAGATATTTTATTTACAAAAATAAATGCTCTAGACCACACTATTGACGTAAAACGACATCCGTTCACCTCATCTTATCACAGTCTTATAGTCACAGGCAATATTTTGATAGATGGGGAACAAGTGGAAGAGATGAAAGAATTTGTATACTTGGGATCTCAATTTACAAAAGATGGAACATGTGAAAGTGATATTGAAAGGAGATTGAATGCAGGGAATATGGTAAATGGTGCTCTGCACGCCTTTATGAATAGCCAGATGGTGTCTCAAAGGGCTAGACTGGCTGTGCATGCTGGAGGGTTGGTGCCAACGTTTATGTATGGTAGTGAAAGTTGGGTAAGGCAGAAGAATCACATAAGTAAAATAAATGCGGTAGAGATGAGAGCATTGAGAGGTATGTGTGGATTAAAACTGAGTGACAGAGTAAGAAATGGTGTGATAAGAGGACGTTAGGGTATCAAAGAAGATGTAGTGACTAAAATTGAGAAAGGAGACTGACAAAAAGGATTTATGAGTCAAGAGTGAATGCGAAAGTTGGAAGGGGAAGACCAAGGCGAAGGTTCCTGGATCAAATCCAGGACATTTGTATGAAAGTACGACTGACGAACTTGTATGAAGGTTTAATGAGAATAAAAGAAGCGAAGGAGATATGCAAGGATCGTGGCAAGTGGAAGGACGTGGTCTCTACCTACCCCTATGGGAATGAGGCGTGATGCTATGTATGAATGTATTTACAGCACGTTTTAATCGTCAAATATAGTTTTTTTTCTTTTCTCTAAAAATCTCGCCCTCCGTTTAAGACTATTCATAATTCATTTAAATCGTTTTATTATTTAAAATGTATGCATTATATGTAACTATATGTTAGTTATAAACTACATGCGTATGATTACACAAGTGGTATTCATTTGTGAAGGAGAGAGAGAGCGTGGGAGAGTGCCTGTGTGTGTAATTATGTGTATATTTTGTCATCAGGTATATTGATATAACACATATGAATAACAAATATAGAACTACCTTACACCGAAAGAGTTTCTCCAGATACATCTTACTTATAATTGCAAATAAATAGAAAGAGTAGAACAAAGTAAAACGATAAAATAATCGAATCAAATCAAAATATCTTTATTCAAGTAGGCATATTACAGCACTTTTGAATCGTCAAATGATATTTTTTTATCCACACTCTGATTCTAGTATACGTCTGATGACGGTACTCATGATCGGCTTAAAATCTAAAGTTACGAGGGTTCCTTCGCGCCCTAATCCGAGAAGAACCCACAACAAACTCAGTCGGGTATTTTTTTTTGTCACCATCATCATTACACTATCATATTAGTTTAATATATTTTAATTCAAATTAGAGCAAGTTATAATACGAATTTTCTATCAACTTTCTTTGAACAAAGACTTTGGATTTATTAATTGACATCTTTAGAACGTCTTGTGGGAGTTTATTATAGTATCGTATACAGTTACCCTTAAATGAGTTGTCAATCTTAAGCAGCCTACTAGAATTTATAACAAGTTTGTTTTGGTTTTGTAAGTTATATGATGTACATTTACTCTTTTTATTAAAAGAGTCAATGTTTTTATGTACGTACAACAAGTTTTCTAATATATATACGCAGTGAACTGTCATCATGTTCTTCTTATATGCAATAACTACTTAATGAACCACTTCAGTGTTTCAGTTTCATCATAAGACTTATCTAAGGCTGCGATCTTGTTTTAATTGTTCACTTCAAGCTTCACTTCCTCCACGTGCACACTTTTTTAACACAAGGTTCAAGAAGTCGAAAGTCGTTCCGTTTCACAAAGCGATTTCATATTCCCAAAGCGTTTAACGGTATGTCAGGCTTTCTTTCCCTCGCTTCTTATTTACTGTTTTATGAACTTGGCAACGGAATAAATTATTCACGAGTGTCTTTCCAAAAAGGTATTAAGATTTCCCGTCCGCATTTTTCTTACGATTATGATGCGACTCTCGAAATAGGTTTGCATTACAATCGAGTATTTATATGTTTTACCTGCCTCATTGGTCTAGTGGTTAGCATGTTCGACTACAGACCTGAGGTCCTGGATTCGAGTCCCAGATCGTTCTCAATATTTGCCCGAAGTTGGGAAGATGGCGGTGTGTTCCACCCCCGTGCCTCGGAGAGCACGTTAAGCCGTCGGTCCTGCATCACATCGGACTATGAGAGTGAAGGAATAGAGAGTGCACTTGTGTACTANGACGTTAATGGACTGCTACTAACCTATTTATATGTTTAGGTGCTATATGAAAAACTGTCGACATTTTACACAAACAATTTTTTACATTAACACGTTAAGCCGTCGGTCCTGCGTCTGATCTCTTTCCACGAGTGTCGGATTGCCGTCATAACCCATTATGAGAGTGCAGAAATAGAGTGTATTTGTGTACTATGCCTGCCAACCCGCAGTGAAGCAGCATAGCGAGTCTGTACTCTAAAAACCTTCACTCCTAATGTTAGATTATAATAAGGTTGCAACACTTAAACATACTAAAAACACGGCAAAATACTATATGTTATGCAATACGAGGTAACTTTAACGAGCGGAACAATTGTGTGAACACAGTCTCTCGTGCTGTCTTATGGTTTTAAGAGGACGTTAAAGGCTACTAACCTTACTATAAAATTAGGAAATAGAGCCTCATTTTAATAAAGGATAAATTTCAGAGTTGTATGTTATTTTAAAATGAAAATGTGTTAACAAAAGGAAGGCATTTCGAGGAGATATTTTGAAAACCTATTTCAATTCTTGAACTAACAGACGGAGGTTAAAAACAAAATTGATAGCTTCATTTGTGGCTCTATTTTTACGATTTCAATTTCCCGGTGAAAGTTGATAATATTTTTGGATTTATTGGAGTGTTTTTGCAATATTTATCATATTTTAGTGTAGCTTATTCCGACTACATCACACCTAATGATATAGTCTAAGATGGAAACACGCTAACCTGGTAAGAGCTAATATATCTCTTGTGTGTTTTACTTGTTAGGATATCTCCTAAATAGACCGTACCGATCGAACCTGGGACCTCTACTAATGAAGCGAGGCCGTCGATCCATCGGCGGCAGTTTCACATGTCTAATATCAGATAAAGCCAGTAAAATTATTGATTCCTACGATTTCCATTAAAAAGAACTTGTTTTAATAGTGATTCTTTTAGAACCGTAAAAGGGGGGAAGGGGGGATAATCCATCAACCGTTATTTGCACAGCGTGGTCGATTTAAACTCAACGTTGCCTTTTCATTTCTATTGAAACGCTAACAGATAATATTCCGCTTGTGAAAAGACTAGCCGTTCCCTGCGATTACATCCATATATATTGACGAAGAATCTATACGAAAATGGAGTCACATTTCCTTAAATTTAGTTGTAGACTTAGCTAGTTCTAATATTAATATGAAAAAGTCCAAATTCCGTTTCGGGAGTCAAACCGGGGATCGTTGTTTTATTTAGCAAAGTGATTGAGGGGAAAGGAGGGGACAATCCATCAACCGTCATTTGTACAACATGGTCGATTTAAACTCAACGTTGTCTTTTCGTATTCAAATACTTGATAACATTTCATTTATAAAATACTGGTTTTACGTTGTGGGATTTATCATATATGAAATAGGCAAAATAACACTCATTGACTCACTGCCTGAAGGCCAAAGTGCCTGTTGCCAGTGACGACCTACGGTTCCGAGACGTGGTCGCTGACTATGGGCCTCATGCGGAAGCTCAGAGTCACTCAGCGTGCGATGGAGAGGGCTATGCTCGGAATTTCTCTACGTGAACGAATCAGAAATGAAGAGATCCGTAGTAGAACCAAAGTCATTGAAGTGGCAATGGGCGGGACACATAGTCCGAAGGACCGAAGGTGCTGGAGTGGACCGATGATATAAAGAGGGTTGCCGGTAGCCGCTGGAATCAGGCGGCGCAAGATCGGGCCTTGTGGACATCATTACGTGAGACCTATGTCAAGCAGTGAACGTCCATCGGTTGAAGCAACGACGACGACGACGATGTCTCATTTTTGAAAATTTACCACTCCTTTCGCGATTCTCATTTAAAAGAATTTGCCTATAGATTAGTAGATTTCATTTGAATACTAAATCTTTACCTAAAGTTGCTCTACCGGAAATCAAACCGGAGATCTTAGTTTTATTTAGAAAAATATTTCAGGACTAAGGAGGGTATAATCCATCAACCGTTATTTGCACAGTTTAAACTCAATGTTGTCAAATTATGAAAAATAATCAAATGCTTGATAACGTTTTATTTACAAAAGCCTATTTGTTGTCTGTGGGATCATTCATATCTATACAGACATATTAACACTCACTAACTCACTGACTGTCTCATCAGGATTTCTCTGAAACAAATTTATGAAATTTACCACTACTTTCGCTATTTATGATAACTAGTTTGCTTTATGATAGCTAGATATGATAGGAATATAAAAATCTTTTACCTAAGCTTACCATGACATGAATTAAACCCAGAATCTATTTTTTTTTTAGAAAAATAATTGAAGGGGAGATAATCAATCAACCGTTATTTGGACAGTGTGGTTGATTTAAACTTGACGTTGCCTTTTCGTATGCGTATATTTGATAAGGTTTCATTTCCAAAATTTAATTTGTTGTCTGTAGGATCACTTACATTATATATATACAGAAATAATAACACTCCCTGATTCATTGACTGTCTCATCTGGATTTCTCTAAAACACATTTATGAAATTTACCACTCGCGGTTGCTCAGTAAAAAAAAATTGCCTATTGATAGATACATTTGATTTGAATATAAAATCTTTTTCCAAAACTTACCTTGACGAGAATCAAACCTGAGATCTTTGTTTTATTAGAAAAGGAGGGGATAATCAGTCAAGCGTTATTTGCACAGTACGGTCGTTTTAATCTCAACTATTCCTTTTCGTTTCTATTGAAATGCTTAATAACATTTAATTTATAAAGGGCTAGTTGTTACCTGCGGGATCTATCATATATATAGATATATATAGGCAAAATATCTCTCACTTACTCAATGACAGTCTCATGAGGATTCTTTTACAACCATTATAAAATTTATTTTTCGCCATTATTCACTAAAACGAGATTGCTTATAAAATACTAGTTTTATTATAAAAATAAAAATATTTTTCCTAAACTAACAGTGACGAGAATAAAACCAGAAATCTTTGTTTTATTTAAAATGTCAATTGAAAGGGAAGGGGGGGATAATCCATCAACCGTATTTGAAAAGCGTGGTCGATTTAATCTCAACGTTGCCTTTTAGTGTTCAAATGTTCGATAATATTTCATTTATAACTAGTTTTTTCTTAAAGGATAATACAATATATGTGCAAAATTATACTCCCTGACTAACTTTAGAACTTTTATAAAACTGTACACCTTTGTGATAGTAAACAAAGTGACTGCTTTAGATGAATTTGCATATATATAAGTATAAAGGAAATATTTCCTAAAATGCAGTACTAGGAATCAAACCTGAGGCCATTGCTATATTTATAACAGTAATTGAGTTGTGTTGTATATATATTCAAGCGAAATACCACTAGGTGACTGACTGACTCAGATTTTTTAACTTTACAAGTCCTTTCGCGATTCTTCAGTATAACGAAATTGCATGATTATTCTCTCCTCATACTATCACACTAGAGAATCAATAAATATAAAATCTATGTTAACAGAAAGCTTATCAAAAACTTATGTTATGATATAAAAGAGTATAGAGACTATAAAAAGCTTGATAGTGAATGATTAACCAAAAGGTCTCGACAGAGTTTGTAGTAAGATCTTCTTAAATATTTTTTTTTTATTGCTGACAGTTTAGTGTTTATGGTAAGTGATGATATAGTCTAAGATGGAAACGTGCTAATGCGGAACATCGTACAAGAACAAAAATCTCTTTGCTTGGCGGTACATCTTTGCTAGTAAGGTGGTAACTAGCCACGGTCGAAGCCTCTCACTAGTCCAAACTCAAATAAGTTATAAAATACAACAAGCGAGTACTCGCACCACTGAGCCAGCAAGAACATCAAACATGGCGCAAAGGTTAGTACCATTACATTTTTATGTCGCCTTTTAATAGCCTTACATTGACATAATGTAATTGTATGAATAACGATTCGAAAGTACTGTAAAACCCTCTTGTTATTGAAAGAGAATATGGAGAAGAATATCATGTATTCTATTTTCTAGATCTGGATTGGTGAGAGAGTATAAGATGAGACCGCCATGGCTAATTACCAATCTATCTTTTGAAGCTGGTGATGAGCTGTAAAAACTATTATAAGGTACACTACCTGTTACTATTATAGAATGTATCTTCACCTATCATTACATGAGATCACAATCAAGCTCTTACGTATGTACAATAAAAAAAATATAGTTTTGTATAAATTCTCGCTCAAATCATGTGTTATTTGTAAAGATGAATTTTGTGATATTAAAGATATATAAATGGTATATTAATATCCTGAAACAAGATTATTTTAGGTTCTTGTAAATTTTATAGAAGGAACATTAAAATAAAGTAATATAACTCAGCTATAGATTATTATTTAAACCAGATAGACAAACTGTTGATGAATTATAACGAAGATTTCATTATTTAAAATTGAAAAATATTACAGACATAAACTTTATAGACGTATTTTTAACTAATTAAATTGTAGTCTAGAAAATTTTGAAACGGAGTGATATAAAAACCAAAAAAATAACAGCCTCTTTTAACGGTCCATGAAAAATTAAGGCATACCACTTATCAAGTAATCACGCTAGGGGCGAAATGTAAATACAATTTACCATCTTTTCGCACCATCAAACGGGCCAATCTGCGAAATCCTTGCGCACACTGCCACTGCACATTATGTTAATATAATCACAAAAAAAATTGTCTCGCACAATAATTTTCTAATCACAAATCTATATAATCACTGTAACGGATTGAATGCCCGTTGCGAATTCGTACGGGACGCGGTAACGGCGTAGCGGCGTAACGGCGTCGGCTACGTAACTGCCGCTACGGCGCTACGAAGTCAGCCGAAGGCGGCCGAGCGTTGGCGACGCTCGCTCGGGGGAGCCGGGGCGAATTTCGCTCAGTGTTTCATATTTTATATCGGTTGGGACGAAGCGGAATTACGGAGTTTGCTCGGGTAGGTTTTTATAGGGTAACGGAACCGACGCGGCTGGCTCGTGTTTAGATGTGAGCAAATAAGCACGCGAAAAAGCGTGCTTGTTAAAAAAAACGAGCCCTGTATTTTTGATGTGAAACTTCTTTATGAGGGTAAAATTAATACGGATGAAATGCGTCACGAAGATGTGCAGCGTTTAAAGGTAAAAAGGTAGGTATCAGCCCATTAACGTCCCACTGCTGGGCACAGGCCTCCTCATTCATATGGTAGAGGGTTATTAGAGCATAGACCCACCAAGCTGCTCCTGACTAAAATCGAAAAAGGTATGCTCAGATGGTTTGGGCATGTAGAGAGTGTAAGTGAAAGTAGACTGACAAAAAGGATTTATGAGTCAGGAGTGAACGCGAAACTGGTGGTCTTCTTTTGCGACGCCGTCGTGTTTTTGAAGAGAGCAAAAGAAAGGCAAAGGCAGTAAGAAACTGATGTCCTCCCTCCCCCTCGGAGGAGACTGGATAGCAGAAGGTAGACGTATGCTCTTCACTTTATACCTCACTGAACTGCAGTTCCTAAAAATCTGCGTCATCCGACCTTTAGTGATCTCACCTATGGATGAGGAAGGATTATTTTGGTTATAGTGGATATTTTGGCTTGAGTCAACAAATACCACTTTCATTTGGACAATTTCCCAGCAAAAAAACCAACCAGCTAGTGTAAGACTATAGATAGTTGGGTGACAACACTGATAGCTCATGAACTTTAGGAGTCATTGAGTAATAAAGTGGCAACACTTAAAAATACCAAAACATTTTGCAATAATGAAATGAAGTAGTTGTTTTAAGAGAAGTAATGCTAAATTGTATGAATTCAAATAATTATGAAAATTTAAATGGACATCTGTTCTGTGATTTCGGGGATCCATCCAGTTTTTCTTCGATTGTCTTAGATGGTGTTTCCCTTCGAGTCTGCTCAGATTTCCGTTACCTCGGCTCTATCTTCCAAAACGACGGCGGCATTGACCGAGATGTTACTAGCAGGATAAATGCAGGTTGGATGAAGTGGAGGCAGGTCTCGGGAACAATTTGCGATGCCAGAATGCCCCTTAAACTAAAGGGGAAGATTTATAAGACGATCGTAAGACCTGTCATCCTGTATGGATCAGAGTGCTGGGCCACCAAAGGGGAGAATGAAAGGAAATTGCATGCAGCGGAGATGCGAATGTTGAGATGGATGTGTGGAGTGACAAAATTGGATAAGATTAAGAATGAGTATATTAGAGGAAGTGTGAAAGTAGCACCAGTGACCGAGAAGTTAAGGAGTGGAAGGTTAGCCTGGTATGGACATGTAATGAGAAGGGAGGATAGCCATGTATGTAAGAGGGTTCTAAATATGATGGTAAGCGGCAGGGCCGGGAGAGGGCGACCAAAAAAAGTGTGGATGAATTGTGTGAAAGAGGATATGTGTATTAAGGGTGTGAATGTAGAAATGACAGCGGATAGAGTGAAGTGGCGAAAGGAAACATGCTGTGTCGACCCCACCTAGTGGGATAAGGACAAGAAAAGAACAAATGGTGGGGAGAATAAAACTTGTTAGTTAACGTGAGTTGCTGTGTTTTTATAATGCTAATAGATGAGCCCCGTGGCTCGTATCAGCTGTTCCACTAGCATCATCGTTTCATGAAAGAACACAGTGTTTTTTCTGCGTTTGTCGTGAAATTTTTCATTGTAGCTATCGCCCCATACAGGTCGTGTGATTTTAACGACGCGCCTGGCTCAAAGAAGTAATAACGCGTTGATACGGTGCTTACGTAGACGAGAATGGATTGTTTCACGTCGACTCGTGTACCCTGATGATGTCATCGGAGGAGATTTTGTTTGTCTCGCAGATAGTTAGCTTTACGATTCTATTTGTCAGGCAAACACTGTAAATTTGTGCTAGACACGTATGTTTTATAAACTAGATGACTCGACAGACTTTTCCTCTCTAAACAATGAATATTGAATTCGAATTGGTGTAATTAAACACATCATCAACATTGTATGAATAGTTGTGATAGTATTCTGACAATGGAACAGGCGACATGCAAACACTTAGCGACTGTTCCAAATATGTCAAAGGTCATAAAATTACATTACTAAAGTTACTGTGTTGGTTAAGTTTTCTTTAAATTTCTGATGTTCCAAGGTACTTTCTATTATAAGAACATAATAAACAGAACAACAAAAGAATTAGCAAATTGGTCGGGCCATTCGTATGATGATGATTAGTAAATAAAACTCGTTATTATTTAGATTAGATACACATTACTTGGTTACTCTTTATAAAAAGAAACTTTCAAGAACCCTGCAGATCCCTGGAGTAATTCTTATATGTAATCTGGCAGAGCCCAGAGCAATGGTTACCAGCGAAAGGTCATGAAGGGCAGTGGCCATCTTCTGCGAAATTATTATTACTCATGATAGGCGGAGGAAGGATAATGTGGACACTACTCTTCTCAGGCGCAGGAAATTGGGAGGTAGGAGGCGTAAACTTGCGCTTCTCCTGCCCTCTTTCTAAGTTTCCAAGCGGGAATCTTCTGGAATACCAGGGTTGTCATCGTTGCTTCAACCAATGGACGTCCACTGCTGGATATAAGTCTCACGAAATAATGCCCACAAGGCCCGATCTTGCGCCGCCTGGCTCCAGCCGCTACCGGCGACTTTCTTTATGTCATCGGTCCACCTTGTGAGGGGTCCTCCTACACTGCTCCGTCCGGTGTGGGGTCGCTACTCCAGCACCTTAGGGCCACAACGTCCATCGGTCCGTCGAACTCTATGCCCCGCCCATTGCCACTTCAGGTTCTCGATTTGTAGGGCTATGTCGGTGATTTTGGTTCTGATACGGATCTCCTCATTTCTGATTTGATCGCGTAGAGAAACTCCAATAACAGCCCTCTCCAACGCTGCGTGACTCTGAGCTTTCGTATGAGGCCCATAGTCAGTAACGAGGTTTCGGAGCCGTAGTTCATCACTGGCAACCCGGACTATTCGAAGAGCTTTGTCTTCAGGCACTGAGGGATATTAGGCGAAAAGACCTGCCGTAATTTTTCGAACGCTGCCCAACCGAGTTGGATTCGGCGGTTAACCTCTTTATCGAAATTGGAACTACCTAGCTGGTCTTTAGTACCAAGGTAGATTGCGTATAATAATCCTCTGCTGCTTAAATAATGTGGAGCGTATCGCTGGCTCTTATAGGATATTCTCTCGCTAAGATGTTAGCTCTGATTGGGATACGTAAAAGCATTTCCCAGCATGAAAAAGAAGGTCTGTGTGCAACAATGGGGCAGTAATAGGTTGCTACTTAAATGGCATAGAAAATACTCTTCTATATTCTCATCTATACCTTAGAAGGCCTGAGTCCAACAGTGGGACGATAATAGGCCGTTTTAACTTGTTTTATATACATACAAATTGAAACATTTGTAACTAATACCCTTGTTGTGATTGTTAACAAGTAAACACAACGCGGTCCAAACAATAAAGCTTATTAATTAAAAATGCATTGTTTATCAAATTCGTGCTATTTGTGTAAGCATTCACAGCCCGATAATTATGTTAATTTTGTGTATGTACTTGCAAATATATCGTGCATTTATAATTAATTTATATACTATACTAGCTGTTACTATTGTATCGCCCGCGTATTTCTCGATCCTTTGGAATAATGGGAAAAGGCAAACTTAGTCTTAAAATCTGTTAAATTTGGAAACTTTAGCAAATCCTATTTATTTATTATATAACCCAAACCCTTTAGAATATGGGTAAGCCCATTCCAAATGCCAAATTTGAATGGGACCTATTGCAAGGCGATGAGGAAACGTTTCACTTCAATAAATTCAATTGGAGTGTATGATTTTAATTTTAAACGAATAAAGTAAGTAGCAGCATTAACGTTCCAACACTGGGCAAAGGCCTCCTGACTCATATGAGACAGGGTTTTTAGAGCACAGACCCACCACGATGCTCCACAGTGGATTGGAAGGCATAGTACACCAGTGTACTCTCTAATTCTTCACTCTCATAGTCCCATGTGACAGGAATCCAACACGATCAGAGGGAGAGAGAGATCTGGCACAGAACCGAATAGAGAGTACACTTGTGTACTGTGCTTGCCAATCCGCAGTGGAGCAGCGTGGTGGGTCTATGCTCTAAAAACCCTCTCTCATATGAGTGAGGAAGCCTGTGCCCAGCAGTGGGACGCTAATGGGCTTCTACTTACTTACTTTACTATTAAGATTTTCTCAATATTTGCCCGAAGTTGGAGAGTTGGTGAGGTGCTCCACCCCCGTACCTCGGAGAGCACATTAACCCGTCGGTCCTGCTCCTGATCTCTCTCCTGTCATGTCGGATTCCCCTCACATCGGTCTATGAAGGAATATAGTGGCACTTGTGTACTATGCTCTAAAAACCCTCGCTCCTCGAAGTGAGAAGCCTTGTGCCCAGCTGTGGGACGTTAATGGGCTGCTACTTACTTTACTTATATGAAGTTGTGGATATAAATGTCCTACTGTTTATTTCGTTGTATAAATGAAGCATTTTATAATACAAAAGACGGGGCTCTTACATAAATTATATACAAAAAGGTGATGTAAACGTCCTCCATTGTTGATGTTAAACACTGTTTGCCAGCAGATTAAGGCTCAGACAGGCCTAAAAGCTTTTTTTATTTATACCCACATATGCTACGATAAAACTAAGGCGGATTGTAATGGCTACATTACATATTATATATAACTAGGTGTGTCCGCACTCGAAATTGTAGACGAATATACATACCTGGGACACATAGTCCAACTAGGTAGGTCCAATTTCGACAAAGAGGTAAACCGCCGAATCCAGCTCGGTTGGGCAGCGTTCGGGAAACTACGTCAGATATTTTCGTCCGATATTCCTCAGTGCCTGAAGACGAAGCTCTTCGAACAGTGCGTGTTGCCAGTGATGACCTACGGCTCCGAAACGTGGTCGCTGACTATGGGCCTCATTCGAAAGCTTAAAGTCACACAGAGTGCGATGGAGAGGGCTATGCTTGGAGTTTCTGT
>JACTOM010000844.1:1096313-1113431 GCA_015832385.1 Elymnias hypermnestra
CGTCGTGGTTGTGCCAGTAATCACCACGCTTGGCAGGCGGGTTGGTGATCGCAGTGCTGACCCTCTCGCACCGATAACGCTGCTGCCCGTTATCGGTCTGTGACATTTAGGTCAGCGAGGAATGGATATACCGCCATTTATCGGTATGGGAGTTGGATAGGAAAGATTTGGTACGTGGGATAAGAGGAGTTTTGGGGAGCATTAGGGTTAGGTATAGGACATTACTGCCGCGGATAGAAGAGTGAAGAGCGGTAGTAATAGCTCGAGGCACCCGGGGTCGCTTACCCGCATGCTTAGTTAGTAATCGGACAGATTATCTGATTAAACACCCTCTGAGTCAAACGACGACATAAAGAGGGTCGCCGGTAGCCGCTGGAGCCAAGCGGCACAAGACCGGGCCTTGTGGACGTCATTACGTGAGACCTATGTCCAGCAGTGGACGTCCATCGGTTGAAGCGACGACGACGACGACGACGACGATATTTTAGAGATAAATGTATACTATCACAGACTTTTTTATTGATCTTTTTATAACATAAAATTCAGTAGAACATTAATTTAATCTATCTCGTAAGGTTAAGTCAGCGTTTGCTATTTAAGCGCACAAATACGTTAGCTGCGACATCACATTATAAAACCCTTGAAATTTTCGACATTTTTGTACTATAATATTTATGCATAATTCATATATATCCTCTTGAGACACTCTATCTATTGCTGTAAACTGCATTAAAATCCATTGAGTAATTTAAAAGATTTAAGGGAACAAACAACGGATGCTACTTCAAACTATGTAAACAATTGCCTTAATCATTCAAATATTTACGGCTAGCGGATCCTTTGAATTTTTTTGAATGGAATATCTGATTTCAATCATTTAAAAAGTAATCATCAGATATTGAGACGGTCTTGAATATTAAATTATTTATTTGGATAAATATTTATAAATGGTGTGGATAACACGGTCCGACTTTGATCGGCATTTCTATCATTTTGTTAAATGGAAAGTAATTATAATGACGTAACTACAATAGTTACACATATGGTTTCGCGAAGTTTTTTGTAGATATTGATATATTCTATAATATTGTCGAACATTTTTTTGTCCTATCATTAATATTCTTCACAGCGTATGCGATGAAAGACATTTTATGGCTAATTTTTTGACACCTTCAGTTGGTTTTAATCGGAATTTCTAAAGATTTCTATAGTAATCTAGTACTAAATATAGCCTATGTTACTCAGTGACAATGTAGCTTTCTAATGAGAAAAGAATTATTATAATCGGTCCAGTACTTTTTGAGTTTATTCGTTACATACAAATCTTTCCTCTTTATAATATAAGTGTAGATTTTATAGTGCTGTAAAAGCTTACTTGAATAAAGATTTTTTGGAGTTTATTATATAAATAATTAACAAAAAAGCAAGTTGCTAAATAACTACAAAAGTATTTTATTGCTGACAAGATAAGCTGTTGATCGTGATCTCATCTGATAGTAAAGGACGACACAATGAAGGATGGAAGCTTTTTTATTTATTTTTATGGTTGGCGTTATGTCTGTGCTGGTGGGAACTAGCCACGGCCGAAGCCTTTCACCAATCCAGACTCATTAGAAATTAGAAAATGCAATTCTGTGAGCCCCTTCGGCAGCTCACTCTTGCGAGGATTTGCCGGTTCAGGATAAATGAAAATGCCACCAGATTCTTCACCCAACGCTCTGCCGTCAGCAGGAACGTGTTTTTTTTTTCGAAGTGTGTTAACCCTACCGGCTTTGACAGCGTAGCCGAGAGGTGTGGCGAGCGCAGAAGCTTTGCCGAGGGTGGGTCGTGGAGGAAACGTTGCTCTAAGGGCGCCTCCTGCAAGGCTTGGATCTAGGCTTAGAGCAACGTTTGCTGCGGCTGAAAAGGATAATAGGACAAGTGCTTAGTCTTGACGCCCATGGGTTCGCGACTGGGGGTTGCGGCCGGGGTGCGTCAGATAGCGGAGACCTCGTCTTCGCCGGCGAAGACGCTGTGTGTGTGTTAGTGTACGGGGCGTTGTCAATAGTAATCTGGTCGTCTGGGTCGTCAAGGGCGTGTTTGGGCCGCCTCTTCCTAGGCGAGATGTTTAGCTTAATCCTATAACTGACTGACTTTCTGCTCTCTTAAAGTAATCGACCGAGCGTTTTAAAATAGTTATTAACCGTTGCGAAGTCGAGATCTCTGTGGAGATCGACAGGGAACGTGTTTACCAAACTTGCAATCTATTATACGAAGTCTGCGACTGACAAACGTGCACTATTGTGACAAGTAGACAACATCGGCTGGTACTTTATTGGTTATTAAGTACATCCTATGATTACATTAATTATACAAACCACTTTATTCATGGAAATGACAATCATACAAATATATACACGCTATAGTCAACAAACATTTTGTATATACTAATGTATTTATGTCTTTATAGGGACTCTAAGTTAAACAAAAAATATTACGAAACGAAAACGATTTTAAAAACAATATTAACTTTAAATTAACCAAAAATATACTGTTATTTCTAATTTGAGGAGAATTTTATTTATATATGTCGGAGTGTAATAGTCTGTCGAACGCTGGCGCCTTCTTTGTATCGGCGTGGGGGCAGAGTCAATAAGTGGCAATCCGGCGCGTCTCTCGGCAGTTCTCGAGTGGCGGTCGGCCGGAGTGGTCGACTATTGAAACTGTCGCGTTCCTAGCTATTATTGTTAATGAGTTTGTGTAAATTGATATCGAGAACATTAAGTGACTGAACATTATAATCCGAGTTAATGAATAAAGTGTTTGATTGCACCAACATTACCCACGAACGCCCACGGAATAAGAAATTAAATAATGGATCCCATTAATGACGATGTCGGCGGAGAACCCTACGCCCATGTGCTTTATATTTCTCCGTTCTCTCTTATTCTCCGACATATATAATATTATTTAATTTGCCTTAACAGGAATTGAACTAAGCATCTGTGCTAGCAAAGCCTCTTATGAGGCTTTTCTATCAGCAATAAATAAAATATTTCTTTTACAATGATGGTAATACTAGCTTTTCTATCTGAAATAAGTTATGTATTCAGACAAATCCGCGTACAGAAGCTAGTAATAATATAAATGCGTGTTATTGTTGGCTGTAAAAATGAATGAATGAAATGTTTCCTCCCCTCCATTGTTGGGCGCGTTCACAATTTTACGAGATAATAAAATATTTTTTGCTGCAATTAGTTGATGTGAATTGGATATTGTAAAAGGGGGCGTTTAAATGTTGTTTCATTTGAATTCAACAGAAAGCCAAAGCATTTTCTCATTTGAAATATGTCATCAAACCACATCAAAGAGATCCTGGAACCTATTGAAAATTGTTATGAAAACTAACCAAAAATGTTGTGAAGTCTCACCATAAATATGAAACGTAATCAAAAATATCACAAAATCTATGAAGAATGTTACGAATTATCATCAAAAGTGTAATGAAACCATTGCAAAAATATCAGAATGTCTATCAAAAGTGTTACGAAAAGTTATCAAAAATGTGAAAGTAATCAAAAATATTACAAAACCTCATCAAAAATATTAGGAAATCCATCAAAAGTATTATGAAACGTCATAAAACTTCAACATAAATATTAAGAAGTTTATCAAATATGTTATGAAAAGTTATCAAAAATTTGAAAAGTAATCAAAAATCGGCCTGCCAATCGGCAGTGGAGCAGCAAGGTGGGTATATATTATAAACCCTCTCTCATATGAGTAAGGAGCCCAGCAGTGGGACGTTAATAGGCTGCTACTTACCTTTATCAAAAAAATCTCATCAAAAATATCAGGAAATCTATCAAAAGTCATAAAACTTCAACAAATATATCACGATGTCTATCAAAAATGTTACGAAAAGCTATCAAAAATGTGAAAGTAATCAAAAATATTACACAACCTCATCAAAAATATTAGAAAATCCATCAAAAGTTTTATGGAACGTCATAAAACTTCAACAAAAATATCAAGAAGTTTATCAAAAATTTGAGAGTAATCAAAAATCGGACTGCCAATGAAGCAGCGTGGTGTGTTTATGCTCTATAAACCCTCTTTTATATGAGTGAGGAGGCCTGTGCCCAGCAGTGGGCCGTTAATAAGCTGCTTAAAAAGTAAAAATATTAGAAAGTCTATCAAAAATGTTATGAAAGTTATCAATAACATAAAACATAATCCTAAATGTCACGAAAGCCGATCAAAGATGTGGGGAAATCTATCGAAAATGTTATGAAACACCATATAAATATCGCTAACTCTAAAACAAGAAACAAATGGAGCATCTTCGGAATTAAGATAGCGAAATTCCCTTTGCTCCAGTTAAACAAATTCAGAGTTAAATTGTACGTGAAACACGGAGGAGCTTGTTTTTTAATTCGAACTCTCTAATAGGGAACGCTTGTAAACTAGAAACGCTACAATATTTGTTTGTTTCGAGCAAGTTTCGAAAAATATTGCGGTACAAACGTAAGCAAAAGAAGGCTTTACTTTACAAATACACGGACAACCGTATTTAAACTTTACCCCGCTAAACATAAGAGTGAAAATTCCTTAACGCGTTGAGAAAGTTAAGTTTTTCTTTTTGGGCAACTAAGTTTGTTTAGTCGGAACAATATTGGATGTAGGCCATTATTATGGATATAAAAATATATTATTTACATATTGAAATAAACTTTGGCGGCTGAGTAGACACTTTTGAAGAAACTTCGAGAGCTTCCAAGATTTCATATTATATTTCACAGTTTATTAACTTAAAACGAGATGAGATGTCTTTTCGTTCCAGAGAAGGATTTTTTAATTCAAAAGTCATCTACCTACTTATATATCTGATTTACTCATTCATTACGAAATCTCCGAAGTTAAAAGTCCAATGGTCTTCAAATTTGGCATAGTCACTTCTATAGCAATGTAGACACTCACTAAGAAAGGGTTTCTCCATATTTCCACGCGATCGGAATAAATAAGGGAAAAATCTTCACTTGTTACGATATTGCCAAAACTATCCAATTTTGAAAAAAACACAAACATACTCCTTTCGAGGCGTAGTGTTTCAATAAAAACTGATTTCTCCATATTCCCTCAGGATTGGGAACTACGCTCATGACATCGCAAAACAGCTAGTGTTATTATAAATGCCAAATAAAGCTTTCAATAGGACAGTAGTAAAACTTTATATAGTATACCATCGACATCGCAGCTTGGTAAAAAAACTCACATTTAACAAAAAAAACACTTTATGTTATATATATAAAAATTAAAGTTTTTCATTAGGGATATTTAAACATTGATAAATACACAAATATGGTTACGGATACATACACGCACTCTCTCTCATTCATTCACAGACACACACACGAACACATACACGCAGGCGCACATACACACGTACACACACGCACACACACACAAAGTTGTTTGCCTTATTATTTAAGTTACCTTTACTCTGTTAATTTTTACTTATGTAAATAGACGTAATCTGTCATGGCCTTATTTTTACCGTTACACATAATGTAAAAAAATGTCAAAAATGTACGCTGTTTGATTAATTCGGATACATTCTAAATTCACTCCTTTTATACTTTAAAGTAAGTAGCAGCCCATTAACGTCCCACTGCTGGGCACAGGCTTTTTTTTGAATTGGCCCGACCCGGGACTCGAACGCAGGACCTCATGTCTGTAGTCGAACATGCTAACCACTAGACCACTGAGGCAGTTTTTTATACTTTACTACAAAGATATTTTTTATCAATGCCCAAATTTGCTGAGTTAAAAAACATTTCGTTTAGATAATTAAATAAACAAAATCATACTTTCGAAGTAAACAGCAAAGTTTATTATTTAACTGTGCTCTTGTCCAAGTGAACGCTGTGATAAAAGCGTCGGCCATTTTGTCGATGCGCAATGACCTGTAAAAGCAAATGGCGGCCACGAAGTTTTTCCCGCGCCAATTATAATTTTGATTCAATGCGTGCCAAAATATGCGAGTTAAGGGAAAAGTTGAACGATTACGTTTAACCAATTCTCTTTTAAAACATATTAAACAGTAATATTCTAGCTGTAGTCATTCGAAGACATTAAACTCGTTTGCTGGTTAATAAAAACCGATCTAGTTTTAATAATCATCAAGTATTTATTGTTGTTTCAAAATTGTGCACGTGTCAAAGTGAACGGTGTAATAAAAGCGACAGCCATTTTGTCGCTACGCAATGACCTGAAAAAGCAAATGGCGACCGCAAAGTTTTTCCCTTGTCAATGTTGCTTTTAATTTAATGCAGGCCAAAGTAGCTTAATTGAAGTATTACTTGCCCAATCACGGTTAATTCTCTTATACAGTATTTACTCATATTCAATATACCTTATACAGTAGTAGTCTTGCAAGAGTTAGTTGCAGAGAGTTTAATTGTAAACTCGGTTGCTGGTTAATATATGTAAAAGTGCATCCTCTGGTTGTGGCGTTACAATCTTGGGTTTTGTCGGCCATAATGTGGGTAGTCGGGCGATGAGATCGACGTCGGGTATTTCAATAAAATATTCCACGATACTATTAGTTAGTGCGTAATTGGTCTAGTGGTTAGCATGTTCCGCCACAGACATGAGGACCTGGGTTCGAGTACCGGGTCGGGCCAATTCAAAAATCGATAATGAGTTTTCTATTAAGATTTTCTCAATATTTGCCTGAAGTTGGGAAGTTGGCGGTGTGATCCACCCCCGTGCCTCTGAGAGCACGTTAAGCCGTCGGTCCTGCGCCTGATCTCTCTCCAGTCGTGTCGGATTCCCGTCGCAGTATGAGAGTGAAGGAATAGAGAGTGCACTTGTGTACTATGCCTGCCAATTCGCAGTGGAGCAGCGTGGTGGGTCTATGCTCTAAAAACCCTCACTCCTCGGAGTGACGAGGCTTGTGCCCAGCAGTGGGACGTTAAAGAGCTGCTACTTACTTTTTTTCTACAATTAGTTCCTTCTTTATTAATCTCACTATACTAAATCAACACTTATAAATTTAGATAATTAACAAAGTATAACTGGATTTAAAACATTCCACCAGTACAGGTGGTCGCGTGGGCACTCAATGAAATCCTAACTAATAATATCCACCATTCCAGTGCTCGGTGTTATGTCAGCTGTCAACCTCCAAAATGTCAAGTCCGATTCGATTGTAAAACAATTCACTATCTTTCCATCGTTATATGTAAAACGAATTTATTTTTAAATAAACAGGAACTATTTATTGTTGTTTCAAAACAATTCAGATCCAAAAATTAGCAAAATGCGCCAAAAGCGTCGGCCATTTTGTCGCTGCGCAATGACCCGTAAAAGCAAATGGCGGCCATGAAGCTTTTCCCGCGCTAATATTGCTTTTGATTCAACGCAAGCAAAAATGTCCGAGTTGAAATGGAAGGAGAATTATGCAAAGTTACATATATAAACATCTCTTTTAAAACACCTTACACAGTGGATAGCCTAGCTGTTATTAATATCTTAAAATAACTTTTATGATATACCTGTTTACTGATTTAATTCTATAAAAACCGTTACCAGTTTCGAATATAGCGCAAGATCTTTTATTTAAAAACAATGACTTCGTCAAACTGTGCTCGTGTCCAAGCGAATGCTGTAATAAAAGCGTCGGCCATTTTGTCGATGCGCAATGACCTGAGAAAGCAAATGNCTTATAATTTTAGATAATTAACAAAGTATAACTGGATTTAAAACATTCCACCAGTACAGGGCGCGTGGGCACTCTATGAAATCCGAACTAATAATGGCCGCCATTCCAGCGCTCGGTGTTATGTCAGCTGTCAACCTCTAAATGTCAAGTCTGATTCGATTGTAAAACGATCACAATCTATGCATCGTTATATGTAAAACGAATTTATTTTTAAATAAACAGCAACTATTTATTGTTGTTTCAACACAATCCTGATATAAAAATTAGCAAAATGCGCCAAAAGCGTCGACCATTTTGTCGCTCCGCAATGATCTGAAAATGCAAATGGCGGCCATGAAGCTTTTCCCGCGTTAATATTGCTTTTGATTCAACGCAAGCAAAAATGTCCGAGTTGAAATGGAAGGTGGAGAATTATGAAAGTTACATATATAAACATCTCTTTTAAAACACCTTACACAGTGGATAGCCTAGCTGTTATTAATATCTTAAAATAACTTTTATGATATACCTGTTTACTGATTTAATTCTATAAAAACCGTTACCAGTTTCGAATATAGCGCAAGATCTTTTATTTAAAAACAATGACTTCGTCAAACTGTGCTCGTGTCCAAGCGAATGCTGTAATAAAAGCGTCGGCCATTTTGTCGATGCGCAATGACCTGAGAAAGCAAATGGCGGCCGCAAAGTTTTTCCCGCGCCGATATTACTTTTGATTCAATGCCTGCCAAAATGTCCGAGTTCAAGGGAAGCTTGGTCAATTGCGCTTAATTAATTCCTTTCTAAAATATATTCTACAATGGTAAAGCCCAGATGTTTTTAGAGACAGATTGCAGTCTCGTTGCAGAAAAAGCAAAGTCTCTTTGTTAAAATAAATAACGTTTTATTTATCAACTTTATTTCTCTCTTATCCATTAAATGTTGGCATAAATTCTAATTAATTTTGTCCTCAGCAATTTTCCAGTGAAAGTTTCACCGAAATTCTTATTTTGGGTAAAAATTTAAATCATATTTATCAGTATAAAATGAAGATATTTATATAATATATATTTACGTATGAAGTGCATGAAGTAGGAACAAAGTCAAATATAAAATTACTCCATAATTAAGGTTTCTGAGCAAAGCCAGTCTTAATGAAGGCTTAAAACTAAGCTCGCTATTGTAGGGTTGTTCAGTAAAAGTGTAATTATTTATAAGTAGCTTCGACCGTGGTTTTACCCCCTAGGACTATAATGAGGAGAGAGAATAAATAGAAATAAACTTGTCACCTTTTCTTTGTTAGTGACTAGTTCAAGAAGGAAGTGTCCTAACCTGGTAATAGGTTATTGATCTCTTATCGTTTTTATATGGCAGTTAGTATATTCTGCTGCAGATATAAAGTCCTGGCTTCGAGTTCCTAGTCGGGTTACACATCGATATTGGGTTTTCTGTTTGGAAATTCTCAACATTTGGCCAAGGTGTCTCGGAGAGCAAGTTTAGCCGTCTGAGCCTAATCTTTTTCCGGTCATGCATAGCCTTCTCACTTCTATGAGTGAGAAGGCGATTTTTTCGATTGGGTAAAATTTTCCATCGGGATTTGTTAAACATTTCCGAACGAAAAACAACTAATTGCTCCTTGTAACCATGCAAAATCGAGGCCTACAGAAATAAACGAAATAATGTGGCAGAATATAGAAGAAAGTGAATTTAATTCCAGATCAAAATATAAACCTTTCCATCCGATATCCCACGAACGCAGCAAAACAGCCCTTTGACAGCCCACGTCAGTAGAAGTTAGAAAATGTTTTTTCGGGGCGTGAATTCCAAAACATTTCGCAAGTCACTCCAGAAAGGGTACAAACAAAATGCAACACATTGTTCACGGAAATATGTTTGGTTTTTTTGTTCTCTCCGGTTTTTTAATAAGCTATTCGTGTGGTTATTTTTATTAGCCTTAGTTTCAGTATATCTATATCAGGAAGGAAACTCCGGACGGTTCTTCAAAAAGGGGTGACATACGACCAACAGGCGTCAATATTTTCAAAACTAGTCCAGTAAGGATTTGATAACCTAGTGAAGCTATGATGGAGTAGTTTAGCCATGATAACCTACTTAAGTCACGATGATTGAAACCATGATGGCATATTAAAGCCATGATGATGTAATAGAGCCACGATAACTTAGTAAAGCCAAGATAATCAAATAAATCCGTGATGGCCTAGTAAAACCATGAGGGCATAATAAAGCCATATTGGTATAGTAAAGCCGTGATGGCATATTGAAGCCATGATGGCATAGTAAAGCCATGCTGATGCCATCATTCTCAGTTATCTTTCTTAAGCGAATACCTTGATGGCATGGCAAAGTTATGATGGTATAGTAAGGCCATCATGGATAAGTAAAATCACATTTTTTATTGCTGACAGTTTAGTGCTTGACTGTGATCTTAAGTGATAGGAACTGATGATACAGCCTAAGATGGAAGCGCGCTAATTTGGTAAGAGGCGATATACCCCTTATGGTTTTTTACACAGCATCGTACCGGAACACAAACCTCTTTGTTTGGTGGTACGACTTCGCTGGTACGTTGGTAACTAGCCACGGCTGAAGCCTCTCACCGGTTTGGACTCAGACAAATTAGAAAGTACAGTATCCTAAATTCGCCCTACCGTGGATCGAACCCAGGACCTCTACTAGCAAAGCGAGTAGTTGCACCACTGCGCCGTCAAACCATGATGCCCTTGTAAAGCTATAATATCATAGTAAAGTTTTGAAATCCTAGTAAAGCCATGATGGTCTAGTAAGACTATGATGGCTTAGTAATGCCAAGGCGATGTGGATAGTCGCGTGGAACCTCGTTCAGAAATCATGTTTGCATCCTGGACAGGCACTAATAATGTTAAAAAAAATATCTTGCTAACTCTTTCTAGTCCACATTGGGCACATCACAGTATTCTTGTATGTTTAGCCTGTTAACCCGCAGTGGAGCAGCGTGGAGGGTCTATGCTGTAATGACCCTCTCTGTTATGGGGAAGGAGGCTTGTGCCCAGTGTCTAGCAGAAGTTAATAGGCTACTCAGCTATTTTTTTGATTATATTTATTAGCCTTGGTTTTACTGTTTATATGTCAGAGAACGAACCTTCGCAGAACCCACAACAAACATAAAAGCTTATAATGTTCAGATTAAAACTGTAATATTAAAACATAATAGAAATCAACATAAAATGTTCAATAACATTATATGTCTCCCGCAAAAGTAATTTATTTAACGGCATGTCTGCTTCTGACTTTTCAATTATGTAAAATGGCATCGGATTAAAAAAAATTGTAGTTTCATGAAACAGAGTCATTATTTGGTAGTATTTGATTGACATATAATTAATAACTATTAGCTCCCCGCGATGTCACCCTCGCCATTCCTCATTATATGGGAATATGGTATTCGAGGAAATTATATTGAACCAGTTGCTGCAACATTTTCAAAAATATAATTTATGACACAATATGCAATTTGGATTTACTCGTGCTCAGCAATCAACGCTGGTGTACAGATTACATAATATTTACGGAGTCTGGGAGGAATCACGAGACGCGCTTGGTGTTATTTGTGATTTGTCTAAGGCCTTCGATTCTGTCCAGTATGAAATTCTTATCGAAAATTACATCACTATGGCATTACAGATAGAGCTTTAAAATTGATGAGTTCTTATTTAACCAATAGAATACAAAAGGTCTGTGTTTATAGAAAGCTTTCAGAAGGGTCTGTAACCGAATTAGGTGTCCCACAGGGTTCCACATTAGGACCATTTCTGTTCCTCATTTACATTAATGGCCTTTCTTATTTGGTTAAGGATATTCATGAGATTCGCTGATGATACCTCTCTAATAGTTCAAAGTTAAACGACAACAAAAAGATTATGACGATGTAAACAGCTGTCCTAATAAAGCGAATAATTCATGTTGCCAAATGTAAAACAAATGCGGCTTCTTACGCAATGTATGTAGAATTTACTACCAATTAGAAGTAATAAATCATTACATGTCATATAACATTAGAAATAACAATAAAACTGTTATAAATTTCATTAGGTATCCTAAAATTAACAATTATTTTAAGGGTATACGAACGTTGTGGTATTAAAGTATCTGTATTAAGTAAACTTGAGAAAGGTGTGCTTAGATGGTTTGGGCACGGAGAGAGATTGAATGAAGGGAGACTGATGAAAAAGATTTTTGAGTCAAGAGTGAATGGGTAAGTTGGAAAGGAAGACCAAGCGAACGTTCCTGGACCAAATCCAGGACATTTTAAATGAGCGCCAGGTCAAGAGTACTCTAAACCGACGAACTTGTATGAAAGGTTTAATGAGAAAGAAAGAAGCGAAGGAGATATGCAAGGATCGTGGCAAGTGGAAGGATGTGCTCTCTGCCTACCTGAAGGGAATGATACGTGATGCTGTATGTAGTATGCTGTATGTAGTTTTATACGTTTCTATAAAAAACTGGCAGAAGACGTTCTCGAGATATCACTCAATAAATACAAACTCTTTATTTGAAGGATAACTGAGTCAATAAAAAAGCCTGAGAGTAAATAAATTGCTATAATGAAGATACGACACAGAAAGACAGAGCAGAAACCGAAGATACTCTAGCAACTTTACATTTTAATTCGTTCCTCAATATCTGTCATAAATTGGAAATACTACGTGGAAACATCGAAATTTGAAGATGCAAAAGTGCTGTAAGACCCTACTTGACTAAAGTATTTTTGAATTTGATTTTGATTTCCTCACATTCTCAAAGGTTGGTGAATTACACGAGGAACAGCTAGTTAGAAAATATGTTGCAAACAAATTGAGTTATTCAGAAATTCAAAGCAACAGCAAATTTTCTCTCCAGTTAAGTAAATAGATACAAAGTTAAATTGTACTCGAAACTCGCTGTTTGATGTTCAGTGCAACTTGAGAGTTAACTTCTGAACTCCTTAAAAAGAAGTTATTAATTTAATAGAGTGTAAGGCTTACTGGGTATTACAACTGTGTAATATAACGACTATCTATATAATATGCTTTATGAGTAAGAGTTTGAATTTATGCAAATGTAAGACCATGATTGTGGAATGATTTTCGTATATTTCGTTGTTTAAATTGTGATGGAATTAAGAATAAATTATGTAATGTACCTAAATTCAGGATTTTACCATTTTTTATATATATACGAGTAAATGCTCAAATTGGCAAATGATTTCTGGAAATTTCGTACTGTCAAGAATTGCAGAAGTAAAAAGAAAGTAATTTTCTTAAAACCAAAATTTTACCATTATTTATATATTTATGCTCAAATTGGCAAACGATTTTTGGAAATTTCGTTACCTTAAGAATGACTGAAATAAGAAAAAAATATGTAATTTTTCTTATCTTGTTTCATTTTTAAAAACTCATCAAACGGTTTTTCTTTCTTACAAAATTAAATACCTGATATAAATATTGAATTGGTATTAATTACTTTAGAAAGTAATAATTCCTATTATAGTCCTGTATATTAATAACAATAAAACAATATTCTCAAATAGAATATTTCAACGGTTTAACTTCTATAATTCTATCTGAATGAATTTGCGGATTTTGGCGCTGTTTATATACTAATTATGCTGCTGACAAAAGTATACGGCGGATCGAGCAAGCGTATAATACAGCCGTCTCTTTCTTTATTTCACAATTTCTTTCCGTGAATTTATTTATTTAACTTTTTATCACGTTTTATATAATTCGACTATATTTAAATTAAAAAAATATCGCGAATAATTATAGATGTTAAAAAGGGAGTTTATGTAAAAAAAAATCAAGTGATTTATTAAAAATATATATGATTTCTTTCTTACAAGGCATCATACTGGATATGTTTCTCTCGAAGTATGCCGGAAGCATATAAAAAATCGAGTTAGTATAAAAAATTTAAGCAAACAATCCGTGTACAGCAAGTTAAGCCGCGAGCAAATTCAAACACATTTATATTACAAACTGGAACACCCATAAAGGGAATAAAGAGGGAAACTCATATATTTTGTAAATGGGTCAGAAAAGCAAACGTCATTAGCTCGGGTTTAATGTTTATCTATATCCGATTATAGAAAGAGTTTTATTCCGAGATAACACTGAAATATTCAAGAGTGTCTTGAATATTCAACGTTAAAGTGCAGTTTAATTGGCTTTCTGATTGAAAGGAAGGTACAAGTTCAAGTAAAGTGTAACTTCTGATGATACGAGAGGTATGTATGTTTCAGTATGTATAAAAGTTTAAATAATTAAAAAACAAATACGCTTAAAAGCAGTGCACGTCCTATATATTTAAAAAGTTTCATTTCAAAGAAGATTCAAACGTTCTTTCTCATTTGGAGGGAGAGAGGGGGTTACTAGCAATAAGTGCACACTGATACTGTCATATTTTGACCGTGTTTTATTTAATTTAATAAATAATATCTCTTAAAACATTTATGATCAACTTGGAGATGTGACCTATTGAAAATTTATTAATATGTTAAGAAAATGTTACTAAATAATAATTTCATAATAATTTTTGAAGACGGGAGCATCTAGCCCAGCGCGTCGGCAGCGGTGACTAGTTCTGATTGGTCAATTGCCGACGACCCCCCTCCCTCTCCTGCCTCAGCACCCGCGTTCGCCCTTTCTCTTGCTCGTTACACCATATGTACGTGCCGAATGGGAGAGTTCCATAAAATACCTCTCCCAGAGTTTGCAAGCACACTCGAACAGTTAATGTACCGCCTCGTACTTATATTTAACGCCCTTCTGGCGGCCTGCTCATTCCCTGACGACTGAAAAGAAGCAAGCGTCATAGGAATTCGCAAACCGGGCAAACGAACACTACCGAGCAGCTACACTATCGACTCATCAGTTTACTCAACACGAATGCAAAAGTGTATGAGATAATAATTCTAAAGAGACTTAAGGCAGTGGTAGAGGCCAAAAGTCTCCTGCCAGAGCCTCAAGTTTTCGCGCAAAACACACCTGTGTTCAGCAAGTGCACCGCCTCACGATCATCATTACTATAACCGTAACCAACGTCTTCGCCGGCGAAGACAAGGTCCTCGCCAACTAACACACCCCGACCACGGCCATTCGCTGACCCATGGGCATCAAGGCTACGCACCTGTCCGATTGTCCTTTTCAGCAACAGCAAACGTTGCTCTAAGTCTAGGTCCGAGCCTCGCAGGAGGCGCCCTAAGAGCAACATTTCGCCTTAGACTCCCGATCAGAGTGTTTTGAGAACTAATCGCGACTTGTGAATACTGAAGAACCCAGACCCGAATACTAACTACGAAGATACAAACTCTAAAGACTACAACCCTACATAATTGACCATCCAAGCACATAACCTGGACAATCGAACCACCGAACCCCGAAAACCCGCTCCCTCAAGAACCGAAGATCAAAGCCCCAAACCCCACGCAGTCCACTAAACCCATAGGGATTTGTCAGAACCTGAATCCCTGTTTAAGAAGAAAAAGTTTAAATTTAAATTATCGAGTTTTTAAGAACCCTGTTTTGTTTTTCATTGTTATTTGTAATGTCCCATTGTAAAATTATATAAAATTGTATTCTTCGTTGTTGTTGCATTTCATTGCCGAATATATTTTTCTGTGAATCTCAATATTAAAGCAACTCATCATCCATCACCAACAATGTTATCTCAGTATTTTGACCAAAGCTTTCATATAAAGCTCAACCCCTGGATTTCCATTTCAAAAATGTAATTTTTAAAACTCGTTCCTTTTCCAACACAAATTCATTTATTGAATTAAGCTATTCATCGTCAAATGCAGATGCCTTTCCATTTGTTAATGAGTTATATTAAAGGACGACTTAGTCTCAAGTTACAAGGTTTACGAGAGAAGAGATAACCCCTTGGTGGGGTGTCACTGATGGTAACATCATCATAACTTCCTTCACTCCGACTACTTTTTGATCGTCTATGTTATCCTTCAAATTTAACTACGATTTTTCGATTCGTTTTACTTTAATAAAGAATTTTATCGAGTTACATCTCTAGAATGTTATCTGGAAGATGAAGCCTACTAGAATTTAGCACTATTTCATTTAGTGCAATCACTTTTATTGGGAAGTGAACAAGGTGTATATAAAGAACATACATACATAGCACCACACCTCATTCCCTTCAGGGTAGACAGAAACCATGTCCTTCCACTTGCCACGATACTTGCATATCTTCTTCGCTTCTTTCATTCTCATTAAACCTGTCATACAAGTTCGTTGGTTTAGAGTACTCTTGACTTGGCCCTTATTTAAAATGTCCTAGATTTGGTCCAGGAACGTTCGCCTTGGTCTTTCGCCCTATCAACTTTCGCATTCACTCTTGACAATCTCAATTTCAATCCCCTCATACTTCTCAACGCTTTCTTCTCTACCGCATTTATTTTACTTATGTGATTCTTCTGCCATACCCAACTTTCACTACTAAGACACCAACACTTCTCCATCCGCAGCCAGTTTGGCCCTATGAGACACCATCTGGCTATTCATAAAGGCGTGCAGAGCACCATTTACCATATTCCCTGCATTCATTCTCCTTTCAATATCACTTTCACATGTTCCATCTTTTGTAAATTGAGATCCCAAGTATACAAATTCTTTCACCTCTTCCACTTGTTCCCCATCTATCAAAATATTGCCAGTCATCATAGATTCAATTCTTTCAAAAAGCATAACATTCGTTTTGTTTCCATTTCTTTCCTTTTCAAAGCTTCATTCATAATATTTACCATCTCCTGTAGCTCCAAAGGTATTTGAAAAACACAATACAAAATATAACGTACAAAAATTGCAGCGCTATTAAATTTATAACAGCAAAAGCCGTTTTTAACGAGCATTTTGAAGTAGCCGACTGAAGCAGCAACTATTAAACAATATTTTATCAGAAATCAAGGAAAGGAAACGTCAAATTATCTTACTTTGAAATAGAACGATGTCCTCGTTGGCGTAATGGTTTAAGTCCTTGCTTTTAGTTCACGGCTTATTTGTTCACGGCGTATATATATTAGAAAACTTGTTGTACGTCCATAAAAATATTGACTCTTTTAGGAAGAAAAGTGAATGCACCTCATATAACTTAAGAAATGGAAATAAAATTGCTGTAAATTCTAGTAGGCTACATAAAATTGACAAGTCATTCAAGGGTAACTGTATACGGTTCTATAACAAACTCCCAGAAGAAGTTACAAAAATGTCTCTTAATAAATTTAAATCTTTTATTAAAAGAAAACTAATTGAGAAATCATTCTATAATTTGAAAGAATACTTAGAAGACAAAAAAGCGTGGGAGTGAATGAATTGCTCTATATATATATAGATATAGAATATTTTTAAATTAAATATTGTAATGATGATAACAAAAAAAAAAAA